>JAMWET010005167.1:0-95697 GCA_024036415.1 Prochilodus magdalenae
CTCTTTGTTTTAGGGTTTGAATAGTCTGGGAGGTGTGTCATGCGGCTAGCGTGGCTGGGACGTTGGGGCTAGGGGGGTGCCCCCGGGGGGGGGGGGGGGGGGGGGGGGGTGGGTGGGGGTACTGAGGGGGGCGGGGGGGGGGAGCTCCATCCAGCACTTCTGGGCCTGAGGGATGGCCAAAGCCCTTCTCCTCATCAGGAGTTAGAGGTTGGGCAGAGTGCTGCTCCCCCCCACCACTAGTTTCTTAGATTGCGGGCCCGAGATCCTTAGAAGCTTTCAGCCGTCCTCATTCGTCAATACTGGCATAGTCTCCGTGGCACTTGGCCCATCTACCCACCTCCTCTGCCAGTTTTGACTCTGACCGTTTGACCCCGGTGTTTTGGGTCCCACTGAAATTTACTTCACAGTGATCTCCTGCCATGTTTTTTTTTTTGGGTTTTTTTTTTTGGCAGTATTTTGTAACAGAACTGTTTTAGTTTTTTAGAAAACGATGTGCTTCCTTTAGATAAATCGCAATCGACCATCCACACTAATTTCTGTAATCGTAAACTGGGGTATTTTTAGTTTTTGCAGCTGGGGGGCTGGCACACAGAGCTAAACGTCCAAGACGTTTTATTGAACACACTGTTAGCAAACACAACAGCAAAGAACGAGAAACGTTTGTGACAGTCATAGATCGGGAGACAAGCAGAGGTTGAAAACCAGGAAAACAACAAGCCAGCAATCAGAATCAGAGGGGAAATCATAATTCATTACTGACAATGAGGAAGTCTTAACACTAATTTCTATTAGTGTTTCTACTGTAAGTTTTTCACTTTAACCCTGTCAAACCCAGATGAGAAAATGAGATTACTAAAGCTAAAAAATTGTTTATTTAGTTTCTAACTTCTCATGGATATTTCTCTGACTTTGTGTTTCCTTCTGTTTCTATTTTACACAGCACCGTGGGTAAGTAAATAAGTGTATTTATTCTTTCACTGCTGGTAAAACAACTGATTTATACACTCATCACATACATTACACTCTGATACAGACGTCTAACACACACATCATATGTACTTCAGTTCATATTCACACGCCATCAACAAAGTCTCTGATCTCAGAATCATCACTTCCTGATCACCTCCATTTCCCTTCTTCCTTCCCACAATGCTCCTGTGCATAATCCCACTGCACTGGGAGGGGGGGGGGCAGAAATGTTAGAGACAGTAAAGTTTTACTGATGAGAAAAAGACACTACAATAACAGCAGTCTGGGACTCTGTTGGGAGTGATGTCACTGTTCCTGTGGGATGATGGGATTATTTGAGGTGTTCCATCATCAGTACATCATTATGCATTAGAGTGTCTCTCATTACTGTAGTTCTTTTTTTTTTTCCCCCCACCCTCTCCTACCGTTACTGCTCACTAGCCCCTGAACACTCACACAGCAAGGAGCTTCTGCACACTCACCCACACCATCTGCCTGTTTGTGATGAGCCTCTATATCAGTGACTCACAACAAGCAGCACATGATGAAGAGTCAGCAGCACGGAAAGACCTGATACTGAGATCCTCTCATCTCCTGCACTTCAATTTAGTTCAGTGTTCTAGATCATATTTGTATGTGTACAGTCTTTTCTGAACATTTCAGAGAGTAGATTACGATCTTTTCTACAATCAACTCCTTATTAGGGGTGAGTTCTTAAAAATCTTCATATCACTCGGTAGTACTTCTGTAACTTGTACTAACACTGGTTTGTAATTAACCAGTGAAACAATTTGGGCTGCAATAATGACCTTACCTAAGTCTGGTTTAGAAGCTGACCGGGAAATACCCACACTGAAATGTTGCCCCTCAGTTTCCACAGCCCTCCAGGTTCAGTGCCAGAGGTGGACTCCCTGCAGACAGTTTGTGATACCCATGGTTTAGAATGCATACCACCTTGGAGAAAGACTGACTGTGTGAAAACCCCTTTTTTCATCAGCACAGCACCAGTCCCGGTGCCAAAATCTCCAACCGTTCTGCACTTTTCCACTACAAAAAAACTGGTTTGTGCCTGGAAAAATCTGTGCCGATTCGTGCACCATTAATTCTCTGGTAAAAGTGGCAAAGGAGGGTGTCACACAGCCATCACCATGTTAAAGTTTGTTGAATGTTGCTATTTTCTCCTTTTCCCCAGTTTAAGCTTCAGGTGATCATGGTTCCAAACAGGCCTTCTGGAGGCACCAGTGATTTTCTAAATAAACAGATCCACAATAATACAATTTTTTTTTTAGTTTGTGTATAGAATAGAACAGAACTGCTCATTCTGGTCCAAACACAAACCCAGAACTGTACAACTAGAGACACTTATCATTTGGAGGTAGTCTCTAAATTTTTCCAGAGCTGTATGTGATTAAAAGAATCCAGTGAGACTCTGAAATTCTGGATGAACTGCACTTAACTGAACCCCGAACAATGTATCCCTCCGAGGCGATGTGCTTATGAAAGAGCCCCATACAATGAGAGTCTGTCTTCCAATCAGCCACGGGGCTATCTCAAGTTAATATAAAAAAACACCTTGGTGTTTAATATGTGCAGGAGGATCTGTATGTGAGAAACACTACAGGAAGCTATGAAAACTTAACATCTCCTTTATAATGAATCCACGTCCATAACAGAAAAAACGGGCACAGATGCTGACTTAAATGGTAAGTTATATGGCCCCCCCCTCAAAGAAAAGTTTGCACTTGAACACCAACTTCTGGCCGGACTAAGGACTTTGCCCACAATCCACGATGCATAATCTCAAATCAGTGGAAAAGGGGTCCCGTTCTAATGGGTTCAGTAGAGCCTGGGAACCAGCACCTGGACTGGCACTTTGTTGGTGAAAGAGGTATGATAGAGCGTCCTGGAGGAACTTTGGTTACCAGGCAGGTTTGAACTGAAATATTATTTATAAGAAATGTATTTATTCATCCTCTTTTACTCCTGTTTTTCATATTGTGTCTTAGTGAATATCCTGTGTAGATGTGTGTTATACATGCATTAACTGTTTGAACATTGATGCTTTAATATAGATTATATGAGTGTTTCCACAGAGCCTAAGATTATCCTTTTGCGGATCAGATTCTATAAATCTGTATATTTTTACTGATTTCAGGATATTTCAGTGTGTTTTTTTGTAAGGTGTAATAGTAATATATACTGTACATCTGACTGAGCTGAATCAATGTTTGGGGTTTGACTGAGCACTGTTTTGGGGGCAAGAGTCAACAAAGACTCATTTCGCTAAGTAAGCTGACCTCATTCTTTTTCTGAAGTTCCTGTGTTAGTTGGGATTATTACATTATTTACTAAGATTGATTGATTGCTTTTGGGAAACTCACCCTCCAGTCAAGGTCTGTTTATTTCTCACTGTGATTTTAACAGATCCACTTTACTCACTCTCCCCATCTCAACTACAAACAACACAGAGAACACACACAAGAGCTGTTTCCACTCCCACCACATTCTGCTGATTCTTTTTCTGACTCTGCAAATTACATTGTCATGCCTGTATGATAGTCAGGGAGGGGTCACATCACACTGAACCAGAAACTATAGGTGTTCAAGGAACATGCACTCCCACAGTGGGATTTCAGGTGGACCTTAATAGCTTTTACACACATCACAACTTCAATACTCAGGAAGCTGAAAAGAGCTTATTTCAGTCTGCAGCTCTCTCATCTCCAACCTGTTCTTTCTACTCATATACTCCATTTAAACAGTTCATATTCTCCTCCCACTACAGAGGAGCTCTCCTGTGTTCCTGTAGTCTGTGGAGGAGTTGTAGATGGACTGATGAAATGCACTAATCTAGTCCACAGTCCTTACAGGCTGGTAAATGTGTTTGTGTGGTTTGTATTAGATTTTCTTCTTTAGAAAGTCCATGGTCACTTTTGTGTTTCATTACAACATGAGCTGAATCTTCACTTCTACAGTCTGTAATACGACAGATAAGATAGGAGAGAGTGCAAGAGAGAGGAGTGTAAGACAGGCTGAAATAGAGACGAGTGTTTCTTCATGAATGATGGTTCAATTAACACAGTAAAAATTTATTGTGGTGTTGAGTCTCTCTGTGTTCAGTTGGGAATTATAACACATACACAGTAAGATATGAGCCTGATGAATGGTTTTTCGCTGTTCCCCAGTTTTTATAATCAGCCACAGAGACAACACATATAATCTTAATGTCATATATCAATGTCATATATCAATGTTCCAGAAATCATGACGCATAAGTTTGTTCACATTTTCTTCCCAGGGTCCGGTTTCTATGTCCAGCAGGTGAGTTCACTGATATTAATGTATATTAAATTATTAATAAGTATTGTTTTTTGCTCAGTACCAGTATAAATGTTTCTAAACATATCATATCATATCAGCTCTCAGTGATTAATACTGACACATCAGCCATCATGAAATCATCACACAGTCTTATTCACTTCCACAGATTAAAAAAGAAATGGACAGAGAAGGAGAGACTGAAGATGAAAGAGTCTGTTCTGCTGACCGGTGAGTTTTAAAGAAGCCTTACAAAATCAGTGATAGTCAAACCTGTTTAAATCAAAACCTGTTTAGTTTAATGTTATTGGCATATTTCTGAAAAAAACATTTTTGTTTTTTTAATATCATTTTAAATGTAGTGAATAATAAAGATATTAATAATGTTATAATGTTGTTATATTGATATATATTTAATATTTAGTAATATTTTACCGTCATATTTTTCAGATCAGCTTTGCTACACGTGTTTGAGACTTCCTTGCTATCATGCTGTTCTGGTAAAGAACAGATTGGTGGTATTTGGACTACTGTAGATATGTTATGGCAGATGCTAGCAGAGAAGCTACATATACTCTAAGGTCTGTTAGGATCTGCTGTTGGGTACTAGACTGAAAGGTGTCTGGTGTTCCAGCTTCTTCTGCTGTTCTGACATGCGTTCCTGATCCCTGATCAACCAGCAGTCCCTGAGTTTTATGGGGAATATGATCAGTTAATATATGAATCAGTGTGCTGCTCGGTTGTTTTCTGAATGTTTCATGAAATGTGTTTCCCACGAGAGTTAGTCAGAACTGTCCCAAACTTCTTAAAGACAAAGAGAGCATTTTTACTCGAGAGAAATACTCAACTGATGGAGAAAAACAAACTAATCCAAGAAAAAGAAAACTTCTGATTAAAAACACAGAGACTCTTCAGATGAAGCAGAGGATTGGTGGAAGAGAGAGAGAAACTTCTTTCAGGAGAACGAAGAACAAACTAGAACAAATGGGTGAAAGAATCTGGGCTGAATCACAAACAGCTTTAAGATAAAGACACCACAACTGGAGAATCAGATCAAAACTGCTTGAGAGAGGAAAGAAGACTCTATCTACTGGAGGAACACAGTGGAAAGAGGTGGACAGCAGTAACAGAGCAGCTGGACACACGGAGAAAGAACTTGTCAGAGACAAGAGCAAAGCAAACTAACCAGGAGATGATGAATCCTACTGGAACAACAGAAAAAACTGAACTGCGGGAAAAAGACAAACAGCTTGAAGCAGAAGGATGGGGGGAGGAACTTCTAGTTATAGAAAACACACAGCTAAGGGAAAGAGAGAAGCAGGTGGAGGAGAAAGACCAGACTTTTAGAGGTAGAGAAACAGCAGCCTGCAGAAAGAACGGAATCCAGACTCATCAGTTTCCAGCCAGGAGAAGTAAACAGCATGACTCAGCCTCCATACTGTAAGTAACTGCTAAAGAACATATGACATATGAAATTATAGGAATTACTATGAAACACTGATCACATACTGTTTGGTGCTAAAATTGTAATAAAATGCCTTAGTGCATTGATTTAGGAACCACAAATCAAATATTACTAACAATAATATAATATAACACATCACATTTTTTTTTAAATAGGAAAAAATACCAAAACATGATGTTACTTTCATCATTGATGAAAGGGCCCTAATGAAAGGGGTATAAACCCCGCTTCCAAAAATAACCTGATGTAACTCCACCACCTTGGGAATTTTCCGCCAAGCAATATCAACAGATATTAAACAGATATAAAAACAGAACTAAGTTCAGTTTCGGTTTTCCCAACACAAGCCTTCCAACTCAATGAAAATGAATGACAGACAGAGGAGAGGTGTGATTCCAAACAGTATTGATTTATTTATTATTTCTAGATACATTGCAGACACAACAATATCTATTATCAATAAAATTGAAAACCAATTAAAGAGAAAAGATAAAAAGGGTTGCACCTTTTACTATTCTAATATATCCTAACTTTGTCCAATTCAAAGACCTGTAGATATCCAAAAAGACAAATTAACATTACACACAATTCATTAAACGCTCAATATCAAGAGAATAAAGGAAAATAATAATAATAATTATAATAATTAATGATAAATAATAACAATAATGAGTGAAAACACTAATAGCTTTAAAAAACGGTAATACGTAAATTCCTTAAGTTGGCTAGTTAGAACAGTCAGCAGTCAGTTTGTAAACAAAAAACTCAACGCTCAAGACCTTTGTGCAAATGACCTTCACAAGCCTGAGCACAACGCTAAGATTGTAGGAGATTTAATCCCTTATTAAGTCCCACAGTGGGAAATTTTAGTCTCTCTCCTCCGCATTTTAACCCATCCGTGAAGTGAAACACCCACAAACAATCCTCCTCTAGTGAATCACACTAGAGGGCAGTGAGCACATTTAGCCAGAGCGGTGGGCAGCCCTAGCCCCTCGGTGAGCATTTTATGGGGTTAGATGCCTTGCTCAAGGGCACCTCCAGTCCGTTACTGTAAGGCTCATGGTGAATCGAACCGGCGACCCTCCGGTTCACAAGGGCTGGTTTCCCTAACCTTCCAAGCCACTACTGCCCCCCATAGAGCATTGGTATAGCAATGGGTGCAAGTCCTAGCGGAACAGTAAAGAACCACAGCGTGCGAGCCTAGCAACCATAATCCAGCGACATGGAGCAACAGCAATTTAACAAAGAAGAGCAGCAAGCATGTGTTCCTGCAGAAGAAACCTGTTCACCGTCTAACACATTAAACCAACTTAAAAAGATAATAAAAAAATTCTGATGTGTGAATCCTATAAAACATTACCTCAGCACGCCAGTATCACCCAAGTAAACAGCAACCCAAATAAACTATAACCACAGTACTTTGATTGTAAAGCTGGCACGCTTGTCACTAGTTACTGAAGAACTATCACTGCATCCTGAAAGGAATGTGTAGAACTCATTTAAGTGAATTTAGCAATTACATTAGGAGGTAAGGAGGTTAAAAAACCTGAAACCTACCAGCTCACTCACACTGAATCCACTCACATGCTAAGTGGCTGGCAAAACATCAAACGTGAACCATATGCACATAACTAAACTGACATGTTTCACATTGTTGCGTTCTCTGATGGGTCACTGTGCTTCGTTCCACAAGTATTATCGTACTACAATCTGACAGCAGAACATTAAACTCATATAGAGATTTTACAGCTACATACCATCTACAAACTGCTCAATAACAGTCTTAATTATATGTGGTTCATTCTGTTTCATAGTGAGTGGAGAGACTCCAGAACCTACAGCACCACTTAGGATGAAGACACAGTCAAGAAGGGAATTCCTCCATCCAGTAAATAATTCCAGCTTCATCATATATCTTTTACCACATTTCTCTGAACAGAATAATCATCAGCATAATAATAAGAGATTAAATCCTCATTCTTGTTGATCTGCAGTGCAGTGGAGAATCCTGTAGTTCAGCCTCTCCAGTGTCAGTTTCCTGTAGCAGAACTCCGGCTGGTGCATGCTGCGGGAGGACTCGGATGTGGGAAGAGTGCAGCAGGAAACACCATCCTAGGGGCAGAGAGGAGAGGAGCAGGCTGGAGCGGTCTACAGTGAGGCAGCAGAGTGAAGAGCAGACAGGTGGGACGAGGTGGCTGGGAGGCAGGTGACTGTGGGGTGGACACTCCTGACTGTTTCTGTCCTGGACTCTCTCTGGAGGAGCTGAGGACAGGATGTGGGATCCCTCTGTGTCCATCTGTCTGCCCCAGGACCCCACGCCTTCCTACAGCTTCCTCCTGAAGAATCTACCAGTGCAGAGCAGTCTATTGGGGGTGGGTTGGGGGGGGGGGCAGCAGATTGTGAGGGGGGTGTTTTGAGATTTGGGGGGTTTTTTTTTTTTTTTTGGGGGGGAATGCCTGGAGAAAATGGAGGAGATCTTTCACGGGAGAGAGATGTTGGAGGAACACCATGATCCTCTTTCACTGTTACTGATGAAGTCCAAGAGAAGAACATTGAAGAGTTTATCCAGTCAGGAAACCAGGAGATCCAGAGACTTTGTAGAGCGAAATGTGCGGGAACAGGTTTCCTCCTGTCTCAACAATAAGGAGGGTGGAGATGGCTTTCAAACAAACCAAATAGAAAAAAACTCAGAGCTGCTGGAGAAGATAGAGAAGATGGTGGAAGGAAACAGAGAGGAGTTTCTACAGCCCACAGTGAGATCTTTACCTGGAGATAGAACTCTCAGATCAGAGCAATGGAGACAAAGATCATGAAGGAAAGAGAAGAAAAGAGGATGGTGGCAGGAGGAGAGAAAATCAAGGAGAAACTGGAACAAGACGTGCAAAACTCTCTGAGAAAGATAGGCGGAGCGGTGCAGGAGCATGAAGGAGATAAAAACAGCTTAACAGTCGCAACAGCTGAGCTAGAGAGGAGGATGAAAGAAGAAAGAGATGAAGAGGAAAGGAGAGAACTGGAACGAGAGCTAGAAAGAGAGTTAGGGCGACGAAACAGAATGGAGGAGAAGATGAAGAGACTAAAAAGAAAAGAGTGAGATAGAGAGGAGAGAGATGGAGGAGAGAGACAAGAGACAAGAGATCGAATGATTTTTTTTTTTTTTTTTTTTTTTTTTTTTTTTGGAGGAGATTTTTTTTTTTTTTCAGCGGAGGTGTATGAAGGAGAAGACACAGAATGGAGGCAGAGAAAACCTCATGAAGATCCTCCTGCCTGACTGACTCCAGAGGAACATTCTGGCCATCAAAGTCAAAGTTGGCAGGAGGAGTTCAGCAGACAGATGGAGAGAAGAACAGAGAGCTGCGATGACCACTAAGGACTCAGAGTGAGGGAACTCAGTAGCACTTTAAAACTTGAGGAGGTACATAAACACACCAGAAGAGCTGCTCAGTAGAAGATTAGTAGGAGACTCTGAACACGCTGAGATTGCTTGCTGTACTGCCTGAACACACAGACTGGATAGCAAAAAGACTGGAGGGGGGCTTTAGTACTGTCTGTTACTGTTCTACTGCTGCGATATGATGATTCATGTACACAAGTGTTTCTGTTTAATTCAGAGCACAAGACGCTGCTCCTCTGGTCAGCTTCTAACACTATTACACTAGTGAGAGATGAGGGTTTTCACAGTGTTTTCTGTTATTCAGAGCACAAGACGCTGCTCCTCTGTCAGCTTCTAACACTATTACACTAGTGAGAGATGAGGTGTTCACGGTGGTCTGCTGTATGACCTGTGGTGACAGATAAAGTGTACCACTCTTATATGAGTGATTCGAACAGTGTCCTGCTCAGTCAGTCTGTGACATCTCTATTCCCAGCTCAGTCCAGCAGCTCACTGTTGAAAGTGCTGTATACATGCATTGTCAGGTCTGAAGTAGTGAGGTAGTGACTCTACACCTGCTGTGAACTTTTTTTTGTGAAAAAAACACTTAAGGCAGTGAGTGCGATACAGTGCTGTTTCAGTACTGCACACTGATAACACTGAACACTAATCAGTGTGCAGAAATATCGGCTTTATTGTGTTTTTCATAATCATGTTGTACATGTTCATATTAATGTGTATAATGTTGTATATATAAGGTTAAAGTATAAATACACAAATATATATATATATACTACCTATATATATATATATATATATAATATATATATATATATATATATCCGTATTATATAGAATATGAAGCATTTCTGCTGTTCGTGCTATAAAAGAAAACTGACTGTTCCTACAAAGTAGGAAAAGTAAATTTGGCTTCTAACTGCTGAGAGTGAATGAATATTAAAGTCAGATCCTTTAGAAATACAATCCATGCAACTACAAATAAATCCCTGAAACACATCTGTCATGTGCTGATCGGAATCCTTTCCAGTTCTAGAGCTAAATGTTTAATGATTGCGAGTATGAAGGCATTTTGGATGTGTGAGTGTTTTGGTACTGTATTTGTTTGTACATTCTTATCATATAAATTTTAATGTGGTATTAAAACACATTTAAAACTCACCAGAACTTTGTTCCTCAATCGGTATGATGCATAGCAGTTTGTGATTTAAATTCCTAAACAGGTCCATGTCTAATCACCTGACCAATGAAAAACCCTAAATGGAAACATACTTAAAGCAAGATCATTGCTGCTGTTACTGCAGCCTGTAATTGCTATAGTTGAGACCACTGTTGTAAAGTGGGTGCTGCATGTCTATCTTCAGTAACAATGTAGAAACTTCAAGGGTTCTAGATTATACTGACCCTCAGGGGGGCATGTGGGGGTAATTCCCATGACATGCATAAACATGAAAGACTCTGCAGAGCACCTCACCTCAACTGCTTTACTTTGACTAAAGACGAGCTTACCTACACACACACAGGTAGGAGCGCCAAATGCAAAACATGCAGGAACATGCAGCTGATTTCCAGCTACATATAGTGCATCAGGAAACTAAATAATGTTCCAACCATTTTTATCTCATAAAACTAACATATAACTGCGTATTGCTGATGATTTTAGTTTAATTATAATAAGCAAACATCAGTTTTGAATTAAAATGGGGTGTTAACTATATACTAACTATTATTAAAATTTCCACTTTCATGATCATTGAAAAAAGGTTTTTTGAGCAGTGTTGGCTTACAGACATCTTGGAAGGATTTCATAACAAAACAGAATCATAAAACAATCATATCCAAATTGCATAATTCAAGCAAAACCTCAAAATCAGTATTATTTTCATCAGGAAAGTAAATACTACTATATTACAGGTACACTTTTTGAAGTTTAAATAAATGTGTAAGCTTAGTTTAAATGTGTGAGCATCACTGTAGCATTGTTTTTGAGGTATCATTTTAAAGTTTGATTTTAATATTTTAAATCATAAATGAAATGACTGGTGTGTCCACAGTTAAGATAAAACATTATTTCGCTCCACAAAACCTACTAAGGTATAATTATTTTCACAAACTTCAAAAGATCAGAGGGGAATAAACGGCACATAGAGCATTATGGTGAACTAAATAAAAAAGTTTACTCAACACTAATGGGACCCATAACGCTTTCATGCCAAACGTGCACATGACCAAACTGGAAAACCTGTCAATCACACCCGCTTTGTTGGAGAGGGTGGCTAAGAGTGGTATGGACTGATGGTGATCACTAATCAGCTAATGTAGCTAGTGGCTTTTTACTGGTAGAGGTTTATTAGAGATACAGTGGGGGCAAAAAGTATTTAGTCAACCACTGATTGTGCAAGTCCTCCTACTTAGAAAAATGAGAGAGGTCTGTAATTTTTCATCATAGGTACCCTTTAAATATGAAGAGTATAAAATGAAAAGATCCAGGAAATCACATTGTATTTTTTAAAGAATCTATTTGTAAATTATGGTGGAAAATAAGTATTTGATCAATAACAACAAGGAAGAGCAGATTCACTCTAGGAAGAGTGGAATCTACAATAGGCAAGCAGGTTGGTGTGAATAAATCAACTCGTGGGAGCAATTGCAAGAAAATGAAAACACATACAAGATAATGATGATAATCTCCCTTGAT
Organism: Prochilodus magdalenae; assembly: GCA_024036415.1. Taxonomy (NCBI): domain Eukaryota; kingdom Metazoa; phylum Chordata; class Actinopteri; order Characiformes; family Prochilodontidae; genus Prochilodus; species Prochilodus magdalenae. The sequence goes on from JAMWET010005167.1 coordinate 11,839, forward strand.
CAGGGGCCCCGCCCAAGATCTCTTCCCATTGGGTTAAAATGATCATGAGAACGGTGAGCAAAAATCCCAGCCAACTAACAGAGGGACTTGATGAATGACCTGCAGAAAGCTAACAAAGGCTACCATCAGTAACACACTACGCCCTAAAAGCGACTCATAATTCTGCCGTAGCCAGGCATGCTCCCCCTAGCTTAGAGCCAGTATGTCCAGGCTTGTCTGAAGTTTGCCAGAGAGCATATGGATGATCGCAGAAGAGGATTGGGTAGAATATCATGTGCGTCAGATGAAACCAAAATATAACTTTTTGGTAAAAAATTAATGAACTTCCAAAGGTGTAATCCCAATTCCAAAAAAAAATCTTTATTCAAGAAATGCAAATCCCAATTCCAAAGAAGGAATTTTTCACCCTAAATAATTCCAAAAATGATTTTCCCCAATAATAAAAAAAGTGTAACCCCAATTCCAACACAATGTTTGCATAATAATTCGCAATGAATAATCCTGATTCCAAAAGTGTAATTATATAGTGACAATATATATATATATATTATATATAGTATAGATATATAGGTATATTATATATATTATATATTGTCACTATATAATTACACTTTTGGAATCAGGATTTATTCATTGGAATTATTATGCAAACATTGTGTTGTGAATTGGGGTTACACTTTTTTTATTATTGGGGAAAATCATTTTTGGAATTATTAGGGTGAAAAATTCCTTCTTTGGAATTGGGATTGCATTTCTTGAATATAAGATTTTTTTTTGGTAAATTGGGATTACACCTTTGGAAGTTCATTGAATTTTTTACCAAAAAGTTATATTTTGGTTTCATCTGACCACATGATATTCTCCCAATCCTCTTCTGGATCATCCATATGCTCTCTGGCAAACTTCAGACAAGCCTGGACATACTGGCTTAAGGCAGAGGGGGGACATGTCCTGGATCACGGGCAGAATTTGAGTTCCTTCTTGGCGTAGTGTGTTACTGATGGTAGCCTTTGTTTAGCTTTCTGCAGGTCATTCATCAAAGTCCCTCTGTGTAGTTTCTGGGGATTTTTGGCTCACCGTTCTCATGATCATTTTAACCCATGGGAAGAGATCTTGGGGGCGGGGCCCTGCTGATCAAGGGAGATTATCATCATTATCTTGTATGTGTTTCATTTTCTTGCAATTGCTCCCACAGTTAGATTTTATTCACACCAACCTGCTTGCCTATTGTAGGATTCACTCTTACCTAGAGTGAATCTGCTCTTCCTTGTTTGTTATTGATCCCCAAATACTTATTTTCCACCATAATTTACAAATAGATTCTTTAAAAAATACAATGTGATTTCCTGGATCTTTTCATTTTATCTCTCATATTTAAAGGGTACCTATGATGAAAATTACAGACCTCTCTCATTTTTCTAAGTAGGAGGACTTGCACAATCAGTGGTTGACTAAATACTTTTTTGCCCCACTGTATCTCTAATAAACCTCTACCAGTAAAAAGCACTAGCTACATTAGCTGATTAGTGATCACCATCAGTCCATACCACTCTTACCACCCTCTCCAACAAGCGGGTGTGATTGACAGGTTTTCCAGTTTGGTCATGTGACGTTTGGCATGAAAGCGTTAGGGTCCCACTTAGTGTTGAGTAAACTTTTTTATTTAGTTCACCATAATGCTCTATGTGCCGTTTATTCCCCTCTGATCTTTGTAAGTTTGAAAATAATTATACCTTAGTAGGTTTTGTGGAGCGAAATAATGTTTATCTTAACTGTGGACACACAGTCATTTCATTTATGATTTAAATATTAAAATCAAACTTTAAATGATACCTCAAAACAATGCTACAGTGATGCTCACACATTTAAACTAACTTACACATTTAAACTTCCAAAAGTTGTACCTGTAATATAGTAGTATTTACTTTCCTGATGAAATAATACTGATTTTGAGGTTTTGCTTGAATTATGCAATTGGATATGATTGTTTTATGATTCTGTTTTGTTATGAAATCCTTCCAAATGTCTGTAAGCAACTGCTCAAAAAAACTTTTTCAATGATCATGAAAGTGGAAATTTTAATAATAGTTAGTATATAGTTAACACCCATTTTAATTCAAACTGATGTTTGCTTATTATAATTAACTAAATCATCAGCAATTACGCAGTTATATGTTAGTTTTTGAGATAAAAAGGTGGAACATTATTAGTTTCCTGATGCACTATAGTAGCTGGAAATCAGCTGCATGTTCCTGCATGTTTTGCATTTGGGCTCCTACCTGTGTGTGTGTAGGTAAGCTCCGTCTTTAGTCAAAGTAAAGCAGTTGAGGTGCTCTGCAGAGTCTTTCATGTTTATGCATGTCATGGGAATTACCCCCACATGCCCCCTGAGCAGTATAATCTAGAACCCTGAAGTTTCTACATTGTACTAAATAGACATGCAGCACCCTTTACAACAGTGGTCTCAACTATAGCAATTACAGGCTGCAGTAACAGCAGCAATGATCTTGCTTTAAGTATGTTCCATTTAGGGTTTTTCATTGGTCAGGTGATTAGACATTGACCTGTTTAGGAATTTAAACACAAACTGCATCATACCGAGAGGACAAAGTTCTGGTGAGTTTTAAATGTGTTTTAATACCACATTAAATTTATATGATAAGATGTACAAACAAATACAGTACCAAACACTCACACATCCAAAATGCCTTCATACTGCAATCATTAACATTTACTCTAGAACTGGAAGATTCCGATCAGCATTACAGATGTGTTCAGGGATTTTATTTGTAGTTGCATGGATTGTATTTCTAAAGGATCTGACTTTAATATTCATTCACTCTCAGCAGTTATGAGCCCAAATTTACTTTTCCTACTTTGTAGGAACAGTTTTCTTTTATAGCACGAACAGCCGAAGCTTCATATATATATATATATATATATATATATATATATATATATATATATATATATATATATATATATATATATATTTGTGTATTTATACTTTAACCTTTATATACACATTATACACATTAATATGAACATGTACAACATGATTATGAACACAATAAAGCCATATTTCTGCACACTGATTAGTGTTCAGTGTTATCAGTGTGCAGTACTGAAACAGCACTGTATCCATAGTGTTCAGTTCACAGCAGGGGCTGACTCACTACTTCAGACCTGAAATGCAGGTATACAGCACTTTCAACAGTGAGCTGCTGGACTGAGCCGGGAATAGCGATGTCCAGACCTTACTGAGCAGGACACTGTTTACGAATTACTCATATAAGAGTGGTACACTTTATCAGTCACACAGGTCATACAGCAGACCACCGTGAACTCTCATTTCTCATTAGTGTAATAGTGTTAGAAGCTGACAGAGGAGCAGCGTCTTGTGCTCTGAATAACAGAAACACTGTGAACCCTCATCTCTCACTAGTGTAATAGTGTTAGAAGCTGACAGAGGAGCAGCGTCTTGTGCTCTGAATAACAAAAACACTGTGTGTACATGAAGCATCATATCAGCAGTAGAACAGTAACAGACAGTACTAAAGCCCCTCCAACCTTTTCTATCCAGTCTGTGTGTTCAGCAGTACAGCAGCACTCTTAGCGTGTTCAGAGTCTCCTACTGATCTCCTACTGAGCAGCTCCTCCTGAATATTTATGGACCTCCTCCAGTAAAGTGCTCCTCAGATCTCTCACTCTGAGTCTTAGTGTCTCCAGCTCTCTGTTCTTCTCCTCCATCTGTCTGCTGAACTCCTCCTGCATCTTTGACTTTGATGCCAGAATGTTCCTCTGGAGTTCAGGCAGGAGGATCTTCATGAGGTTTCTCTCTGCCTCCATTCTGGCTTCTCCTTCATACACCTCCCTGATCTCCTCCATCTCTTGTCTGTGTCTCTCCTCCATCTCTCTCCTCTCTATCTCACTCTTTTCTTTTAGTCTCTTCATCTTCTCCTCCATTTCTGTTCGTCGCCCTAACTCTCTTTCTAGCTCTCGTTCCAGTTCTCTCCTTTTCTCTTCATCTCTTTCTTCTTTCATCCTCCTCTCTAGCTCAGCTGTTCGACTGTTAAGCTGTTTTATCTCTCCTTCATGCTCCTGCACCGCTCCGCCTATCTTTCTCAGAGAGTTTTGCACGTCTTGTTCCAGTTTCTCCTTGATTTCTCTCTCCTGCACCATCCTCTTTTCTTCTCTTTCCTTCATGATCTTTGTCTCCATTGCTCTGATCTGAGATTCTATCTCCAGGTAGATCTCACTGCTGTAGAACTCCTCTCTGTTTCCTTCCACCATCTTCTCTATCTTCTCCAGCAGCTCTGAGGTTTGAGAACCATCTCCACCCTCCTTATTGTTGAGACAGTGAAACCTGTTCCCACATTTCTCTACAAGTCTCTGGATCTCCTGGTTTCCTGACTGGATAAACTCTTCAATGTTCTTCTCTTGGACTTCATCAGTAACAGTGAAAAGGATCATGGTGTTCCTCCAACATCTCTCTCCAAAGATCTCCTCCATTTTCTCCAGCATTCCTCTCTCCTCTGCTGTAGACTGCTTCACTGGTATGATTAGGAGGAAGGCGTGGGGTCCTGGGGCAGACAGATGGACACAGAGTCCCACATCCTGTCTCAGCTCCTCCAGAGAGAGTCCAGGACAGAACCAGTCAGGAGTGTCCACCACAGTCACCTGCCTCCCAGCCACCTCCCCCTGTCTGCTCTCACTCTGCTGCCTCACTGTAGACGCTCCAGCCTGGCTCCTCTCCTCTCTGCCCAGGATGGTGTTTCCTGCTGCACTCTTCCCACATCCAGTCCTCCCCAGCAGCACCAGCCGGAGTTCTGCTACAGGAACTGACACTGGAGAGGCTGAACTACAGGATTCTCCACTCACTGCAGATCAACAAGAATGAGGATTTAATCTCTTATTATATGCTGATGATTATTCTGTTCAGAGAAATGTAAAAGATATTATATGAAGCTGGAATTATTTACTGGATGGAGGAATTCCTTCTTGACTGTGTCTTCTCCTAAGTGGTGCTGTAGGTTCTGGAGTCTCTCCACTCACTATGAAACAGAAGAACCACATATAATTAAGACTGTTATTGAGCAGTTTGTAGATGGTATGTAGTGTAAAATCTCTATATGAGTTTAATGTTCTGCTGTCAGATTGTAGTACGATAACTTGTGGAACGAAGCACAGTGACCCATCAGAGAACGCAACAATGTGACATGTCAGTTAGTTATGTGCATATGGTCACGTTTGATGTTTTGCCAGCACTAGCATGTGAGTGGATTCAGTGTGAGTGAGCTGGTAGGTTTCAGGTTTTTTACCTCCTTACCTCCTAATGTAATTGCTAAATTCACTTAACTGAGTTCTACACATTCCTTTCAGGATGCAGTGATAGTTCTTCAGAACTAGTGACAACGTGCCAGCTTTACAATCAAGTACTGTGGTTATAGTTTATTTGGGGTTGCTGTTTACTTGGTGTACTGGCGTGCTGAGGTACTGTTTTATAGGATTCAACATCAGAATTTTTTTATATCTTTTTAAGTTGGTTTAATGTGTTAGACTGTGAACAGGTTTTCTTCTGCAGAAACTGCTTTGCTGCTCTTCTTTGTTAAATTTGCTGTTGCTCCATGTCGCTGGATTATGTTGCTAGGCTCGCACGCTGTGGTTCTTTACTGTTCCGCTAGACTTGCCCCATTGCTATACCACTGCTTATGGGGGCAGTCGTGGGCTGGAGGTTAGGGAACCAGCCTTGTGACCGGAGGGTCGCCGGTTCGATTCCCTGAGCCTACAGTAACGACTGAGGTGCCCTTGAGCAAGGCATCTAACCCCTAACTGCTCACCGAGGGCTAGGGCTGCCCACCGCTCTGGGTAAGTGTGCTCACTGCCCTCTAGTGTGTGTTCACTAGAGAGAGTGTTTGTGGTGTTTCACTTCACGGATGGGTTAAATGCGGAGACTAAATTTCCCCACTGTGGGACTAATAAGGGATTTAAATCTCTTACAATCTTAGCTGTGCTCAGGCTTTGTGAAGGTCATTTGCACAAAGGCCTTGAGCGTTGAGTTTTTGTTTACAACTGACTGCTGACTGTCTAAATAGCCAACTTAAGGAATTTACGTATTACCGTTTTTTAAGCTATTAGTGTTTTCACTATTATTGTTATTATTATCATTATTATTATAATTATTATTATTATTTTCCTTTATTTTCTTTGATATTGAGATTTTAATGAATTTTGTGTAATGTAATTTGTCTTTTTTGGATACTACAGTCTTTGAATTGGCAAAGTTAGTATATATTAGAATAGTAAAAGGTGCAACCCTTTTTATCTTTTCTCTTTAATTGTTTTTCATTTTATTGATAATAGATATTTTTGTGTCTGCAATTTATCTAGAAATAATAAATAAATCAATACTGTTTGGAATCACACCTCTCTGTCTGTCATTCTTCCATTGAGTTGGAAGGCTTGTGTGGGGAACCTAAACTGAACTTAGTTCTGTTTTTATATCTGTTTATATCTGTTTATATTGCTTGGCTGAAATTCCCAAGGTGGTGTAGTTACATCAGGTTATTTTTGGGAAGCGGGGTTTATACCCCTTTCATTAGGGCATTTCATCAATGATGAAAGTACATCATGTTTTGGTATTTTTTCCTATTTAAAAAAAAATGTGATGTGTTATATTATATTATTGTAGTATATTTGATTGTGGTTCTAAATCAATGCACTAAGGCATTTTATTACAATTTTAGCACCAACAGTATGTGATCAGTGTTTCATAGTAATTCCTATATTTCATATGTCATATGTCTTTAGCAGTTACTTACAGTATGGAGGCTGAGTCATGCTGTTTCTTCTCCTGGCTGGAACTGATGAGTCTGGATCTGTTCTTTCCTGCAGCTGCTTGTTTCTCTCCTCTAAAAGTCTGTCTTTCTCCTCCACCTGCTTCTCTCTTTCCATTAGCTGTGTGTTTCTCTCACTTAGAAGTTCCTCCTTCTCTTCAAGCTGTTTGTCTTTTTCCCTCAGTTCAGTTTTCTGTTGTTCCAGTAGGATCATCATCTCCTGTAGTTTGCTGCTCTTGTCCTGCAGTTCCTTTCTCAGTGTGTCCAGCTGCTCTTTACTGCTGTCCACCTCTTTCACTGTGTCCTCCAGTAGAGTCTCTTTCTCTCTCAGCAGTTTGATCTGATTCTCCAGTTGTGTGTCTTTATCTTTAAGCTGTTTCTGATTCAGCTCAGATTCTTTCACCATTTGTTCTAGTTTGTCTTTCGTCTCCTGAAGAAGTTTCTCTCTCTCTTCCACCATCCTCTGCTTCATCTGAAGAGTCTCTGTGTTTTTAATCAGAAGTTTTTCTTTTTCTTGGATTAGTTTGTTTTTCTCCATCAGTTGAGTATTTCTCTCCAGTAAAATGCTCTCTTTGTCTTTAAGAAGTTTGGACAGTTCTGATAACTCTGTGGGAAACACATTCATTAACATTCAGAAAACAACTGAGCAGCACACTGATTCATATATAACTGATCATATGTCCCCATAAAACTCAGGGACTGCTGGTGATCAGGATCAGGAACTGCATGTCAGAACAGCAGAAGAAGCTGAACCACCAGAACCTTTCAGTCTAGTACCCAACAGCAGATCCTAAAGACCTTAGAGTATATGTAGCTTCTCTGCAGCATCTGCCATAACATATCTACAGTAGTCCAAACCACCAATCTGTCTTTACCAGAACAGCATGATAGCAAGAAGTCTCAAACACTGTAGCAAAGTGATCTGAAAATATGACGGTAAATATTACTAAATTAAATATATCAATATAACAACATTATAACATTATTAATATCTTTATTATTCACTACATTAAAATGATATTAAAAAAACAAAAATGTTTTTTTCAGAAATATGCATAACATTAACTAAACAGGTTTGATTTAACAGGTTTGACTATCACTGATTTTGTATCTTCTTTAAAACTCACCGGTCAGCAGAACAGACTCTTTCATCTTCAGTCTCTCCTTCTCTGTCCATTCTTTTTTAATCTGTGGAAGTGAATAAGACTGTGTGATGATTTCATGATGGCTGATGTGTCAGTATTAATCACTGAGAGCTGATATGATATGATATGTTTAGAAACATTATACTGGTACTGAGCAAAACAATACTTTATTAATAATTTAATATACATTAATATCAGTGAACTCACCTGCTGGACATAGAAACCCGAACCCTGGGAAGAAAATGTGAACAACTTATGCGTCATGAATTTCTGGAACATTGATATATGACATTGATATATGACATTAGATTATATGTGTGTCTCTGTGGCTGATTATAAACTGGGGAACAGCGAAAAACATTCATCAGCTCATATCTTACTGTGTATGTGTTATAATTCCCAACTGAACACAGAGAGACTCAACACCACAATATTTTACTGTGTTAATGAACCATCATTCATGAAGAAACACTCGTCTCTATTTCAGCCTGTCTTACACTCCTCTCTCTGCACTCTCTCCTATCTTATCTGTCGTATTACAGACTGTAGAAGTGAAGATTCAGCTCATGTGTAATGAAACACAAATGACCATGTGACTTTCTAAAGAAGAAAATCTAATACAAACACACAAACACATTTACCAGCCTGTAAGGACTGTGGACTAGATTAGTGCATCATCAGTCCATCTACAACTCCTCCACAGACTACAGGAACACAGGAGGAGCTCCTCTGTAGTGGAGGAGAATATGAACTGTTTAAATGGAGTATATGAGTAGAAGAACAGGTTGGAGATGAGAGAGCTGCAGACTGAATAAGCTCTTTTCAGCTTCCTGAGTATTGAAGTTGTGATGTGTGTAAAAGCTATTAAGGTCCACCTGAATCCCACTGTGGGAGTGCATGTTCCTTTAACACCTCTAGTTCTGGTCAGTGTGATGTGACCCCTCCCTGACTATCATAAGGCATGACAATGTAATTTGCAGAGTCAGAAAAAGAATCAGCAGAATGTGGTGGGAGTGGAAAAGCTCTTGTGTGTGTTCTCTGTGTTGTTTGTAGTTGAGATGGGGAGAGTGAGTAAGTGGATCTGTTAAACACAGTGAGAAATAAACAGACCTGGGGTGAGTTTCCCAAAAGCAATCAATCAATCTTAGTAAATAATAATCCAACTAACACAGGACTTCAGAAAAGAATGAGTCAGCTTACTTAGCGAATGAGTCTTTGTTGACTCCTTGCCCCAAAACAGTGCTCAGTCAAACCCCAAACATTGATTCAGCTCAGTCAGATGTACAGTATATATTTACTATTACACCTTAAAAAAAACACTGAAATATCCTGAAATCAGTAAAATATACAGATTATGAATCTGATCCGCAAAAGGATAATCTTAGGCTCTGTGGAACACTCATATAATCTATATTAAAGCATCAATGTTCAAACAGTTAATGCATGTATAACACACATCTACACAGGATATTTCACTAAGACACACATATGAAAAACAGGAGTAAAGAGGATGAATAAATACATTTCTTATAATAATATTTCAGTTCAAACCTGCCTGGTAACCAAGTTTCTCCAGGACGCTCTATCATACCTCTCTTTCACCAACAAAGTGCCAGTCCAGGTGCTGGTTCCCAGGCTCTACTGAACCCATTAAGAACGGGACCCCTTTTCCACTGATTTGAGATTATGCATCTGGATGTGGGCAGTCCTTAGTCCGGCCAGAAGTTGGTGTTCAAGTGCAAACTTTTCTTTGAGGGCATAACTTACCATTAAGGTCAGCATCTGTGCCCTTTTTCTGTTATGGACGTGGATTATTATAAAGGAGCATGTTAAGTTTCATAGCTTCCTGTAGTGTTTCTCACATTACAGATCTCCTGCACATATTAAACACCAAGTGTTTTTTTATATTTACCTTGAGATAGCCCCGTGGCTGATTGGAAGACAGACTCTCATTGTATGGGCTCTTTCATAAGCACATCGCTGGAGGGATACAATTGTTCCGGGGTTCAGTTAAGTGCAGTTCATCCAGAATTTCAGAGTCTCACTGGATTCTTTTAATCACATACAGCTCTGGAAAAATTTAAGAGACTACCTCCAAATGATAAGTGTCTCTAGTTGTACAGTTTCTGGGTTTGTGTTTGACCAGAATGAGCAGTTCTGTTCTATTCTATACACAACTAAAAAAAAAATTGTATTGTGGATCTGTTTATTTAGAAAATCACTGGTGCCTCCAGAAGCCTGTTTTGAACCATGATCACCTGAAGCTTAAACTGGAAAAGGAGAAAATAGCAACATCAACAACTTTACATGGTGATGGCTGTGACACCCTCCTTTGCCACTTTTACCAGAGAATTAATGGTGCACGAATGGCACAGATTTTTCCAGGCACAAACCAGTTTTTTTGTAGTGGAAAAGTGCAGAACGGTTGGAGATTTTGGCACCGGGACTGGTGCTGTGCTGATGAAAAAAAGGGTTTTCACACAGTCTGTCTCCAGGTCTATGCATTCTAAAACCATGGGTATCACAAACTGTCTGCAGGAGTCCACCTCTGGCACTGAACCTGGAGGGCTGTGGAACTGAGGGCAACATTTCAGTGGGTATTCCTGTCAGCTTCTAAACCAGACTTAGTAAGGTCATTATTTCAGCCCAAATTGTTTCACTGGTTAATTACAAACCAGTGTTAGTACAAGTTACAGAAGTACTACCGAAGTGATATGAAGATTTTAAGAACTCACCCCTAATAAGGAGTTGATTTAGAAGATCTAATCTACTCTGAAATGTTCAGAAAAGACTGTACACATACAAATATGATCTAGAACACTGGAACTAAATTGAAGTGCAGGAGATGAGAGGATCTCAGTAATCAGGTCTTTCCGTGCTGCTGACTCTTCATCATGTGCTGCTTGTTGTGAGTCACTGATATAGAGGCTCATCCAAACAGGCAGATGGTGTGTGTGAGTGTGCAGAAGCTCCTGCTGTGTGAGTGTTCAGGGCTGTGATCAGTAACGGAGGAGAGGAGAACTACAGTAATGAGAGACACTCTAATGATAATGATGTACTGATGATGGAACACCTCAAATATCCCATCATCCCACAGGAACAGTGACATCACTCCCAACAGAGTCCAGACTGCTGTTATTTGTAGTGTCTTTTTCTCCTCAGTAAACTTTACTGTCTCTACATTTCTGCAGTGCAGTGGGATTATGCACAGGAGCATTGTGGGAAGGAAGAAGGGAAATGGAGGTGATCAGGAAGTGATGATTCTGAGATCAGAGACTTTGTTGATGGTGTGAATATGAACTGAAGTACAATATGATGTGTGTGTTAGACGTCTGTATCAGAGTGTAATGTATGTGATGAGTGTATAAATCAGTTGTTTACCAGCAGTGAAAGAATAAATACACTTATTTACTTACCCACGGTGCTGTAAAATAGAAACAGAAGGAAACACAAAGTCAGAGAAATATCCATGAGAAGTTAGAAACTAAATAAACAATTTTTTAGCTTTAGTAATCTCATTTTCTCATCTGGGTTTGACAGGGTTAAAGTGAAAACTTACAGTAGAAACCCTAATAGAAATTAGTGTTAAGACTTCCTCATTGTCAGTAATGAATTATGATTTCCCCTCTGATTCTGATTGCTGGCTTGTTGTTTTCCTGGTTTTCAACCTCTGCTTGTCTCCCGATCTATGACCTGTCACAAACGTTCTCGTTCTTTGCTGTTGTGTTTGCTAACAGTGTGTTCAATAAAACGTCTTTGACGTTTAGCTCTGTGTGCAGCGCAAAAACTAAAAATACCCCAGTTTACTGTTACAGAAATTAGTGTGCTGGTCGATGAGATTTATCTAAAGGAGCACATCGTTTTCTAAAAACTAAAAAGTTCTGTTACAAATACTGCCAAAAAACAAACAAAAAAAAAAACATGGCAGGAGATCACTGTGAAGATAAATTCAGTGGGACACGGTCAAACGGTCAGAGTCAAACTGCAGAGGATGTGAGGGCAAAGTGCCAGAGACTATGCCAGTATGACGAAGAGGACGGCTGAAGCTCTAAGGAGGGAGCAACTAAGAACTAGTGGTGGAAGCAGCACTCTGCCACCTCTAACTCCTGATGAGGAGAGGGCTTTGGCCATCCTAGGCCCAGAAGTGCTGGATGGAGTCCCAGGTGGCATAGATGTCTGTGGCATGCACACCTCCCAGACATCAACCCCTAAGCCATCTCCTCTTTACTCATGAAAATCTGGGCCAATGCAATCTGATCCTGAGGGCACTTCAACATTAGGCACTCCAACACTGAGCGCCGTAGCATCCCTCATCCTCCCACATCCTGCTGCCTCTCTACAGTGGCCCTCACACACCCAGGCCCATCGGCGCATAAAAATCCACTGTGACTACCAGGGTTTTTCACAGACATTGGAGCCAAATGGCCAGGGAGCACCCACAATGTCTTCATCAAAGTACAGCAGAAAATAGTACAAAATATGTTTGGCCCATAAGCTCACCCCACCCCTTTTCTGCAGTAGGCCTGTTTTCAGTTATCATCATTATTTTACTTTAGATTTTTAACCGTTTTAAATGTACTTTTCTCATTGTGAATATGTTAAGATGGCAATTCTAATGTATAGCACTGTCACTGGCATGTAACGTCCTTTTCCAAAACAAAAATACATGGATTAATACAATGAAGTTCAAAACAAGGACTTATGTTCACCTTATTCAGAAATGAAACAAGTTGCCTGGTCGTAAACACCTTAGAGTAAAAAAATGCTGGAAAAGCACAGCTTCTCTAATGTCACACAGCTAACACACAGATGGATTATAGCAGTATTATTCAATGAATGCAGCTATAATAATTACAAACAAAGAAATACACTGTGGTGTGCGTTGGGAGTTCTATGTTGAAAGCACTTGACAATATAAATGTTCGTACCAGGAGTTTGATCAGCATCATTTTAGGTTTTAGGAACCAAAAATAAATAAATAAATAAATGTTTTCATCTGATTTGAAACCGGAATAGACTCAACGGAAGAAGGATTTTCCAGATCACATTTTTCCAGCTCCTGATTTCAGCTTTTAATTCTGATTCTGAAACCATGAAATCATGCTTTTCTGACTTTCATGTTGGGATTTTGATCAGAAATCATTTGGCCATTTATCCTCTGTATGTTCTGTATGCTCAGATGCTCCTTTATCTGAAAACAGCAACATTCTGAACATCTCTATTTCTCATTTCTGTCTGTTCATCTTTCATTCTGAGATCAGTCTCTGATGATGATGTTGAGTTTATGTAAAGTGAACTTCTGGATACTTACACTTCCTCAGTTCTACTGTACACTCCTCTGTTGTGTCTCCATTGGTAATCTGACACAGATAATATCCTGTATCTGACTCTCTGCAGTCTCTGATCTGTAAGGAGACGTTTCCTCTCTGAAGCTTCTGAGTGAACAGACTTACTCTACCCTCGTAGCCCCTCCCCTCTGTCACCTGCCTGTTCTTATAGAGACAAACACAGTCTGTCCCCTTAAACCACCTGATCTCCATAGTAACAGCACTGAGTTCAGGAGACAGGTGACAGGAGAGAGTGACCACAGAGCCAGACTGACGCTCTTCATGTGGTCCAGTGAGAGTAAAGTGCTCTGTGTAGAAACACACACACATTAATAGCTGTAGGTCGTGTGTCTCCACAGTAAAAATAAACTCTCTGATAGAATATTATTTAATGATGTTCACAGTAAAACCTTTTGTAGCTTCTGGAAGTTTCACTTACTGTTACTTGCAGTCGCCATCTTTATCTCTCTATCTCCTCCTACAGACTCACACTAATACAGTCCTACAGAGAGAGAGAGAGAGACTTCATAATCTAAATTTATAAATTTCAAATTCTAAATTTGCTCTTACAGTGGGGTGCAAAAGTTTGGGCAGCCTTGTTAATTTTGCTGATTTACCTTTATAAAGCATTGATTGTTTGGATAAAATAATTCTGTTAAATATATCATATAGGGCACAAACACAGTGATATTTCAGAAGTGAAATGAAGTTTATATGATTTACAGAAAGTGTGCAATAATTGTCTAAACAAAAGTAGGCAGGTGCATAAATATGGGCACCAAAAAAAATACCTTAACTCAATATTTAGTAGATCCTCCTTTTGCAGAAATAACAGCCTCTAAACGCTCCCTATAGCTTCAAATAACAGAGTCTGGATTGTGGCTGAAGGTATTTTAGACCATTCTTCTTTACAAAACAACTCTAGTTCATTCAGGTTTGATGGTTTCCGAGCATGGACAGCTCTCTTTAAGTGACACCACAGATTTTCAATAATATTCAGGTCTGGGGACTGAGATGGCCATTCCAGAACGTTGTACATGTTCCTCTGCATGAATGCATTAGTAGATTTTGAGCAGTGTTTAGGGTCGTTGTCTTGTTGGAAGATCCAGCCCCGGTACAGCTTCAGCTTTGTCACCAATTCCTGAAAACTGGTCTCCAGAATCTGCTGATATTGATTGGAATCCATGCGTCCCTCAACTTTAACAAGATTCCCAGTCCCTGAACTGGCCACACAGCCCCACATCATGATGGAACCACCACCAAATTTGACTGTCGATTGTAGTGTTTTTCTTGGAGTGCTTTGTTCTGTTTCCTCCATGCATAACGGCCCTTGTTATGCTCAAATAACTCTATTTTAGTTTCATCAGTCCACAGCACCTTATTCCAAAATGAAGTTGGCTTGTCCAAATGTGCTTTAGCATACCTCAAGCGGCTCTGTTTGTGATGTGGGCGGAGAAAAGGCTTCCTTTGCATCACTCTCCCATACAGCATCTCCTTGTGTAAAGTGCGCCGAATAGTTGAACGATGCACAGTGACTCCTTCAGCAGCAAGATCATGTTGTAGGTCTTTGATGCTGGTCTATGGGTTGACTCTGACTGTTCTCAACATCCTTCGCTCCTGTTTATTCGAGATTTTTCTTGGTCTGCCACTTCGAGCTTTGACTTAAACTGTGCCTGTGGTCTTCCATTTTCTCACAATGTTTCTCACAGTGGAGACTGAAAGCTGAAATCTCTGAGATAGCTTTCTGTATCCTTCCTCTAAACCATGATGCTCAACAATCTTTGTTTTCAGGTCATTTGTAAGTTGTTTTGAGACTCTCATGCTGCGACTCTTCAGAGAAGATGCAAAGAGGACAAAAACTTACAATTGCCTCCCTTAAAGACCCTTTCTCAGAGTCACCTGTGTATGGAGGTCAAGGGTCACTGAACTTACCAAACCAAATTTGAGTTCCAATAATTAGTTCTAAAGGTTTTGAAATTAATAAAATGACAACAGTGCCCAAATTTATGCACCTGCCTAATTTTCTTTAACCAATTTTTGCACACTTTCTGTAAATCATATAAACTTAATTTCACTCCTCAAATATCACTGTGTTTGTCCCCTATATGATATATTTAACGGAATTTTTTTATCCAAACAATCAATGCTTTATAAAGGTAAATCATGAAAATTAACAATGCTGCCCAAACTTTCGCACCCCACTGTATTTACAAAATACGATACTAGTCCAATGTGTGGCAGCCTTAAATGTACTCTGATCCATGAACCATAAACATAAGGATAGGATTACCAAGACTTTATATTATTTAAAAGGAAATGGAACAGTGAAAGATAAATAAGATAGCCTTTTATTATCCCACATGGGGAAATTTGTATTGTTACAGCACACAACTGGACTTTACATTTAGTTATTTTGTTTTGGAAGAAATATATGAATGTATAAATAAATTTATAAATATTCTTTCATCATAAAAGACTAATGACAAACACTGAATTCTGTGTTCCACATTACGACTGTAACAATAAAATGTGTAAAAGGGGACTTTTTTGCAAAGGTGTGAAAAATTTAAAGATAACGACTAATTTAAGTAACTGCAGGACATAAAGACAATTCTAAAGCAACCACAGTCTAACCTTCTTACAGCCGTCACCAGAGAATCTGTGAAGATTTCTGAGATGAGAAACGTGAACATGATGTAAACGTAGCAAAATAACAGTCCACTTTTGCTTAAACAAATGCAACAAAGTCAAAATTGTACTACATTGCCCTGAAACACTACTGTCTACTTTGGACTCTTAAGAGTTTTTGAAATGAACTGATACTCAGTGGAAACGTGTACTGTGATCTAAATAATCAACCCTAAAGATTATTTATGGACAAAAACATGTCGTGTTCTCCAGCCCAAAGAACAAAAGGACCTTCCTGGTTGTAACAAGAGTAAAGTTTGAAAGCCAGAGTCTGTCAGGGTATAGTACTGTATTAGTGAGTAATCTGCACATTTGTGAAAGCACCATTAAAAGAGAACATAGTTTAGAGCAGTGTATGCTGACTTATAGATAATGCATTTTTCAGAGACACTCACTTACTTAAATTTAACATCACCAAGCCAAAATCTTTATGCACTACAGCAGCATGGCCATGTAATGAAACAGTATGGGTGCTAGACAGGCCTGTCCAGGGGTGGATCTACAGGGTGCTAAGGGGTGCCACATGAACGTGCCACGCTGCCAAAATATCCTTCAACCCCCTTTACCACCCCTAGCAGTCCCCAGAGATGATTAAGTTCGGTTTAAAGAAAAGTGATAGATATGTTCCTGTTACGCCTTTACTGGACCATTTTGCAGGAGACATATTAGAAATGAGTGTATTCACAGTTCACAAGTTACATTATAACAGAGTGTTTTCAGTTTAACACTGCTGATAATGAGTTAATGAGTTAAAAGCTCAAAATACACTTCCTTACTCTGTAGCTTATAAGAAAACTGTTCTTAGAACGGTTAGCATCTGTTTTACTTACCTTAATTACTCTTCATAAACGTCCTCCTCCTTAGATGGAATGGTGGGTCTATGTTTCAGAAAAAAATCTATTCCTCAAACCATCATTTAGTAACAAAAATTATTTTATTCTACTTGTGCTGTAAAAGTCCTAAGGCAGATTAAACTACATTCACCTTCAGACACTGAGGTGAACTAATCCCACTGAGCTCCAGCAGCACCGACTGTACTTTCTCCCTCATAATAGTTTCAGTTCCGACTAAATATTAATACTGTGGAAAATAACCTCTCTAATGTCCAATGTCAGGATCTAACACCTGAAGATGATCTTTACTCTCTGAAGAAGTTTGTGGGTATGAAGTTCATCAGCAGTGTAATGATTAACACTCTCTCTCTCTCTCTCTCTCTCTCTCTCTCTCTCTGTAAGCTGCAGCTGTTAGTACCTCCTCCTGCTGACTCTCTGACTGGTAATCACAGATTCAGAGACTCTACAGTTGGTCATGTAGTTAAATAGATCATCATTAAATAGATGACTGAGTGAAAATCATGTGAACAGACACTCAGTGATGATTTTCAGTAAAAAAAGAATATGTTATAAACCTTGTTCCATATTTATGCTCTCCAATGAACAGGACTGTGATACATCATTTTGTATGTGATGTCAGATATCTTCTGTTTCTGAATAAATTAAAAATTAAAATCTTTTTGTGACAAATTTCAACAAAATTAAAACTAACTCTACTTCTGGCTGGAGATGTAAAGCTTTCTTTAACCTGATGCTTCTGTTACTGTCATGCCTGTTGCAGCCATAATTTAAAACCAATCTGCACAAAACACATTATTAGTGCATTAATAAAAAGTACTAATTAAAGGTGGCAAAGTATGTGCACCTTCACTTTTAAGATCTGGTGCAGCCTTTTTGTGCAGCAATGACTGCAACTAAACGTTTCTGGTAACTTTTAAATAGTCCTGCACATCAGCTTGTAGGAATTTTAACCCATTCCTCCAAACAAATCAGACTCTGATATGCTGATGGGTTTCCCCCCATGAACTACTTGTTTCCAATCACATCCACAGACTCCCATCCTCATCTCTGGATTTGTAACATGCAACATGAGAGACAATAAAACACTGTTTTACACCAACACTACAGAAGCATACAACACATCTCCCCTCCACCCCCCTCTGGGCAAGTCTGACCACAACCTTGTACATGTACTACCTGTCTACAAACCATTTTTCACAGGAACTCAACCAATACAAAACAAGAGAGAAATTTGTCCGATGAATCTTATGAAGCTCTGAAGGACTGCTTTGAAACTACAGTCTGGGAAGTTCTCCGTAAGCCACACGGTGAGGAAGTTGACAGACTACATAAACACTGTGCCCACCAAGACAGTACGGAAAGCCCAGATCATCAGCATTTATGTAACTGTGAAATATCTATATAATATCTGTATAAATACTAGGGTTGTACCCGACTCAAAATTTTGCAATTCGAATCGGATTCGCCCATCCTGGCTGATGATTCAACTATTCGTTCATGTTTTTCTCCATGTATGTTATCTAGTAATCAGTAAATCAGTTTGGATACGCTTCAGATCTGATGTCCTCCTCATTTAGAAAGCCAGCAGAGTCACAGGGACATATTTCTGAACTAAAAGAGATGATCGATCTGAACTGGAGCCTTTAATTACAGGATACAACGCCGGGCAGCAGCGCGTATTTATGCTAAACATTATGGAATGTTTATGCCCTACATTAATGGAATTATAATAAAACAAACGTCTTCGGTCCGTTTCGCCTTCACCGCAAACAGCCATTATGTCTAAAATGAAAGTCGGCTCACTCGTTTGAAGCAGTGTTTGGTCTCTGACTAAATGAGGAGCAGAATTAGATTTATTTGTTTGGATTCTGTTCTTCAAAACCTTCTCCAGACTTTTTTCTGAAACATCGCTCCCCCATGTTTCTCAACTTCCTTTTTTGCAAGCATTCATTATAGCCCAGCTAGAACTTAAATATGTATAATAATTTATAATTTTATTATAATAATTATTAAAATGTCCTTTTAAATTCTTAAATTTCTTGTGTATTTTTGTAAGCTTCAGTCTGTTTTATGAAAAAAAGGGTCACTGTTGTCAGTTGACTTGTAGGTTCTTAGTCGACTTAAAGGGTCTCCGATTGACGATTCGACTCGTTGACTTCTAGAGGGCAGCCCTAATAATTACACATCTAAAATTGGTCATTTGTATAATTTGTTACTTTTTGCCTTACATTAGAGATTTAGATTTATTTACTTTTATAACTACTAGTTATAAATATATATAACTTCTTATTCTAATATTTTGTATTTTGCATAATCCTGCTCTGTATCTGTTTACTGTATATTCTGCTGTAACAATATAAATGTCCCTATGTGTGATAATAAAAGGTCTGTATCTTATCTTGTTACAGGTTTCTTTATGGCATAAGGTCAGGACTTTGACCATACTATTGTAAAACATTAACTTTAGCATAGAATATTGCATAGAATATTGATGTGTATACATATATATGTGTGATGTACAGTATATGTACATCACACATATATACATCACACTTGATGTGTATACATATATATGTGTGATGTACAGTATACATACATATATATATATATATATATATATATATATATATATATATATATATATATATTCATACACCACAGATATACAGTGTGGATAGAGGATAACAGTCGGTAAGTCTATATGTGAAAGTTTAAATATGCTAATGTAAAGTGCAGAGTGATGACTGTCCATGGAGATCATCGTTAGATGATTTTGGTGAGATGTGCTGAACCAGGTCCATATATAGATGCATCAGCACTACTGACTGTTCAGTAGCCTGATGACTCAGGGGAAGAATCTCGGAGGCGGCTGGTTCTGGACTTTATACTTCGGAATCTCCTCCCACTCAGCAGCTGTGAGAACAGACAGTGGCTTGGGTGGGTGGTGTCCTTTAGAACCCTCCTGGTTTTCCTGAGGCAGCGGCTGGTATATAAGGTGTATAACCTGGCTCTTAGACAGCACGCTGGACTCCGCGATCCAGCTACAAACGCACTCCGTCCACCGCTGGGACCGCACAGCGGCGTCCGGGAAGAACAAAGGCGGCGGCGTCTGCGTCTTCGTAAACAACAGGTGGTGTTCGGACGTAAAGACTGTCGAAAAACACTGTTCAACCGACCTAGAACTGCTGATGGTGAAGTGCAGACCCTTTTACCTGCCGAGAGAGCGCTGTGTCTATCCTGGCTGTTTACATTCCGCCACGCGCGAACTCGGCGACGGCGCTGGGGCTGCTGCACAACGCGATCAGCAAGCAAGACACCGCACACCCGGACGCGGTGTTTATTGTCGCCGGCGATTTTAACCACTGCAACCTGAGGACTGTCCTCCCCAAATACCACCAGCATGTGAGCTTTCCGACGAGGGAGAACAACATTCTCAACCAAGTCTACAGCAACGTGAGGGGTGGCTACAAGGCTGCGGCTCAGCCGCACTTCGGACGGTCCGACCACATCTCCATGTTCCTCTATCCAGCATACAGACAACTCCTCAAGCAAGCCCCCCCAGTAGGTAAAACCATCAAAGTGTGGACTGAAGAAACTGATCTGGTGCTTCAGGACTGCTTTGACACTACAGATTGGGAGGTGTTCAGAACTGCTGCTGTAGGAGAGGACTGTACTGTTGACTTAGAGGACTATGCCTCTGGAGTAACCAGCTACATCAGCACCTGCATAGAAACCATTGTTCCAACAAAGCGCTGCAGAACTTATCCCAACCAGAAACCCTGGATAAACTGTGATGTTCGGTCCATGCTACGTGCTCGCTCCACTGCATTTCTCTCAGGCAACGCTGAAGACTACAAAAGGGCCAGATACGACCTGCGTAGATCTATCAGACAGGCCAAGAGACAGTACAGGGTGAAGCTGGAGGGATGCTACACCTCTGCGGACTCCCGG
The DNA here is from genome assembly GCA_024036415.1 of Prochilodus magdalenae. NCBI lineage: Eukaryota > Metazoa > Chordata > Actinopteri > Characiformes > Prochilodontidae > Prochilodus > Prochilodus magdalenae. The sequence goes on from JAMWET010005167.1 coordinate 32,640, forward strand.
CGCATGTGGCAAGGACTGAGACACATCACAGACTATCAACAGAGAAGCAGAGAGGTCACTACCAGCCACACTACACTACCAGACGAGCTAAATGAGTTCTATGCTCGATTTGAGGCCCTCAACCCTGACACACAGAGAGGGGTTATGGCTGAGGGGAGCACACAGAACTCATCGCTCGCTGTGACATCGGTGGAGGTGTGCAAAACTCTGAAGAAAATAAACCCACGGAAGGCCGCGGGCCCAGACAACATCCCCGGGCATGCACTCAAGGTTTGCTCTGGCATGTTTGTGGACATATTCAACCTGTCCCTTGCACAATCTTTTGTGCCATCTTGCTTCAAGACCACCATCATTGTCCCCCTCCCTAAGAAAAGTGTCGTGACCTGCCTGAATGACTATCGCCCTGTTGCACTTACCCCAATTGTGATGAAGTGCTTCGAGAGGATAGTCATGAGTCACATCCAGGAGACTATTCCCGACACTCTAGATCCGCTACAGTTTGTGTGCCATCAGAACCGATCCACTGATGACGCAGTCAACACTGCCATTCACACAGCCCTCACACACCTGGAGGGCAAGGACACATATGTGAGAAAGCTGTTTAGCACTGACCCACCAGGGCTGTGTGCTGAGCCCCCTCCTGTACACACTCTTCACAGAGGTGGAGAGGGTGAAAACCTTCAATTTCCTCGCTGTTCACATCAGCGAGGATTTAACCTGGTCACACAACACGCACTACATCGTCCGGAAGTCCCAGCAGTGGTTGTATTTTCTGAGAAGGCTGAGGAAATTTGGCATGTCAGCCCAAATTCTCAGAGTACGATCGAGAGCTTTCTTACCAGCTCCATCACGGTCGTGTACAGAAACTGCACCGCTCAGGATAGGAAGGCTCTCCAGCGTGTGATCAAGACTGCACAGTCCATTTCCGGAGCAGCCTTCCCCTCACTGCAGGACATCTACAGGACCAGGGTCATCAGGAGGGCCCACAGCATCATCAGGGACAGTACACACCCCCAACACAGCTTCTTCACGCTCCTACCGTCGGGCTGACGCTACAGGAGTAGCCAGACTGACAGACAGTTTTTATCCACAAGCCATCAGGCTTGTGAACACCTCCTCCACCCTTCTGCTCTGAAACTGGCTGAACTCTGACTCTGACATGCACCCATTAATATGAGCCCAATACACATTCTGCTGCTACTGTTATACCATACTGTTTACTTTTGTACTTGCACAGCGCACTTTACACATGCATATGCACTTCACTTTACTTGCATCCATACAATACTGTACTCTCCCTTTCTTTACTTAGTGTTTTCTTTACTTTCTTTAAATGAGTCATTCTGTTAGTGTCAGCATTACTGGCAAATAACAGAGGAATACATTCACACAGACCGTTACAGCGACTGCCCTTACTGCAATGGTGTCGTGCAAGATGAGTCCTGCTTTTGTCTTAGTGTAGACCAATTAATTTGTATGTGGAGGCACTCTTGGAAATGCGGCCTACACTAATTTTTTTTAATTCTCAACATTCACTCATTTGTCCTAAAGATATCCCTTCTACATAGTGTTACTTCTGATATGTCTACTTTAAGTGTGCAGAGTGTACTGAAAAGGCAGTTGCACAGGAATAGAAGGAAACATTTAGAGTGTACTAAAAAAAAAACCCTGAATTCCAAAGTATAAAGTCTTGGAACCAGTTGTTCCCTCAGAATGGGGGGACTCACAGGCATAAGATTTCTTGGAATTCATCCAAAGTGGGTATTCCGCTCAGTTCAAAAACTTAAAAGCTTTGAACCACGCTTCTTCGTCTGGCAATCCTATGGAATAGTCTGGGTTTGGCAATTGCCAGGGGGACTTATCTGACTGCATCACACCAAATGTAAAGTGTAGTGGAGGGGAGATTATGGTGTGGGGTTGTTTTTCAGGAGTTGGGCTCAGCCCCTAAAGGTCAGTGAAAAAAACTCTTAATGTTACCTCTGTAACCTTCAAGTCTTCAGAGAGCCTTAAAAATTATCCATCCTCTTAAATATAACCTCATGGGCTTGCATACATATGATGGTACCGCTGACATGCAGAGGTATATTGGGATTTTATCAAGAGAATGTCTTTTCCAGAAAGTCCATGATCATTTTGGCAAGACAAACTCAGGCCTCATTCTGATCATGTGTGCTTGACTAGCCTGCTTGCAGTTCAGATCTGCCTCCTAAAGATATATGATGCATCATATAGAAGAGAATCAAAGACAACCTGTTAAAGCAGCTGAAGTGTCAAGCAAGAATTAAGTCCGTTTTCCAAACTCGGACAATTAGAATACTCAGTTTCACAATCAATAAAATGTGTAATTAAAGAAAGTGTCATGAATCTCAGTGGTAATCATTCCTCTTTTTTACATAGTTTGTATAAACTGGATGCCTTGAACCAAATTCTAAATTTGTTATTAAATCTATCTATCGATTATCAATCTAATCACAATTAGGTTTCTAAAACATGTCACACCAAATTTCTAAAGTAAAATTAACAAAAACAATTAGCTGGTAAAAACACTGGAATCTTTGTTTATGCTTTTAACAGTTTAAAAAAACTCACAGATAATTAACAAATCAAAGATTTAGTTTGCAATGAATTTTTACAACATTTCCAGAAATGGAGTTTGTGCTATAGATGACCTGAATAGTGAGAGCTTCATGGAGAGCTTCTTGAAAAGGATTACCATGTTCGCTACATGGAATGGGTTTTATATATATCGAAATTCTATGCCCTGTATATATCCTGCATTACTCATCTACCTCAGCCTTACCATAGTGCTATATGGAAATTGGATATATCATAGTTTTTATTCATAACTTTTCATTACTGTTATATACCACCGTATATTAGGACAAAGAGAGATTTAATATATAGTACTGTATATATTTATTGTCTAATGTATATTTTTTGTATTTAAGTACTGTAAGGGACTTTGCACCTAAGTTGTTCACTCACCTTCACACCTGTAAAAATGTGATGTGACAATAAAAGTGATGTGATTTGATTTGATTTGATAATCCCAATAAGTCCCAAGTGAGAAAAGTCTTTATTGGCATTTAGGCTTAACTGTGCTAGGATTGGGTCTTAGATGGTCTTACAATCTTGAATCAAGTTTTGAACTAACTTTAGATTGGAAAGTAGTACAGAGGCATTTTTGTTATCAATCTGATCCGTAACCAAAAAAAAAACACTTTACTGACACTGGTGGAGTGATGTATAATTCAGATTAAGTAATTCTATGAGCAAGCACATCTCCCATAATCTGCATTCCTAGTGTGTGTGTGTGTTTCAATGAAATAAAAAATGCACGTTACAATTTAGAAAGTTTGAAAGGCTATATGATATTAAAATAATTCTCAAAATTCAATACTTTGCCCCTAAAAAAATCCAAATCTTAAGCGTTATTCCAAATGCAATCTCAATAAAATGTATATTTGTAATAAAATGTATATTTGGTCACATTATTTGCAAAAGATCAAATTTATGGTTCCAAGTGCCAAAAAATATATATATTTGCCACCAAAAATTCCATATGTTCATATGATCTTGATTCCAAAATTGCAATCTCAATTAAAAATATATATATTCGGCCCTAACTCTCCCTATTATTAATCCTGAAAATGTATTCTAAGATCTCCTGAAGCTTTAAAGCTTGTACTGTATTTCCTCAACCTTTTAAAAACCAAGAATCACCAAGCTTGAAACTGTTATGTTTTTATGATGTTTCTATGTCTTTAGATTGATGTTGTGTAAACACATCTGAAAAAACTGGGAGTTTTGAAAACTAGATAAATCCTGCCAGAAAGAGTTGGACATCAGTAACAAACAATGACCTGTGGGATTCAGGAGATTGGAGCCTATGTTTTGCTGGACTGATGAGATCACACTGTGTGAATAAGCATTGGACATCAGTGGCAACAATGACCTGCAGGATTCAGGAGTGGAGCCTGTGTTTTGCTGCACTGATGAGATCACACACTGTGTTTCTCAGGTCAACAAGAACTACCAACTCAACTGACTATGCTTACACAATATATCTTGTGTTCTTTTTCTGCAGATTGACTTTATTTTACCTTTATTAGGAAAAAAGACCTCCGTGAAAATGAAAAATTCAGATGATTTAGGAACAAGGATCATTGCTTTGGAACGTACCGATACAAATTATAACCCAGCAAATTAAAAATTTGAAATCAGAAAAAGTCATAGTCAGAAAGAGATATTTGAGATTAGGAATTAATTTCCAATATCAGATAAAGCAAATCTAGGGAAATAGAAAAAATGGCAATGGAATTGGCAATGCCAATCAATTCCAAAGAAATAGTTCTAGAAATATGCCAACTGGGTGTCCAGACAAGAATTGAATCCAGAACCAACTTCGTTAATTTCCCAGAATGGGGGGGATTCACAAGGAAGAGATTCAATGATCAATGTAATGCAAACTAACACACATGTACAGTGTTTTTTACCTAGCACCCCTAGCTTTTAAGCCGATTCTGTGCTTTAAAAACTCAGTTTCTAAATTTGACATTTTTTTGAAGTCTCTGAATTGTGATTGTCTGTGGAAGATATAAATCTTATAAATCAACCTTTGTGTTTATTTAAAATGCATTTTAATTTCATTTAGGCTTTTTATATTTATCATTTTTGGCTAACATAGACTGTGACTATCATGAAATTGCAAAACTTATCACCACCCCAACACACCTCAGTCTCTACTGAGAGTAATTTCATTTACAGTCTTTCAGGGCATCCAGTTAGATTAAAGTGATGTGGGAGTGGGGATGGGTGGGGTTTATGCGTGCTGACACAACTTACACCTCAGTGGCTGGATTCTAATTCTGGAGAGCCTGTATGTGTGTGTGGTGGAAGAATTTTTTGTTTAGAGGTCAGTTGTGGCAAGTTCAGCTGTTCTTTTTTTTGGTTTAACTTCATCTTCATGAGAGTCTTTTTTAACACAAATATTAAATATTACAAATAAATGTGACCTCAGCATGTATAATTTAATCAAACTTAAAACATGTACAATATATAACCCCCTAGTGTTTATGTATTAAAATTAAGGCAACAGCATGAGGCACATATTGGAACACTCCACAAATCTTGCTGCTTTAAAAAAATACAAAGAGAAGAAAAAATGATGTTAAGTATTAAAATACATTTCAATACAATACATAGACATCATAAATCAAGATCCACGTACATCTAAAAATGACCTGTTTGTTAGTCTGACAGAGAGATATAAGGGGTATTATTCATTCTAACCATAAAAACGGTAACAATTTAGCAAAATTTCCACCCACAAAATATCTTCAGTAAGAATGACTCATCATCATCATAAAAATACAATATGTGTGAGTGATTCCTCAGGCAATGATGGTGCTCCAGTTGTTAAGCAGGCTCTCTGAACTCCAGAGAGACGTGTGGCTCACTCAGAGGGATTATATTCGGTTCAGTTTGTCAGCCTATCCATTTAAATGGATATTTTACATAATCTTTTACATAAAAATGAATTCACAAGATACTCTGTAATTTTCTATCTGGACACTTTTTTTTAGGTTTTTTATGAGGAGCATTAAAAATCCAACATTCTTGTGCAATCTTTATTTTAGAAACGGCTGAAGCTGTCGGTGTCCACAAGCCCATCACCACCTGCATACAGAAAAACAGAGCGAAAAAAAATTGAAGATTAATATTCCAACCTTATATTTCTCACCACATCTGTACAAACAGTTCTACCATCCTGGATAATGTAGCCATATCAGCCCCTATATCTACATTGAATTACAGCTTACACCTTTAATATGCATGATCTTTTACACATGCTTTAGACCCTCATCCACAGTGAATGGCTAATAATCTGCTTTATGTGTTTTCAAACTGACATGGAGCAGATAGTCGTGCACATAGAGGATCATCCTGTCTTCGCTTAGTTAGACTAGCAACACAAAAAACACAGAAGCACACAAGTACAAACCAATAGACAGCCACAGAAGACTGTTCCAGAGACCGTTGTGAGTGGGAGGAAAAGTAAAAATAACATTAACATATCACTAGCATTAATCTACTAGATGAGATCATTATGACCCCAGTAATAAATTAACCAGGAACTTTTTTAAACATGTTCATGTTCAGTATAAACAAAACAAACTGCTCTGTATATCAAAACTCCAACCAGGAAAACATTACCTACCAAAGTTGCCCTGGAAAAAAACAGCATCAAGTACATTACAGCAGACTATTATCTCTCCGCGCTTTACAGGTACGCATTCACCAGTAGCTCTGAAATATCACTGGACTCCAGCCACCAAGCACCTGCCTCGAGATGGCTTCAAGCTGGTCTTACCAGCTAAGTGCATGACGATTCGCTGTTTTCACAAGCCATCCCCAACCGTCAGAAAAAAGGTGCATAGTTCTATTTATAAAATATCTTTCAAAGTCTCAACACATATCACAGATTTGAGACTTTGTACCAATCTCAATACAATCCCTGTTTTAGTCCTCCCAAGCATAAAACATAAGTCACATGATCTAGTGAGCACAATTCAGTGTGCTTCTGGACACATACTCAACAGAAAACTTCACGAGGAATTGGAAAACGAGGAGAAAAGGCTGACAAACCACTGAGGGGAAAACAACCCACGTAAGGGATTAACATGTAAGGGAGAAGGCTCCTCTTTCCACACCTGTCCAGATCACAACACACCTTCTTATTTGAATCTTAACTATTGATACGTGCTACATGCCACGTACAGTAGGAGCAAAAGTTCTAGGTAGCACACCACAAAACAAGCGAAAAAACCAACTATGGCCTACCTCACAGAATGGCTATAAATAAGCTGGTAGAACCAAACCCAGTATACGTCAGTGGGAAGAACATTTACCGCTGAACCAAAACACTGCAACAGGACCCTATGACCGTACAACCAAGCACTAATAACTTGTGGAGGCCCTACCAAGTGTACCTATATATGAAAAAGGCCCTAAGAATTGACTCCTGTCTTATCTATATATGAAGTTCCTTGGAAGCCTCCTTTATCTCCACGAATCGAGGACACTGTCTGGCCCACTAATTTATACTGAATATTGAGGTGCCGCAAGAGAAACGATACACAAACCAATGACAGTCTAGCGAATAACTCTGAACCACACTTGCAAGGTATCTCAGATGTAAGGCGGGAAAAAGACAAACTACTGGTACACAGTCTGTTATTATATAAACTGGCTGAAGCACAGTTGACAGAACTGGAAATTGAAGCCACAAGAAAAAACAACATTAAGAAACAAACAGGCCGACAAAAGGGTTTTAATCCCAGGAACCGGAAAGTGAGGAGACTGTCACAGAAAATGTGTTCTAAAATAACACTTCCAAGGCCGAACGACCCGCGGGTCTAAGGTACAAAAAACCCCACATGACAGAAAAGAGCGATCACACCACAAAGAACAGCGAGAAAAGAAATACACCTCATCTCCAAGCACATAAAGACCCGTGAAAACCAGAACAAAGGGGAACAGTCGATAAGCGCCCTGTACGTACAAAGAGCAGTCAGAAAAAAATGTGCGATAAACCAGGCAACTGGGGGGGGGGCAACAAATGAGAAAAAAACAAACACCAACGCATACAAACGGAGTAGCCACCCAGAAGACAGAACCGAACGAAGCTCAGTACATAATAAGGACAAAACTTTCAGGGAAGCGAAAAAAAAAATTTACAAAGAAGAGAACCATGAAAAAAGGCGACCGTACGCGAAAAAAAAAACAAAAGATTAGCAAACCTCATACAAAACAAAAAACTTAAGAACAAAGCCCTCCCCCAGCGCTCTGATTGGAAAACAGCTAATGCTCCTGTTTAGCTGGAAACTGGTGGGGCTGAACAGGACCTGTTTAGTAGCTATTAAACAGCTGTTGGAGAAAATATGAGTCTACAGAAATGACCACCTTGCAAGGTCTAGATGTCTTACACAAACTCACACTGTGTTATTATATAGCTGGCTGACTGTGTAAAAACACATTAAGGACTTTTATGTTTTACTGTCTTTTCCTCACTGGTGTTACCTCACTCCTCCGGGTCTAAAATCACATGACTCCATCAGAAAACAGCGAAACCTCTCCAACATAGAACATTGTCTAAACTGAACTTAGGTCAGCATAACCTTATGTTACTAGGTTATTATTAAGATGGGTAGTTGTTTTTATTTGGTGGTATTTCCTAATGTAGATAATCTCTCTCTATTCAGGATCAGCCTCCCTCTGCTGTCTGTAAAGTTGCTGCTTCTCAGTTGGACTCTATTTAGCCATAACTGACCAAAAGAAGATTAACAGTGATAAAGATTTAATACTGAATCAATTTCTGCAGAAGAACTCAGGGAACAGATGTATCAGATGTAACAGATATATCTATACTTCAGGAGTCAGAGGGGGTAACACAAGTGATGGTTTTCATGAACAATGCTTCTACAAAATGGCTGCTATAGAGCATCAAACCACATGTTGTCAATCATGATATATTCACTAAAATATGAAATTTAATCCATTTATATTCCATTTTCACAGCTCTCTAAAAATAAGCAAAGTCATACATATGAATGAAACACTGATGAAATCCTGAGCTGAAAAAGAAAAAGGACTTTTGCTATTCTTCAGAAATCTATAGGTAATGTGTAACACGATGTCAAGTGGCTTTTAATGTCTTTTAGCTCTGTACAAGTACACAGTGAAATGAAATGAATTTTTTTCTAGAACAAGGGTGCCACATGGAACAAAACGAGAACAAAAAACAATACAGTAAAGGACAGACTATTTGCTGTAGGGTCTTGCGGTCTGAGGCATTGCAATTACCATACCAGGCATTGATGTAGCTACTCCGGATGCTCTCTACAGTCTCTCTGTAGAACATGGTGAGGATTGGAGTTGGAAGATGAGCTTTCCTCAGTCTCCGCAGGAAGTAGAGGCGCCGCTGGGCTTTCTTTGTGAACTTTGTGCTCTGGACGATTTCCACTACAGAGCCATTGATGTTCGGGGGGGCGCGGTCGCCTCGCACTCTTCTGAAGGCAACAACCATCTCTTTAGTTTTGTCAACATTGAGACAGGTTGTTGGTTCTGCACCAGTCCGCTAGCCCCATTTGTGAAATCATTTGTGTTATCACCTAGCTGTTCCAGTATCTTCTGGATGTGCTGCTAACTGCCAGCCCCAGGGTCTTGAACAGCCTCCTGTTGTGTTATCACCAAGCTGTTTTTTTTTAAGTCAAAGCAAGAGATTCAATTTATGCCTAAATTAGACAAGGAGATGGTGAATTGCTTACATATGTAGCACACTAAAGCTTCCCCGAAACACCAGGAAAGTCTTCCAGTTGCACATTCAGAGAGAGGGCAATTCACCCCAGAGTACTGTGTGATTAAACAGAAAATCACCCATCAGCTACTTTACTTTATTAATAAGTGAAATCTGAAGCTTATTAAAATGTTCTTCTCCACTTTAAATGGTGCAGTGATTATATTCGGTGTATTCAGGTTTAGACATAAAAGGTTGAGGCTCATTAAAAAATCAGTCCTCAAATTTATATTTGGTAATAGTAATAGTAGTGAAGTTAGCCTCATCCAGTTCAAAACTAAAGAAAAAAAAATGTGTAGAACTAAATGTCGTGGCTGATCGATTCTATTTGGAGCAAGTGGAAAATTGTTAAATAGATTTTTTGCCATTACAGTACAGCAACTATTCTTTTAGGCGGTGGAATGGTTGTGGTCCTTCACAATGGGACAAAGAACACTACCTTGTTAGGTGTACCTGAAGTGACCAGTGAGTATCTTACAACATTGTGAGTTTATAGAGTTATAAATGTAATAATAATCAAAATAATACAAAACATTCTAAGCACTATTATTAGAAGTGTTTACACTATCATATGTTGTTTCTTTCATTGCTTGCACAGAAGGGTTGAGTCATTAGACTTGGAGTCATGGAGACGTTGGAGTAGTTTATTTCAAGGAGATCGCAGTTCACTCACAGCTCTTGTCCAGTCCAGTCCAATCCAAAGACAGAAACATGTCACAGAGGTTTTATACACCGTTTCACCACACCCTTAATGTAAGAAGAATGTGTCCTTGTCTGGTTTTACCAGATGGTCATGTTGAGGGCTCAAGAGGCCTTTGTTTATGCACTGAGACTGTTCCTTTAATGAGGAGACAAGAGTAGATCTGCAAAAATACACAGAAATGGCCATCAACAGGGACAGTGGCTCGCTCCGCACCTCGCTCTACTCTGTGCACAGAGAATCTGAGGCAATTCGCTTGCGGTAGCTTTTCTGAGTAAATAATACTTTCCTAATGTTTTAAATATGGTTTACAAAGAACACGAAACAAAAAAAAAACACAACCCTCAGTAATACAATCTCACGTAAAAGTTCTAAAATGGTAATCAAAGTAAAGTTAGCTAGGATTTGCCACACTGAGTACAGCAGAACGGGCTAACGGTTTAGCTTTACCCTACTAACATGCAACAAGTTCTAAATTTCAAAAATATAACAAATATACAACAAAACTATACTATGAAAACACCATCCTTCTGAAACAACATAACCTGAGTAATAATAAACAGCTCACCTGCAAAAACCCAGAAATGGCCATCAACAGGGACAGTGGCTCGCTCCGCACCTCACTCTACTCTGGGCACGGAGATTCTGAGGCAATTAGCTCGCGTGATACTCCGTGAACAACTGAAAGTGCAGAACGCCCCACTGTCACCTACTGTCCACCTCCGGAACTGCAGGCGAATACAGTCATGCTTCTCCCAAAAACCACAGATGGTAATAACTTTAACATGCTGTTGTTTAAAGGTCTTTCTTTTAACCTTTTTTCCTTTTCAGTCAAGAAACATATTGCCTGACTGTGCTTCATTCAGCTCTCCTCCAAATTATTATTGACCTATGACCTGTAGACCCCTGATGGCAACATTCGCCCAGGGTCTCCGACCCCATAGAAAACGCATACAATTGAGGTTCTGTTCTAGGAATGCATCGGTTCCCACATGGTAAACTTATAGACACTTTATTGATACATACTTATACAAATACACTGATATCAAACACGTAGCTCATATCTCGTAATCTGTGTCAGATCAGGCCACATTCCATGGCCGTGTCAGGAAGGGGAAATCAGAGGTGGGAAAGTAATAATGCCTAACCAAAGAACTGCTCAGTTCACAGCCCCCAGGAAACTGTCCCTTCTACAGATCCACCAAGCCCTGCTGGACCCAGCCTCCAGGTCATCCACTAAGAAAGGCTGCTTCTGTTTAAGAACTTTATAGAATTCCACTTTCACAGCTGCTCCTCCTGATTCCAGAACTCTGTACAAGATCCTCATTTGTTCCTGAGATGGTGTTGTAGTTTGTATGGTGCTGTACGTTTCAGCAGTGATCATGTTTTTACTTCGTAAAAAGTCCGCTATCTCCATCACTGAGGAAACTCTCTCAATCATGTCTTTTCTGTGTTTATCCACAAATACAGCTCCTGAAATAAAGATTAAAGTCAAATAAAAATAATAATTTAAACATTTTAAAAGTATAATCATTGTTAAATTACACAATTCATGGTTATAACTGACACTGTCCTGCTAAATAACAGATATGATTTATTCTGCTATTCAAAACATTTATACAATATACAAAACATATTTCACTCACAACTGTTATTAATAGGTGAACTGAGGTTCCTACTGAAACTACATGAGCTGTCTGTCATTAAAATAAGGAACCACCACATGAACAGTCCTCATTGGTTCTATTTCTGTCAGGACAGATGTGGAATGTAGATGTTAGTTCTGTTGTACAGAAACAAATTCACAGTAGTGCATTAGGTAAGGACATCATACCTGCTTTCATCGCCTCTGTACTGTGATCTGAAGTAATGAGACATAAGCTATTAGCCTGGAATAATGTTCACGAAGAACTGCACATAAACACCTACAAATGCAACAGTGTATTAATAATGTATTTTTAAACTTTAATAAAAGGTATAATACATTTCATCTTAACAACAACAACAACAACAATATTTATTATTATTATTATTATTATTATTATTATTATTATTATTATTGTTGTTGTTGTTGTTGATACATATAAAATACATACGTTTTATTAAAGTAAAGGAAAAAAAAACTACAAAAAGAAAAAAAGACCTAAAAATAAAATATTATTACATGTATATGTTACCGGACATATAAATGCAAAAAATGCATAGTATATTTATTATTATTATTATTATTATTATTATTATTTTATTATAAGGTTTATAACATGTATATCACATCATTCTCTGTACCATCCCATAAATATGTATGTTTATAAACTATGATGACTAGTGATGATCAGGTCTGTGGATCACATGACAAACAGTCCACTCTCTGTAGAACAAGACAGGCCCATTAGGTGATCTGAAACGACTCGGATATGCCTTTAATGAAGAACTGAAGATGCATGTTGTAAAAACATTAAATGTGACAAAGTACAAAAAATGTAAGAAATGGGACAACCGAAACACACTCACTACATTAATTTACTACAGAACTAGTATTATATGTTCGAGGCTTGTCTATATGGTTGATTATGGGTGCTCTGTTATACCTCACCAGGCATTTCAGTTGTTAGGAGGACCTGCCGTGGTGCCCACACTTCCATGCCATGCTTATCTAGAAGACTTACTGTAACCTCCTCAGCCTGAGGGAACACCACAAATGTGGGGTGATAGTTTGGGCCAAAGTCGCACTTAAATTTGGCAACCTAAACAAACAAAATAACATCATTAAAAAAGGTCTTAATAACATAAATATTACAGAGTTCTAATTTCTGTGTGGTCACACAGGCTTATTACCTTTGGTTCAGAAACATAGGGGTCACATTGGGGTCTGTATTTTCTTTCAGGAATGAGTTCACATGAGGAGCTGGTCTCAAAATGTACAACACCTTTATGCTGTTCCTCCACCTTCACCTGCCAGGAAAGAAAGGTAAGAGATTATTTCTGATTATGAGTCAGTCGTGAAGTGTGTTTGCACATTAGAGGAAAACAAGTCATTATTCTGAATGAAAAATACGTCTTTCAGTTCCTTACTTTCACTTTAGAATGATGTAAACCAAATCAGTTTATATTACACTGGTTCTAGGTTTTAAACTGACCGTTCCCACCAGGGCAGACTACACTATATATCACTGGTAATTAGTGATGGGTTTAATAAATCTGCCTCCTGTTTTACAGAGGGCTTCTGGGTAATGCTGACATTCATGAAGACCTTATCAGAATACAGTGATGTTAACACGTTACCTCTTTAACCGGTACATTCCCTGGCAGTAAATGAATGTGTAGTTTTTTCCTCCTTCGCTTATCCCTCAGTTCTTTATAGAAGAGGAGGACTTGGGCGTTTATGGGTCCGGGATATAAAATCTTCTTCAGAAGGCCAAAGAGGGAAAATCCTTGGACACTAACAATAACAACATGTGTGTTTGTTACGTTCAGTGGCTGTATGATCTCTGTGTTATCTGTGTCACATGTGCTGCCACAAGCTCAACCTGGTTTTCCATTGAAAGAACAAAAAAAGGTTTGTGTGATTAAAGTTTCCAACAACATTTCAAAAAACTGTCAGGGCAAGTGGTTTGCAGTTACATGGAGTATTTTATAGCCCTCTTTGACCAATGTGGAACATATTTGAACAAATCTATAAAAAATATAACAAGCCTCACAACTATAAAGAATGAATATAATTCGTTTGATGAATTGATGCTCCCTTGTTTGAATATTAAAGTCAGTAAGGACCAGACAAAGCTCCTAATCAAAGTAGATCAAGGTTGACTGAAGTAGGTTTTGGATTATTGTCTTGCTGTAATATCCAATCTCTATCACCAGTTTCTGGACTGTGAGACACAAACTTTTTGATTTTTTTTCTGATTTGCTGATATAACAATCACATCCTCATTTTTAGTAATCCGTGTGTAATCTGTAAGGGCTGAAATTCTTCCAACATATCTTTGAAAGGATCCACTCTAATGACTCATCAGTGTAGAATGTCCAACGATACTGCACAGTGGACTAATAAATCATTATTCCTGTGCAGCAAAGTCCTCCTGTATGTTGTTGGCACTGATGTTTACAGCAGTAGGTAGAATGTACCTAAAAGTATTTTATAGCCTTGTTTAAGAGTAAATATTATTTAACTTTTGATGCCCAGTCAACTAATATTAAAAATATTTCCCACTATTTCCCGCACCAGCAGGCTCAGGAACAGTTTTTTCATGAGGCTGTGTGTCTCATGAACGCTGCACGGACACTTACATTGCACTCCCACTACTGCATCCTTGCACCTTCAGTACTGTTAATACACTTTATTCACATACTGTACACTCATGTTTACATATTTCCGGTTCCGTTGTGCCATAGAATGGCTGCACTGGTGAGAGCTCCGGGTAAACTCTACAGTTTTTTGTGTTTTACTGTCTTATCCGTTAATGTTTTTGTACAAATCACCGTTGGGATCATCCAATATGATCGACAAACTCTTCTGGACATCCGATCATCGCTGGAGACTTTGTGAATGTTAGCAATCACTCGCGCACGCGGCTGCCCATTCGCGACCCCTCTGCTTCTTTGTTTACCAGCACGCGCGCCGGCGGAGCAGGAAGAAGCAGGTTCTCTGCAGGACTAGGAAAAGGTGCTTCAACCCTCCGCTTCCTAGCATCTTGCTCGCAAATGTTCAATCGCTGGAGAACAAAATAGACGAGCTGAACGCATGGATAAAGTTTCAGCGTGACATCGAGACCTGCTGCGTGTTAGCGCTCACAGAGACGTGGCTGTCCGCGGCTACACCAAACACAGGCATCACACCGGCGGGCTTCTCCATCTACCGCCAGGACAGAACGCTGGACTCTGGTAAGGGCCGAGGCGGCAGAGTGTGTGTGATGGTGAACTCTCGATGGGGATCAGATGTAGCGGTTCTAGCCAGTCACTGCTCTCCAGATATTGAACTCATAACAGTCAAAGTTCGACCCTATTTTTTGCCCAGAGACTTCAGCTCCGTCATCCTCACTACAGCCTATATCCCACCTCAGGCAGATAAGTCACTTGCATTAAAGGCTCTGTATGTGACCATCAGCAGGCTGGAGAACTCTCACCCAGAGGCTGTTTTTATTGTGGTTGGGGATTTTAACAGGGCAAACCTGAAAATAATACTATTTTCCAAATACTACCAGCACATTAATTTCTCCACCCGAGGAGAACAGATTCTTGATCACTGCTACACTGCATCTAAGGACAGTTACAAACCCCTCCCCCGCCCTGTCTTCGGCAAAGCTGATCACACCTCCATTCTTCTCCTGCCTGCATACAGACAAAGACTTAAACAAGCCAAGCCAGTTCTCAGATCAGTCTATCAATGGAGTGAGGAGACCATCTTCACACTTCAGGACTGCTTTGAAACCACAGACTGGCAGATGTTTCGTGATGCAGCTGGCACTGACATCAATGAATATACTGACTCCATCACAAGCTACATCAGTAAATGCATCCGGACGGGGTCCACAATCAGGTGCTCAGAGCATGTGCCATCCAGCTGGCTGAGGTTTTCACTGACATCTTTAACCTCTCCCTAAGACTGTCAGTGATTCCCACATGCTTCATAAGAACCACAATTGTTCCAGTTCCCAAGACACTGGCTATCACATGCCTTAATGACTACCGACCTGTTGCACTGACATCAACAGCTATGAAGTGCTTCGAGCTGCTGGTCAAAACCTACATCTGTTCCAATTTGCATCCCGCTCCAACAGATCCACAGATGATGCTATTGCACTGACAGTGCACTCTGCCCTCACACACTTGGACAGGAAGAACACCTATGTGAGAATGCTGTTCATAGATTACAGCTCAGCATTCAACACCATCATCCCGGCTAAACTCATCCCCAAGCTCACAGACTTGGGTTTGAACTCTCATCTGTGCAACTGGGTTCTGGACTTCCTGACAGGTAGACCCTAACCCTAACCCAGGCGGCGAGAGTAGGACACAGCTTCTCTTCCACGCTGACTCTGAGCACAGGGGCTCCTCAAGGCTGTGTCCTCAGCCGCCTCTTGTACTCAATGTTCACATATGACTGTGTAGCCGGACACACATCCAACACCATCTTCAAGTTTGCTGATGACACCACCATCCTAGGCCTCATCACAGATGGAGACGAGACTGCCTACACAGACGAGGTCTGCGCCCTGTCAGAGTGGTACCACCACAACAACCTCAGTCTCAACATCAGCAAAACCAAGGTGATGATCGTGGACTACAGGAAGCTGCAGAGGGGTGGTCACTCTCCCCTGTACATCAATGGTGCTGAAGTGGAGAGGGTCAGCAGTGTTAGGTTCCTCGGTGTACACCTTACCGATGACCTCTCTTGGTCACTCCACACCAACAAAGCAGTGAGGTCTGCCTGTCAGCGCCTCTTCTTCCTGTAAAGGCTCAGGAAGTTTGGTCTGCCTCCAGACATCCTCACCCACTTCTACAGATGCACCATAGAGAGCATCCTTACGGCCTGCATCCCTGTCTGGTACGGCAGCTGTACTGCATACGACCGCAAGGCCCTGAAGAGTGTGGTGAGGACAGCGGAATCCATCATAGGCAGCAAACTTCCAGACCTGCAGGACATCTACCGGTCCCGCTGCCTGAGAAAAATCCAGAAGATCCGGCTGGACTGTAGCCACCTAGCACACGACTTGTTCACCTTACTGCCATCAGGCAGGAGGTACCACAGCATCCAGGCCAGAACAAACCGAGTAATGAACAGTTTCTACCCACAAGCAATCAGGTTCCTGTACAAGCTGTGAACCTTTCAGCATCACCACCAACACCACCACAGCACTGCACTCGGACACTTTATTATTAATACTTTATATAGAACTGCTATGGATAACATCACTAAGTCATTTTATACAACAGGAATAGACATAAACATTCATATTTATATTTATATTAGCTCCACTCTCTCTCAGACTATACCTGTCTCATAAGTGTACATATCTGTTACGCGGGACGAGGGGACCGGATGCAAATGCAAGTCAGTTTAATGACAAAGAATAAAACAAAAACCAAGGGGACTATACAGGGGAACCAGGCTTAACAACAACAGACACATAGAAACTTACGATACACGGGAACCGGGCTGGACAACAACAGACACATAGAACTTACAGAGAACTTCACTTAATCTAGAACGCAAGGGACCAGTAGGGAGACAAAACACCGAACAAGAACAAAGGACAGACACCGGGTATAAAACTGCTAGGGCTGACGAGAGACACCTGGGAAGGGGCGGAGCTACAAACATGACCTAGAGGGCGGAGACAGGAGGGGCACATGACCAAAACAGACAGACGCACACGGGGCAAGACAACAAAGGTCACATGATAATAACAAAAGCACATGGACAGGCAGACAGACATGGCAGGGTGTGACAATATCAGAATTTCTACAGATCCCTCCTGTCTTTGTATATTCTGTATTTTGTGTATATTCTGTGTATTTTGTATTTATTTAATATCAATTTTATCTCTTTATTTTAATGTTTAGTATGTATGTAATGTTGTCCTCCTGTAGAGTACAAACCTGAGCCTCACCACAAGCATTTCAATGCATAAATGTCCTGACATGTTGTGCATATGACAAATAAACCTGAAACTGGAAGACAGCTAGTTTAACTTCATAGTGAGAGAGTGAATGAAGGACAGAGATAGAAATAACGTTAAACAAAGCTCTGTATATTCTACATTTTTCTTCAGCGAAAACTGTGACACTAGTGTATGTCATATATACAGTAAGTTAATGTCAGTAAAAAGGTCATATAATGTTTTTAATTTTAGTATTTAAACTTTAGTTTAGCCAGGCCAGTCAGTAAGAACAAATTCTTATTTACAATGGCAGTCTGGCAAGCAGCAAAGCCACTTGCTCCAGATAGATTGATCACTTTATTAAACCCAGAGGGAAAGTCACATATTGCAGCAGCCCACATACAGTAAAGAACAATAATACAATAATAGAATATGTATATAAATAAAGAGAAGAAGAAAAAGAAGTACCACTTTGAGTGGGATGGAAGTAAAACTGTTATGAAAGTCTTAATGGTATGCATTGAAAATAGTGACTATGTAAAGTATAATGCCTTGAACGTATCAGTGCCATGGAGAGTGTATGTACAATAAAAAAAAACACAAAGCATAAATATAATGCAGGAGAACAGTGCAGCTGTGTATTTCACATTCACAAGTCATCTAAAACCGTCCAATCAGAAAGCCAGATGAGAGTATCGGGTAGCTGTACACTGTAAACAGCAGTACAGAAGGTATTATAAATAAATGTGCAGTCTTATAGGGCATAGACAAAGTGGCAGTGCACAGTGATATGAGTACGGAAAAATGTGATGTGTAATGTCCAGCTGGTGCTCAGCCTGAACTGTTTAGTTTCCAATACTGTACCGGCACAGTGAAGTGGTGTTGTATAGTGTGATCGCTGTTGGTACAAACAATCTCCTGTATGTATCATACAATCTCTGTATGAATCTGTTGCTGAAAGTGTTCCGCTGCCTGACAAAAAGGTTATGAAGGGGTTGTGATGTATTGTCCAGTTGTTAAGTGACTTCCTTTCAACCACCAGCTCAAAAGCATCTAGTGGGCAGCCCAGAACTGAGCCAACTTCCTGATTTTTAACATCCGCTCCTCTAATCTGCCTAGCAAACTGCCGCAAAGAAGACAGCCCCTGCAACAACAAACTGGTAGAAGATCCATCATCTCGCAGCACACATTGAAAGACCTAAGCATTCTCAGTATAGTCTGCTCATCCCCCTCTTGTATACAGCCTTCCAGGCCTTCCAGGCCTTCCAGTCCAGTTTGTTGTCGAGCAGGACGCCCAAGTAGGTATCTACCAGCTCAACATTCTGACCCATGATGGTAATGGGGCTCATTGTGGACCTCCTCCTCCTGAAGTCCATCACCATCTCCATGGTGTTGGTCACATTAAGGAGCAGATGGTTCCTTGCACTCCACTCCGCAAAGCTGTTCACAAGGTCTCTGTATTCTCTCTCTAGCCCATTCTTGATGCACCTGACCACTCCAGAGTCGTCAGAAAATTTGTGAAGGTGGCAGAGGTCCAACCTTTACTGGAAGTCTTTGGTGTGTAGGGTGAAGAGAAAAGGGGAGAGCACAGTTCCTTGTGGTGCTACAGTGCTACTGACCAGGTAATCAGACTGGCAGGATCCTAGCTGCACAAACTGAAGTCTTCCAGACAGGTAGTCTAAGAACCAGAACAGTAGTATAATACTGTAGTATAATATCTCTGAATTGATATCTGCGGGTTTAATGGACTACTTATGCGAAATTATCATTTAATTCAGAGAATTTTACTTTTATTCTAATGTCTTTTTTAAAGTCCGCATGTGCTGTGACTCCTACCGCTAAGTGTATAGTAACTATCCATGCAACTGCGGCTAGTTTAACCGTGTTTTGGCAAAAGGCTAAACCACAATCGCACGAGCGGAGCATTTAACCGAAAACCCTTCAGTCAGTTAACAGACAAGCTTGATGAACACTTACTGCTGCATCAGTATTTTAAATGTACTAATATATTAAATCTCTTTACTCACCTTTTAAAATCAGGAGTTGCAAATGATAATGGGAAATATCCATTTTCCATGCTGCACTTCCAGGCTGCTGTTTGTGTTGGTCTTCAGTGAGCTAGAGCTGAAATCTTACAGGTATCAGTCAGAACACCTCAGTCTTCTCAGTAATGAGTGTAAGCCACACTGAGATGAAATAGAATATCTGATGAATAAACAGCTAATAATGTGAGTGTTACTGTCTACACTGCTGGACCGAACACTGGGAAAGACAGCTCCAGCTACCACTTGTAGAGGGCGGAGTCACACTCAGCCCGACTTCTCCCATGTCGTATTCTAATTGGTACAAACCTCCAGTCAATCATGTGTTTGTTCTCCGATGATATGATGAATCACGGCGCTCAGTGTGTTTACTTTCAGCAGTAATGACTCGTTTTACTGAATGAGCTCATAATTTAAAACGCTCAGTCTGATCTCTGACCACAAGAGGGCAGCAGCGTATGAATGGACTGAGCCTGCTTTCACCCCTTTACTCCTCTTTAACTGGGAGCTTTTATGCCTTTACTGTCTGTGTCTCCTCCTTTGTCTCAGTTCAGCAATTTCCATGTGATTTAGTCTGTTATGTTAAATGGAGCTCTGTATTTACAGACTATTACAGAGAATCACTGTTAGAAGTATTAATGCAGAGTAATCCAGAGTATCACTAACATAAATAATAACATACTGATGATCATAAAACATGATATTAATCTGTACACACTGTTACTGATCCTGACATGTAAAACATAACTGTGTCGATCAGGATGTAGGAGCGAAGGAGAAGGGCTGATTCAGTGAGAGTGAAACTAACACTCTCAACAACAGCTGCTACAGCGAGACTGAGCCTCCTTCTGCATGTCTGCTGCAGCACTGTAACAGTGACTGCTCCAAACTACATCCACCTTCAGACACTGAGGTAAACTAATCCCACTGAGCTCCAGCAGCACCGACTGTACTGTACTTCCTCCCTCATAATAGTTTCAGTTCAGATTAAATATTAACACACTCAACTGTGGAAATAACCTCTTTAAAGTCCAGTACAGGGCATGGCTTTAATGTCTACCAGAAGGCGGAGATGGAGGGCTAGGCGGTCACGCTGACAGGCTGTTATGTATATGTCAGTGTGAATGAAAATCACTTCTCATAGCAGAAATCATGGCCTCTCCTGCGTCTCCTTCTTCTCCAAAACTCTACAATATACATATACACTGCTCAAAAAAATAAAGGGAACACTTAAATAACATATCCTAGATCTAAATGAATGAAATATTCTCATTGAATACTTTGTTCTGTACAGCTGAATGTGCTGACAAAAAAATCACACAAAAATCATCAGTGGAAATCAAATTTATTAACCAATGGAGGCCTGGATTTGGAGTCACACACAAAATTAAAGTGGAAAAATACAGTACAGGCTGATCCAGCTTTGATGTAATGTCTTTAAAACAAGTCAAAATGAGGCTCAGTATTGTGTGTGGCCTCCACGTGCCTGTATGACCTCCCTACAACGCCTGGGCATGCTCCTGATGGGGTGGCAGATGGTCTCCTGAGGAATCTCCTTCCAGACCTGGACCAAAGCATCTGGCGGGCCAGTCCATAGCTTCAATGCCTTCATCTTGCAGGAACTGCTGACACACTCCAGCCACATGAGGTCTAGCATTGTCCTGCATTAGGACATTTACATTTACATTTAAGGCATTTAGCAGACGCTCTTATCCAGAGCGACTTACAACCGTGCTCAGTGTTCTGTTGGATAATATTCCAGCTAGTAGAAAGTTTAGAGCCTAAAACTCACCATGAGCTCAGACACTGCCCGAACAGGGGGCCAGTGCTGGTACCTAGAGAAAGGTCATTATAAGTGCAACACAATACACATTGATAAAGGTCATTATAAGTGCAATACAAAAAGGTTATTAAATTGCCACACAATACACACACAATTTACACGTCTGCTAGAGTTCACTCACTTAAGTGCTTTATGAAGAAATGAGTCTTCAGTCTGCGTTTGAAGACCGCGAGAGACTCTGCTGTTCTGACGCACAGTGGGAGTTCATTCCACCATCTGGGAGCCAGGACAGAGAAGAGTCTGGACGCTTGTCTTCCATGTGTCCTCAGGGATGGTGGTTCGAGACGAGCTGTACTTGAAGCATGAAGGGCTCGAGGTACAGCTTGACTCTTCACCATTGCCATAAGGTAGTGAGGCGCTGGTCCATTCTTGGCTTTGTAGGCCAGCATCAGTTTTTTAAAACTGATGCGGGCAACGACAGGAAGCCAATGAAGGGAGCGCAGCAGTGGAGTGATGTGGGTGAACTTCGGAAGGTTGAAAATGAGACGGGCTGCAGCGTTTTGAACAAGTTGCAAGGGCCTGATGGCCCGCAGAGGAAGACCAGCCAGGAGCGAGTTGCAGTAGCCTAGCCTTGAAATGACCAGAGACTGGACCAGCAGCTGGGTGGCTTCCAGAGAGAGGAAGGGTCGAATCCTTCGGATGTTGTAGAGGAGGAATCTGCATGACCGAGTCAGGTTCGCTATATGAGCCGAGAACGATAACTGGCCATCCAGAATCACTCCAAGACTTCTTGCATCCTCAGTTGGGGTGATCAACGAGTTCCCGAATGAGATGGCAAGATCACGGTGAGGACCTGTAGTGCTCGGGATGAACAGCAGCTCAGTCTTGCTGGGATTGAGCTTAAGGTGGTGAGCTGTCATCCATGAGCCGATGTCGGTCAGGCATGCTGAGATGCGGTTGCAGACCTGTGTATCAGAGGATGGGAAGGAGAGCATGAGTTGCGTATCATCAGCATAGCAGTGATAAGAGAAGCCGTGAGAAGTAATTACTTTGCCAAGAGAAAGAGTGTAAAGAGAAAAGAGAAGAGGACCCAACACCGAGCCTTGAGGGACACCGGTGGAGAGCCTACATGGAGCAGATGTGGACCCATTCCATGTTACCTGATAGTGGCGGATAATGGCCTGCTTGATTGATTTATTTCAATTTGGAAGTAATTGGGAGCAACAAACCTGCACTCTTTTGTGCATTTATGGCAGACCGGACATCTAATGTAAGTGGTTCCTGACACCTTCTACTGAAATCAACCAGCTTCTCATTAGGTGAAAATTTAAGGATAGATTTTATATATATATATATATAAATGTATAAATATATATGTAAAAACAAAATTTACTCATCTGTGGAATTAATGCAAAACATTATAACAGAAGGACCAAGACCATGTGTTGCCAGGTCAAATGTTTCCCAATTGGTCTCCAAAGCATCCCTTACAGCTTTCAAGGTCCTCCTGCAATTTAAAATAGAAACAAAGTTTAGCTTTCAGTGATGTTCATTTAAATTGATCAATGATGCTTTCAGTTAATGCTAAACATAGTACACCTTTCTTACCTGCAGTCCCCAGTTTTGGCCATGGTAGCATGGACATTATGATCTTCCTTCAAAGCTTGACCCACTTTTTTGTGGGGGATGAATTTTGCTGCCAGGTAGATTATGTCACCTGCCAGGTCAGTGCATTCATCTAAAATGTAGTAATTGCACATAACACAATTATTTGTATTGCTGTTAAACTTAAATATAGTATAAGTAAATAATACACCATGTGGGTAGTGTAAAACAACCTAGCGCTAAGTTGAGGGGCTTATTACACCCGGGCTATTTTTTGGTATAACTGAGCACCCCCATAGTGGTCAGTCTTTCATACATACCATGAAAATTTGCTTGATTTTTTTTCTTTGATATATAGTATAAATGCTTTGTACAGTTTTACTCATTTACTGTGACAATGACTGTTTCAGAAATGCTGTGAGGTTCCAAGACATGCTTACATCCACTCCATAAGCATGTCTTTACAGAAGTAACACTTTAATGTTATATTAAGACTTATTGGAAGTGAGAAGTAAGATTAGAATATAATTATACAAAACCACTAACTAATCAGCCAGCAACTCCTAAAACATACAATGGATTCTGAAAGTATTCTGGGACTTTTTGCACACTATAAGTGTTATGGACTGATTATGAATGGACATTTTACCTATTAATCTTCACTTAATTACCCCCAATGATGAAGTGAAAAAATGTTAATGTGTGAGTTAATGTGTTAATGTGTGAGTTTTTTTAAAAGAAATTTAAAAATCCTTTATTCACAAAAGTATTCAGATCCTTCATTTAATACTTTGCAAAAGCCCCTTTTGGCAGCAGTTACAGCTACATGTCTTCTTGGATACATCTCTACAATGTCTGTGGACACCTGGATTCAGGCAGTTTATCCCATTCTTTATGGCAGATCATTGATCACACTGGATGGTAAGCAAGGGCCATCTTCATGTATCTCCATAGATGTTTAAAAAAGTAAGTTAAAACTGCAACAAGAAGACCCAATTTATTTATATGGAGTAATTAATGCAAACAAACTGCACTTGACCACAATTTGGGGTACCAAAGTAAAGGGACTGAATACTTGTGTGAATAAGGGACAGCAGTTTTGATTGTAATAAATTTCCTTGTCATTATGGACATCATTTTATATATATGTATATGTAATCTTAAATCCACAAAACAAGGAAAGTCACATACTTTTGACTGATTACTTTGAAAATGCACTTGTTTGTTTATGTACTTATTTACCAAGTGAATTGAGAAGTAGCAATCCCAGTCTTTCTCTCTCTCCTTGTATGGGTGGACATGCAATATATCCCTCCTCCCCTCGCAGAAAGGTTTCTGCATACTAAAGAGATTAAAAATATATATATTAATTTGAATGATCAATGGAGCAAAATGACTTGACCGAAAAAGACAATTCTTTGCATGTTTTGTAAAAATTTAACAACTAAAAAATAACAATACATTACCACAGCTGTGAAAACACCACAGGAAATGCTGTCATCCTGAAGAGCTTGATTCCTTCTTGACCTTTTCCATGGTCCCTGGCAGCCTTTTGCTGCAGCAAACATGCTGGGATAAAGATTTATGTAAAGGACATGTATAAATAAAACTTTATTGAAATACAGATGATCTAGAAAATCCTTGTACATACCTCCAATTCAATGCTATTTTAGAATACTGCTTATCCTGTTCCCCAAGTGAATTAAGGTAAGTTATAGTCTGATCCACAATGTTGCAGTGCTAGACAAAAAATAAAAACAAATTTACAATAAAGAATGTACATTGCCCTGACTGCAAAAATACTAGACATTTAATGTAATAACATAGTCACTATTTTTGACAAAAGAATGTCCGTGAGTGACTTACAAATAATGTCCAATGTTTGCCACCCTCCAAATAGGGACCAACAACCTTTTGTGCATTTGCAAAGATGTTTCTCTTAATAGGGGAGAAAAATTGTAAATGACTGTGTTACTGATCTCTTCAAGGTATCATGATCAAAATAATAACTATACTGAAGGAAAGTATAGGCCAATGAAAGGTTTGTCAGGTAATTCTTACCTTGATAAAATAATGGCTCCTTACCCTTGCTCTCCCATCAAGAATATGAGTCAGAGTATGAGTATTAATAGCCACTACACCTGGTCGTTTCTAGATGGAAAAAAAAAATACAGGGGGTAAGACAGAACGTTTTTAAAGAATTAATTTAAAGAATTATTTAAAGAAGTACTACAAAATAAAACAAATGTGTCTTTTTATAGAAGGTAGACAACACACTTCCTGGAGTGTTACACTTTTGTATAGCAAGGTTTTGTGCTGTTCAAACAGATACATGCTTATTCCAGCTCATTATAATACAAAAGTCTCTCTGAAATATACATTTAAGTAGGATTGGGTAATGTCAAAAATATAAAATTATGATGTCTTAAAGACACTTTTACAGTACATGGCATGCATCCTGTATCTCTTATGTTTGCTAAGTAAGTACAGACTAAAATGCCCCAAAAGTGCCACATTTAAAACATATATAGTATTAACATATATATATAGCAAAAACTAAAAATAATTACACTTAAGCTAGATCCAGTTAACAGGACTACATATTCATTTGAATGAAACATGCAGTTAGTTCATTTTCTTTAAGTAATAAAAAAAGGTCTTTGAAGACATAAAGAAAAGTATTGACAGATTAGTGTAAAACATGGTTTCAATGTAGTTTTTAGGGACTCATTTTGGGAAAATGACCGTTATTTCCTTAAAAACGTTTTAACACAACTAATATTTTATATGTGAGGACAAATGTTAAGGTGTTAATTAATATATATCATAGCTTGTATGAGCTTAGACATCATAGGAATTTATGGTCTAAGTACTTTGCAGAGTCTAAATGTATCACTAAAAACCCGCAATGCTTCATTTTATTTATGCCGTCTAAAGCAACTACATAGGTTAAACACCAAAGCTTTTAAGCAGTGAGCATTTACATTTACATTTACACCATGTACCAATGGTGCACCAATCATCATTTTGCTTTGGTGTTCCTCCTGCATCCCAGGTCTAGTGTCATTTGAAAGTTGACAACAACATAAACATAATCATAAGTTTTCAAATTCTCTTCAAAATCTAAGAATCCTAAATTTCGAATGAGTATCACGAATTGAATCAAATTGTGTGTTGAGTGTATTAGTCCACTCCTATTGCCAGAATCCTTCAATAAGAGAAACTTGCAATCTATGTAGGAGTTTAACAGGCTACAAGCAGAGAAAAATATGCAAATATAGGTAGTACGTTACCTCCTCTGGTTTCCCTGCCCCTAGATGAGCATTACTCTTAAAACAGTAGCATAAATCTAAACTTAAGGAAGTATTACAGGTGACAGAAGTAGTGCTTGTGTCCCAAGAGCAGCTTTATGCTATATAAAGTAGACTAATAATAACCTTATGGAACCACAAGACCTGCGGAGCTGTTATCCTGCCCCAAGAGAAGTAATATACAGTATATACATGTGAGACACACACCCATATTATATTTACAGTATGTACGGTATCTGCCCAAAGAACAGCAATAACCTGTGTACAGTACATTAAACACTGGAAATCATCATGCATGTAGTGCATTTCTACTGCCTTAAGAGCAGAACTAGACTACACAGTCCATTTCTCCTGCCTTAGGAGCAGAACTAAACTACACAGAGCATTTCTCCTGCCTTAAGAGCAGAAGTTGACTACACAGTACATTTCTCCTGCCCTAAGAGCAGAACTACACTACACAGTACATTTCTCCTGCCCTAAGAGCAGAACTACACTACACTACACAGTGTAGTGCATTTCTTCTGCCTTAAGGGCAGAACTACACAGAGAATTTCTCCTGCCTTAAGAGCAGGAGAACTAGACTACAGAGAGCATTTCACCTGTCTTAAGAGCAGAACTACAGTATACAGTACATTTCTCCTGCCTTAAGAGCAGAACTACACTACACAGAGAATTTCTCCTGCCTTAAGAGCAGAACTACACTACACAGAGAATTTCTCCTGTCTTAAGAGCAGGAGAACTAGACCACAGAGAGAATTTCACCTCTCTTAAGAGCAGAGCTACAGTATACAGTACATTTCTCCTGCCTTAAAAGCAGAACTACACTACACAGTGTAGTGCATTTCTTCTGCCTTAAGAGCAGAACTACACTACAAAATACATTTCTCCTGCCCTAAGAGCAGAACTACACTATACAGCACATTTCTCCTGTCTTAAGAGCAGAACCAGACAACACAGTTTACAGTTTCATTGCCCTAAGTGTAGTTTCAAAGTAGCTCTGCTCACAAAGACCAAAACTGTGTAGTAATATATGGGCTAATGAGCAAGCTATCATGGCTATGCTGCAGTGCAATGAATTTAGCTAAATACATACAACTCGCTCCCAAATTATGTAAGGCTGCTAAGCATGCTTATGCAAAAAACCAAACAGCTAACAGCTTTTGACTGCCATTATAAACAGCTAATCTAGCTAGCTAGCTAAGCTCTCAAAAGCAGGCTTGTTGACTGTTAGCTTTGACGTTAAGCAGCTAACCCGCTAGCTTGCTAGCCTAATAATCGTCCACTTAACTGTGTGCAAGCTAGCTCAATAAGATAAACCCACATTATTAATAAATATGATAAATACAAATGAAAAAATGCTTACCTTTGCCAAAGATTTGTTACAAATTTCTTAGCTGTACAACCACAGTCTCCCGCTGCTGAAAATGTTATTTTTCATTTTTTTAGCTTTCTGCCCTCAGAATATTTTTGAGTAAGTAAAACTCCCATCTGCGTATGTGTGTGTGTGTTGGGGTGATTTAGTGGTTTTGCTTGGGTTTTGGGGTGTTTGGGTGGTTGAGTTATTTTGCAGTATATATATCCTGCAGGTCAGTGCAGCGTTTTTTAGCTTCCATGGAATATGGTTAACACCATGACAAAGCACCTCACCTGGTCACCGGGGTTTGCTAACTGGACTCTAGAGGACTACAGTATGTAGCATGGTCCGATGAAGCCCTGTGCAGACTGGTGGTGAATTCATACTGGTGTGGGCTGTGTTATGATAGCATGGGTTGGATCCACTTGTCTGCCTAAACACTGCCTGCTGCACTTTATTCCTTGGCTTGCAGGACTTCATGGACTTCATGTACTCGAGCCCAAGTCAAGTCAAGTAGTTTTATTGTCAATACTTCAATATGTACATACAGAGGACTGAAATTGTGTTACTCTCTGACCCTATTTGCAACACATAAACATTTTACAATAAATAGGTTACAACTACAAGAACCAGAGTATATTAAATATATTACACAGTAAACATAAAGCAGAGGAACACAAGACATAAGATAAAATAAATTAAAGGGGCCTGAGATAAAAATAATGAGACAGTAAGAACTGAAGACAGTAAGGGTGATTAAGCGACATGTGCACTAGCAGAATTAAGATAAAGGATTACAGTCCCAGTATAACAGTAGTGCAAATTGAAAAGCAATAAAGCTGTTTTTTAAGTGATGAGTGCAGAGCAGTTCTTGAAAAAGTCACAGTTCAGCATTTAATGGGCGGGGTGGAGTGGTCAAGGTGAGTTTGTGTTTGTCTGCAGGGGTGGGGGGGTGGTCGAACAGGAAGAGAGTTGAGCATCCTGACAGCCTGGTGGATGGAGCTGTCCCTCAGTCTGCTGGTCCTAGCTCAGAGACTGTGCAGTTTCCTCCCTGATGGCAGCAGACTGAAGAAGCTGTGTAGTGGGTGGGTAGGCTCTCCTGCCAAGCAGAGGTCTATATGTGTGAGGCGGGAGCTATATAAGTCCTGAAGGGAAGGGAGAGAGGTGTCGATGATCTTCTCAGCTGCTCTCACGGTGCACTGGAGGGTCCTGTGGCAGGATGCTGTGCAGGCTCCGTTCCACATAGCGATATAGCTGGTCAAGATTCTCTCGATGGCCGTTTTGTAGAAGGTGCACACTACGGGGGCGGGGCTCTAGCTCTTCTTAGTCTGCAGAGAAAGTCGCTGATGAGCCTTTCTGGCCAGTGATGCTGTGAAGCATTCTGGTGTTCTGATAATAATGTGGCCTGTGTTATTGATCAACAGGTTCACTATCATGCTTCTTTCAACAAAAAATTCACTCCTTGCCATGAGCATGTTGGTAAGTGTCACTCACAAGGTAATGCCTCATAAGACGTGAGCATTCCAAAGTCGTCCCCTGAGGTAACACTACTACATGTACATACTGCTCTCCCATGGCTGTTGCTATGTCAGTGTAAAGCACACAGTGAAATATTATTTCAACAACTACACGGTACAGAATGGAGCTAAGAACAAGTACAGAGGTCAGACCAAACAGGCAGATAGTGTGTGTGTGTGTGTGTGTAGCATTTACACAATAGAGAACACTTTTTAGTTACTGCTGTAATAATAATAATAATAATAATAATAATAATAATAATAATAAAACATTTTTATTTGAGGAAGTGTAGTGTTAAAAAGGGCCGTTTGTAACTTTAATTTTGCCGTTTAATGACGGATTTGCCGGCCAATCAGAGTGCAGCACAGGCCATTCTGGGTTTGTAGGTTGGTCTATGTTGCTTCTGCCCAATCGGAGTGCAGCACAGAGCATTATGGGTTTGTAGGTTGGTCTATGTTGTTTAATGCTAGAGGAGAGAAGGAAATGCAAGTATTTGTCAAGGGTTTGGGATTGTTTTGGTGTGGGACTGACCCCCTTTTTTGAATGTGTAGTGTGCGTACATTTAAAGGTATGTATTCAAGTTCAATTTGTCCATTACAAGTTTAGTGTTATTCATTATTGCTAAATGTATTGTTGGCAGGGTTTGTCAGTAACTTACCTGCATATGTTCATTACACTATGGCATGTTATCTTGCTCTTGAATGTGCCATTTCTGAATGTATGGATTGCGTACAGTGCTAGAAGTGTACCAAAGTGTAAATTTAATTACTTAGCGCCATCTGCAGTGACAAGCTCAACAAGCTTGAGAAATTTTAGTCGTGTCCAAAAAAGGCTAAAATTGTGTACATAGTAAAGCCCATATAGAGCGATTTAAGTTGGTCTGCTCAGCAAATGCTTTAAGTGATGGTCTTAGAGAACAAGGTAAGCATTATAGTGTCTGCAGTTTCTGATGTCATATAATATTTTGCAAATATTCTCATGTATGTATTTTATATGATTGTTCTAGAACCACACACACACACACTTTTATGATTTAAAAGTCATCAGTTGGATCTAAGTTGGTGGTGAGTCTCTGTAAAGTATTAGAGAAGTGTCCTGACCTGACCCCCTTCAGTGATTCCAAATGTCCCTGACATGGACAGCAGTTTAAACTCTTAAATATTTTTCATGTAGTATATGTGTATTATCTGATTATTCGGAAGTGTGGCATTAGAGTTCAACATAAAATAGTTTAAAATTGTTTACATTTTTTTTTCTTCATTGCAGCTGCTATTCAACTGGGACAGCAACCCACCATGTTTCCCTGCTGTGGCAGACCACCTTAAACATGCCCTGGACAGTCTGGTGATGGTATACAACACAAAGTAGCCAGTAATACAATTTCTGAATGCAAATGAGATGTTTTTATTTAAAATATGTATTTTAAAATGTGTTACTAAAATAAATCTTTAATAAAATAATACAAAAATATACATCTTTTTGTTCTTGTTTGTTCAGTTTTATCTTCATTTTCAAAAAAAAAAGAAGAATTATAAAATCTAGTGCAAAGCTTATATCTGTACACTGGAGAGTCGAAACACCAAATTGAGGTGTGTTTGTGGGGCTAAGCGGCACAGGAAATCCTCATATCAATCTGGCAACCCAGACTGACGCTCACACGCAGCGACTGGAATGAAGGTGAAAGTGAAAGTAGCTGCAGCTTCTTCCTCTCTGGACGCTGAAATGGAGAGCGGTGTGTAAGACTAGTGTAGAGTTTAAACTCGGTCTTATTATTATGGATCTGCTGTTATAAGATATAAACCTGATATGAACTGATTTAATATGTGGACATATTTCACCTACAGCAGCGATATGACTATATGAAGAACAGCCGAGGTAAGAGCAGTTAGCATCATGCTAACACCATCATCACCACAGTAAACACCCTACCTGATCTAACCACCCCCTCTCTCTCTCTCTCTCTCTCTCTCTCTCTTTCTCTCTCTCTCTCTACCTCTACCTCTCTCTCTCTCTCTCTCTCTCTCTCTCTCTCTCTTTAAAACTCTCACTATTAATTTGTCCGTTATCTGTTTCTGTCTGTCCCCCTGTCTCTCCCTCACTCTTTGTCTCTCTTTCATTTTTCTATCTGTGTATCTCTCCTTCTCCCCATCTCTTCCTCTCTGTTTATCTCCGTGTCTCTCCCTCTCTGTCTGTCTCCCTCTCTAACTCTCCCTTATCATTCTCTCTTTCCCTCCCTCTCTGTCTTGTGTATCTCCTCTCATCTCTCTCTTTAAATCGTTCCTTCCCTCCCTCCCTCTCTCTCTCTCTCTTTTTTCTCTCTCTTTGAAACTCTCACTATTAATTTCTCTCTCCCTCACTCCTCACTCTGTATCTCTCTCTTTATCTGTCTCTGTCTGTCCCCCTCTCTCTCCCTCACTCTTTATATAATGGTATGAAAAAGAGTAGTTATTTATTTTCCCCTCCATCGCTAATTGAATTGAAATTTTTTAAATAGCTCTTTTTCTCAGTTTCCTCTTCGTGTATAATTGTTGTTATCTCTGTCTGTGTATCTCTCAATCCCTCTCATTCCTCTGGTCTCTGTCTCCCTCTCTCTCTCCCTAACTCTCGATAAGCTAGATCAAGCTCTACAAACCCGTCTTGTCTATTATCATCTACTCTCTTCTTCTTGAAGCCTCTTCCTGTCTCTTTCTTCTCACTCTCTCGTGTCCCTCCCTCCCTCTCTCTGTCCTCCATCTCTCTCTTCCTCAGAGTCTCTCTCTATCATTGAACTTTACTATTACTCTGTTTCTCTCTCCATCCCTCACCCTCTCACCTGTCTCTCTCTTTATCTGTCTCTATCCCTCCACTCCCTTATATTTTAATTCTGTCTTGTCCATCTCTCCTCCCTCCCGCGTCTCTCTCCTCTCATGTTCGCTTTCTCTCTCTCTTTGAAACTCTCGCGGTCCCTCCCATCCTCTGTCTGTCTCCCTCTTCTCTCCTGGTCACTACCCACCTGTTAAGTAAATGCGATCCCTATTTTAATCGTCTTTATCTTTATCCTTACTCTCGAGTATCTCTGTCTTGCAACCCCCGCTCTCGTCCTCGATCTGTAGTCTCGGCTTTCACTCCTCGCTCGCTCAGGGATCGGGGGATCTGTTCTTTTTCGTCTGTGTCGTGCTCTCTCCTTGAAATACTCTTGACTATAGTTAATGTGTTTACGTGCGTCAAAGGAAAAATCTTTCGGTCATCCTCACCCTTCTGCCTATCTTCCTCAGTCTCAATTAGTAGAAAGTTATCTGCTCTCTCTCACTGACTTCTCCCATTCTTTCCCTCTCTTCTCTTTTTTCTCTCTGTCAGGTGTCTCTGTATCTCTCCTTACGTCTCTCTCTTCGTTCCTCTCTCTGTTCCCTAGGACTGTACAGTTAGTGTGGTCTGTATGGAGTAGGTTAGAGGAGATAAAGATTTGGTGGGGCGACTGCCAAGTAACACCGCAAGTGGAAACTATCCAGAAGCTGCTACAAAAGGTTTTAATCTTGTGTGAACATCACATTGTAAATTATATTCTAAATTCAGAGAAGTTTTTATATTTTAATACTGTGGAGGACACACGCCTGCAGCTATTATGTGTGGTGTGTGTTTCTCCTACACAGAGCCACGCTTTGCACTAGCACTGATGGACCATGTGGTGTAGAGGCATCCAGTCTGGGCTCTGTGTCACCTTTACGTTCTACATGTTGGCAGTTTAGGCAGTACGGACAATCCTGTCACCGGATCCCTGTCTCCGAACTCAGTGCTGTTAGCTATGGAGATAAGGTGGTTTAAGGAGCACGGGTACTGAGTGTGTGTTCTGTATAGTTAGAGACAACTAGGCCAGGTGACTGAGAGGGTAAGGGGCTACTGCCGAGGGCAGAGTGAGTCTGTGTTCACTCAGGAGGTAGCTGCAAGGAGTAGGGTAAAACGTCTCCTTAGCAGGATCAGAGTGACGCCCCAGAGAGTCGAGGATAGAGGCGATTAATCTGTGTTAGGTCCCGCCAATGAGACACGACCAGGCAAAAGCGGTGTCAAGCGATGTACAGTAGAACTTGTAGTATCCTATCCAGAAGTTCACATCAGAACTATAAACTCTCTCATTCATCATCAAGTAAGTCTGAATCAGAAGAAGTGCTGTGTCTTATTTGGACTAGAAATGAGAAAGCTTATCTTTTATTTGTTCTGTTCTGTGTTCAGGTCTTTGGGGTAGCGGATTATCTTCAGCTTTCTAGAACTATTTCAGTATTATAATGAAAAGTCAGGTCAAATCAGAACATTTTTATTAAATAACTAATAAACTAAAACGAAAACGGAGGTGTATTACACTTGTACTATAACCTGCATTTTAACTAAGACTCACAATGAGGTTATACATCGGGATTACTTCTCCGATACATCACCGACGGGCGGGGTGGGGGGCGGAAGATATTACCATAATAAGACCGGTTGGTCATAGCAAGAATTCTACTCCACATCGGAAGCGTCTAATTTCAGCATTGGTTTCATATATGACGCATATAAGCCGAATTATGTGTAACCTTTTTAATCTCCATTATTAATATTATTATTTAGCTTTACAGGAATGTTTATATCATCTCATGGGGACTGTTCTCCTTATTTCTGAAGTAGATTATTTATGAGTTGAATATATTTAATTATATTCTGTTATGCTTACCTGCGAGTAAAAGCAGCTACTATCGGGTGATGTAATGTGTCATTTGTACATTCAGTTTATTCATTATCTTTTCTATGTCCAGACTCAGTGTTTCTTTCTTATATTCATTTCATTAAGTGTCATAATTGTTAAATATCTGTTTATCTTATATTAGTGTAGTAAATATGTATTTTCTATGTATCTGGTTCTCTTCTCTTTTGCGCTATGCTATTAGTTAGTTTAATGATAGTTTTAATCATTTTGGTTAATTTGTTTTTAGATCTGGTTTACATGTGTAAGTCAGGTTAATCTGTATGTTGTAATCGATAAATGTATCTGATGTGTAAAAACACTTGGGACTGCAACGATAAACATCCTTCTCGTCTGGGATCTTCTATTTTATTATTAAGTAAAGCATAATCAATAATATATTTACTAGGATGATAAAGAAAGCTTAGTGCGATCAAAGTGTTTACCAGGTCATTTTATTCTACGATCAGGTTGGTTGAGTTTCTGCTTGTAGGTTTAACCATGTACTTGAAACATCTTCATGGAGGATTGTGACTAATGAGCTACTTTGATGTGACATCGTGCATTCTGTTAGTCGAAGGACTGATAAACTATCAGTATCGAGATGAGTCACTGAGATACTGGGTTCCGAGATTCTGTACTGAGTTAAGAGATAATTAAGAAGCTGTTAAGTCTTTTCCTAACTGTAGGAAAAGTATTTATCGATGGATATTTCTTCTAGACTCTGTGTTGTTCCTTCTTCTGTTTTAGATTCTACAGTACAAGAGCCCCGGTAAGTTAAATAGGTTTTATCTTTCACACTGCTAGACTTTTTATTGTGGACTGTTTGATAGTAGCATACACTGGATGGTAAATCGGACTGATTTTACAAGCCAAACAACAAAAATCGCATCAACAACATAACATTACAAAAGAAAATTACAACTCTGATACAGACGCTCTAACAGCAGTAACAAGTCATACTTGTTTTACTTCCAGTTTCTGAATTCACACCAATCAACAAAGTCTCTGGATACTCAGATCATCTCACTTCCTGATCGACCTCCACCTCTGGCTTCCTTACCTGTCACGACAATAATGCTCCTGTGCATAATTTCCCCTAATTCCCACTGCACTGTAACAGCAGAGATGTAGAGACAGATGGAAG
Organism: Prochilodus magdalenae; assembly: GCA_024036415.1. Taxonomy (NCBI): domain Eukaryota; kingdom Metazoa; phylum Chordata; class Actinopteri; order Characiformes; family Prochilodontidae; genus Prochilodus; species Prochilodus magdalenae. Next base: position 67,752 of record JAMWET010005167.1, read on the forward strand.
TTTACTGAGGAGAGAAAAAGGACACTACAAATAAACAGGTACTGGACCTGGACCATGTTGGAAGTGATGGTCACTGCTCACTATGAGATGATGCCGATGGATTTTTTTATGTGAAACTCCTCTCAGCAGTGCGAACGCTCTGTTATAGTGGCTGTCGAGGTATATTGAGCTGGTCAATTTAGAGTTGTGATGTGGTGTTCAACTTAAACTTCCAGACATGCTTTCTTGTTGGCTGTGTTGAAGCCCAATGAAAATTTTAAAGGGAGGCTGAAAACCTGCACGGGGGACGGGAGAGGGCTGTCAATGTTAAATTAAAAAAAAAAAAAAAACATAAAAAAACCGCTGGGACGAGAGTTCAGCGAATGCCTGGTTTATTCACAGCTGAATGTGACGATGCAGAGACTGTGAGAAAAGTAAATAAAACTAAATATTATTTTTACATTTAAACACTTCATTCTGTGATTTGTACGTTCTGCTGTCTGTTGGAACTAAATTCTACAATCACAGACACGCATGATGACATCACCAGCTAAGCGAATATTAAATTGGTTGCCAAATTATTGGTTGTTGAAGTAGACTGATTAAATATCTGTACAATCTTAACAATTGCTTAAAACACAACCTAGCAAAGCAATAATCACAGATATACAGTGCTGTATAATAAAGCATGTACACGTAACGTTAGTGGTGAAACGTGATTTCACGCTGGAAGTTTAACTGTGTTAATAAATTATATTTTACTAAAATGATCATTTCTTAAATGATGCAGAAACATTTTTAGTGAAAATGGGCTGATTTGTGAGTGCTAATCAATCAACCATCACTAACGTTAGTGATCAGTTACCTGGAGTGATAAACAGCCACACGTTCCCACAGTGACCAACAATAATCACAGGTTTATTCCACTAACATTAATGTCTTTATGTTATATCTGTTAGAAATCCCACATGGAGTCTCAGTTAATGGTTATGGCCCTGTAACTCAGCACTGAGTGAAAGTATTTGTTTGGTACATACAGACCATCATATCCTTTCTTACTGTTCTCTCTGTGGGAAGAAGAGGATGTTTATGATTTGATTAGAGAATCTGTTCTTTCTGGTTTTTCATATGTAACTCGTGAGTTTGAGCATTAAAGCTTCAGGCTGTGTTCATCATAGATCCACTGTATAGTTAAATCTCCAGACCTCCTGATATTTAAATACAATAATTCAGTTATAGTTCCATTCATGACATTCTCACACTGTACTGTACACTCCACAGGGTTCTATTAGGAGATCAATGAGAGGTGAGTATAATCAGTGTGTAATGTTTTTATGTTGGTGTGTTGATTGTAGATGAAGAATGTTGTTGGTGTAAAGACTGAATGTATTTATCTGTACTGTGTGTTCAGAGTGTTCAGCTGAAAATCATCAGCAGAGAGTTTACTAACACACGCACACACACACACACAAACACATACACACTCACACACCCTCTCCCTCACAAACACACACACACACAAACACAGAAACACACACACAAACACACATACACACACAATTGATCTACACACCGATACTGACAATTTATAAAGATAAGTTTGTTTGTTTGTTGTGGACATGAATATCATCTTAAATGTCTTACGCTCTGTATAGTCCGTATCACAATGAATTCCACAAATAAATGTATATAACTGAATGCTCTAAAGCGCTGAAGGAACATGCTCTGATAAAGCACAGAGCAAGCTGTGAATGCACACACCAGCATGAATGGTATAAGAAAAAGTTTGATCAACAAGGATGTCCAAAACAAGCACTTTCTGTGTGTTAGACCTACCCTTCCCTAAAAATTCTGAGTTTGTAAAAGTGTTTTGGTACTGGTAAAAGTTTTGTTTTGGTACTGGTACATTTTTTAAATTATTATTTATGTTATTTTGTTTTCTAAAATGTTAAATGGCCCACGCGCGGAGCGCTGTTAGCCTCTGTAGCATGATAGCTGAGTCTGGTATGCTGCTGTGAAGCCAGGTTTCAGTGAAAATTAAAACACAGCACTTCCCCACACATGCCCGTCTTTGGCGTCTCCCGGTCCGAGGTGAGGCCGAAGTTGACTCCGGGCATTTGTTGCAAACAGTAGGCAGTGTGGGGTCCAGAAACAGCAAACTTAAAGTTAAATGTATCTGATGTTAACTACTGCAAAAAAACATCTTCTCGTCTTCATTTATTATTAATAAAGCAAAATAAATAATTTATTACTGATGATAAAGAAGCTTAATGTAAAGTGTTACCAGTCATTTCTATCAGTGTTGAGTTTCTGCTGTAGGTTTAACCGTGTAGCTGAACATCTTCATGGAGTTGTACTGAGAGCACTGAGTGACAGTGCAGTAGTGAAGGATGATAAACTACAGTACAGATGAGAAAAGGAGATTTCTGATAAGGAGATAAAGAGCTGAAAAGATTGTTTATTTAGTTTCTAACTGTAGAAAAGTATCTCATGGATATTTCTCTAACTGTGTTTTCCTCTGTTTCTATTCTACAGCACGGCCGGTAAGTAAATAAGTGTATTTATTCTTTCACTGCTGGTAAACGACTGATTTATACACTCATCATATACATTACACTCTGATACAGACGCCTAACACACACATCATATTGTACTTCAGTTCATATTCACACCATCAACAAAGTCTCTGATCTCAGATTCATCACTTCCTCTTCCCACAATGCTCCTGTGCATAATCCCACTGCACTGCAGGAATGTAGAGACAGTGAAGTTTACTGAGGAGAAAAAGACACTACAAATAAAAGCAGTCTGGACTCTGTTGGGAGTGATGTCACTGTTCCTATGGGATGATGGGATATTTAAGGTGTTCCATCATCAGTACATCATTATCATTAGAGTGTCTCTCATTACTGTAGTTCTCCTCTCCGTTACTGAACACAGCCCTGAACACTCACACAGCAGGAGCTTCTGACACACTCTCACACACTATCTGCCTGTTTGGATGAGTCTCTATATCAGTGACTCACAACAAGCAGCACATAATGAAGAGTCAGCAGCACTGAAAGACCTGATCACTGAGATCCTCTCATCTCCTGCACTTCCATTCAGTTCATTTAAGAATAATCAGCTTCTCTTATTCAGTCTGCAGATCTCTCATCATACACTTTCTACATCAACAGGAGAGAGTTCAGCTAGTCTTACAGTGTCTGGAGGGAGATCTGAGAGTTACTGTTATTAGTGATTCATATGTAACTCGTGGCTTCAATCATTAAATCTGTTTTATTCACATCTACAGTCTGTAATAACACAGACAAGAGAGGACAGAATGAAGAGGGAGGAGTGTAGGACAGACTGAAGTAGAAAAGACTAATATCTGTTCCTACATTGATTCTATATGAATGAAGTTCATCACATGTATTACATTAATGTTGTACTTTCTCCTCACAGTGCTGTCCAGCAGGGCTCTCATTAACACTGTACTAACACAGTAAACTAGAACTGTGAGAGCAGATTTCCTCCATTACTCAGTGCACTAGTCCTGTTCCTCCAGCTGGGTTTGTTCTTCTCTGGGTGTTTAAACTGATACAAACAGGATCTTCAGTGTTTCATTCAGATGAACTGAGATGGAGTCTGTGTTATTTCTAGTCACATCACAGAAACACACTTCTGTCTACATTTCTTACGTTTACTCGAATGTTTAAACAATATAAAAAGCAGCTGAAGTAGAATATTAATCTCCTCAAATATATAACTATTTAATGAGACACATTCATATACATATCATCACTGAGTCAAAAAACTAAAGTTGCAAGAATTACAGGAGAGCTGTACACAGACAATAACAGTAAGTCAATGTGAAAGTAAAAAGTACACACCCATATTGTATGACCCAGACTTTTCAATTGCCAAACAATCTCTTATATATAAGACTAAAATATGTATAACACATTTGCAACACCTTTTTTTTTTTTTTTTACAAATAACAGTTTTAAAAGCTGTTATTTTAAATATATTTTAAATGTTATTAAATAAAAATGCAATTAAAACTAAAATAAATATTCACATCTATCTTACACCCCCCATCATCTAAAATATAAAGCAGATCACCAGAAAAAGAAAGGTTTAAGGTCTAAGAAAGGTTTATAAAAATGATATGCTCTGCTAGACTTTGATTTTAACTATATCAGTCCCAACTAACAAATGGAAAAAAAATTAGGTTATTAGCACAGACACACTATTCTGGACACATGTCTGTAAAAATATCTTTATAATAAACAAGAACACCAATATACAAATAATTCAATATTAGATTATCCATAGGAAACACATTACAGAATACAAAATGTTGGAACTTCAAATATACAGTGCCCTCCATAATTATTGGCACCCCTGGTTAAGATGTGTTCTTTAGCTTCTCATAAATTGAGTTTTTTTTCAAAATAATATGGGACCACGATGGAAAAAAAGAGTAAAATCCAACCTTTAACTCAAGTGAATTTTAAGGGGGAAATAAAATCCCTGACTAAGAAATAATTATTCTTCATAAAATCACCTGTTCCACAATTATTGGCACCCCTAACAATTCTTAGGAAATAAATTTAATAAAAGTATTTCTGTCATTTCTACAGCAGTTTACAAAGTTGATCAGAGTATGTAGGAACATTTAATTAGTAATTCACAACTTCCTGTTTCCCTGGGGTATAAATATGACGTGACACAGAGGCCATTTCTCTTCAACATGGGAAAGACAAAGGAACATACCATTCAAGTAAGGCAGATGTGTGTTGACCTTCACAAGTCAGGCAATGGCTACAAGAAAATAGCCACTCGCCTACACCTGCCCATATCTACTGTCAGATGAATTATCAAGAAGTTTAAAACAACTGGAACAGTGGTAAACAAGCCTGGACGAGGACGCAAGTTTATTTTGCCACCACGCACAGTGAGGAGGATGATAAGAGAAATAAAAAGTTCTCCAAAGCTCACTGTTACAGAATTGCAACAAATGGTAGCTTCTTGGGGTCACAAAGTCTCCAAAACAACCATCAGGCACTATCTACATGCCAACAAGCTGTTTGGGAGGCATGCACAGAAAAAACCTTTTCTCACTCACAATCATAAACACAAACGTTTGGAGTTTGCTAAGCGGTACTGGGACTTCAACTGGGACCGTGTGCTTTGGTCAGATGAAACAAAGATAGAGCTTTTTGGCAACAAATGCTCTAAGTGGGTCTGGCGTAACACAAGAGCTGAGTATGCAGAAAAGCACCTCATGCCCACTGTGAAATACGGGGGAGGATCAGTGATGCTGTGGGCCTGTTTCTCTTCCAAAGGCCCTGGCAACCTTGTTGCATGGCATCATGAATGCTCTGAAATACCAGGACATTTTAAAACAAAATCTGGTGGCTTCTGCCCGAAAGCTGAAGATGGGTCGTCACTGGGTCTTTCAGCAAGATAATGACCCTAAACATATGGCCAAATCTACACAGAAATCGTTCATCAAGCTCCCATGGCCATCTCAGTCCCCAGACCTCAACCCCATTGAAAACCTGTGGGGTGAGCTGAAGAGGAGAGTGCAAAGGAGAGGACCCAGGTCGCTGGATGATTTAGAGAGAATGTGCAAAGAGGAATGGTCAAAGATCCCTCTTTCTGTATTCTCCCATCTTGTGAAACATTATAGGAGAAGATTAGGTTCTGTTTTGTTGGCAAAAAGGGGTTGTACAAAGTATTAACATCAGGGGTGCTAATAATTGTGGCTCACATGATTTGATGTTAAACAATTATTTCTTAATGTGGGATTTTTTTCCTACTGAATAAATTCACTTGAGTTAAAGGTTGGATTTTACTCTTTTTTTCCATCGTGGTCCTATATTATTTAAAAAAAATTAAATTTATGAGAATCTAAAGAACACATCTTAACCATGGGTGCCAATAATTATGGAGGGCACTTTATGTACTCAGTGTATAACTAACTTGATAATTACTTCCACACAATTTGGATTTGCACACCAGTTTACCAATTTGATACATGAACAAAAATGATATTTAATAAGATTTTTGCAAAAATATTACAATTATGTAATTTTACATAAGTGAAAAAACAGTAGTGCCCCACAACAGCTTATATTAAAACGTTTTGTTCTTTTGAAAAACAAATATTTATTTATTTTTCTATCTATTTATTTATTTTATTATCCTCATCAATATCTATATAAAAGAATGTACAAACCGGATTCCAAAACAGTTGGGACACTAAACAAATTGTGAATAAAAACTGAATGCAATTATGTGGAGGTGCCAACATCTAATATTTTATTCAGAATCGAACACAAATCACAGATCAAAAGTTTAAACTGAGAGAATGTATCATTTTAAGGGAAAAATATTTTGTTTCAAAATTTCATGGCGTCAACAAATCCCAAAAAATTTGGGACAAGGCCATTTTTACCACTGTGTGGCATCCCCCCTTCTTCTTACAACACTCAATAGATGTCTGGGGACAGAGGAGACCAGTTTCTCAAGTTTAGAAATAGGAATGCTCTCCCATTCATGTCTAATACAGGCCTCTAACTGTTCAATCGTCTTGGGCCTTCTTTGTCGCACCTTCCTTTTTATGATGCGCCAAATGTTCTCTATAGGTGAAAGATCTGGACTGCAGGCTGCCATTTCAGTACCCGGATCCTTCTCCTACGTAGCCATGATGTTGTGATTGCCGCAGAAAAAAATGTGGTCTGGCATTATTCTTGTTGAAAAATGCAGGGTCTTCCCTGAAAGAGATGACGTCTAGATGGGAGCATATGTGTTGTTCTAGAACCCGAAACATAGTTCTCGTGCATTAATGGTGCCTTTCCAGACATGCAAAGCTGCCCATGCCACACAAGCACTCATGCAACCCATAATACATCAGTGATGCAGGCTTCTGAACGGAGCGTTGATAACAACTTGGGTTATCCTTGTCCTCTCTGGTCCGGATGACATGGCTTCCCAGTGTTCCATAAAGAACTTCAAATCGTGACTCATCTGACCACAGAACAGTCTTCCATTTTGTCACACTCCATTTCAAAAGACCCCTGGCCCAGTGCAAATGTCTGAGCTTGTGGAGCTTGCTTAGAAATGGCTTCCTTTTTGCACTGTAGAGTTTCAGCTGGCAACGGCGGATGGCACGGTGGATTGTGTTCACTGACAATGCTTTCTGGAAGTATTCCTGAGCCCATTCTGTTATTTCCTTGACAGTGGCATTCCTGTTTGAGGTGCAGTGACGTTTAAGGGCCCGGAGATCACGAGCATCCAGTAGAGTTTTACGGCCTTGACCCTTACGCACAGAGCGATTGTTCCAGATTCTCTGAATCTTTTGATGATGTTATGCACGGTTGATGATGATAACTTAAAAGTCTTTGCTATTTTACGCTGGGTAACACCATTCTGGTATTGCTGCACTATCTTTCTGCGCAACAATGGTGGAATTGGTGATCCTCTTACCATCTTGGCTTCAGAGAGACACTGACACTCTAAGAAGCTCTTTTTATACCCAGTCATATTGTCAATTGACCTAATTAGTGTTAGGTGTTCTTCCAGCTGTTCGTTATATGCTCAATTTCCTTTTTCCATCCACTTGTTGCTACTTGTCTCAACTTTTTTGGGATTTGTTGACGCCATGAAAAAACATATTTTTCCCTTAAAATGATACATTCTCTCAGTTTAAACTTTTGATCTGTGATTTGTGTTCTATTCTGAATAAAATATTATATGTTGGCACTTCCACATCATTGCATGCAGTTTTTATTCACAATTTGTTTAGTGTCCCAACTTTTTTGGAATCCGGTTTGTATATATGTGTTCATGTATACACATATTTATCTAATCGAGAAGATGGTATGACACACAATATTAGTGTGCACTTCTGTGCAGGGGTTGGGAGTGCTGAGGGGTTGTCCACACCCATCCCACCCTGTATCCTCCCTAGATCCTCCACTAAGGCAGAGCTCCTTCGATACCTTCATAGAAGGAGTGGAATCAACGACTCCTACTGAGAAGTACAGGTCAACAGAGGAAATGATATAACCTGATTTCACAAAGCCACGAAGATGTCCTATTGATGGCATCCTCTCAGGGCAGGACCAAGTCTATGCCCTAAAGCAAACAGTACCAGTTGGTGATCCTTATCACACTAATCCATAAGGGGCTCTACAGTGATGATTACTACATAAAGTGTGTCATGATGCGGTTGGGGTTTGGACCTGTTTGTGCCAATGTAAAGGTTTAAACTGCAAGCAAACCCTGCACCAAGGCACTCATTGACAATCCCTCCTCGCAATCACCGCAATCCAGTTTCATGGCCTGCCCTGCTGGGTCCTTCATGGCTACACCTTCTGTCACGGAGCGGTTGGGGTTTGGACCCAAACACAGGGCCGGAACCCATATGTGCCGATGTAAAGGTTTAAACTGCAAGCAAAAGGGTTTCCTGGATGTGGTTGCACTTGAAACAATGAGCTCAGGGAGTGAAATATTTGGAGGGAATGTGTTTGGGTGAACTGGTTTACGCGGGGATGGAATCCCCAACCTCTGGAGTGATGGGCCCACGTGTTACTGCAGCGCTAAGCGGCAGTATACATGAGGCGAGTCAGAAGGAGTTTTGTGAGGGAGAGGGACTTTTTTTTTTGTGGGCTCTCTGTCTTACTCTTTGACATTTCTAAGACATTCAGACCCTTATAAAAACACTTCACATTCACTGTGTCTTTAAATCTCCACTTTTCCTGATATTTAAACATAATAATATACTTATTTATAATTTCATACATGAAAAATTCACACTATATTATTCACTTCACAGCTGCATTCAGACACAGGAGAACAGAGAGGTGAGTATAAATCAGTGTGTAATGTTTTTATGTTGGTGTGTTGGTTGTTGATGAAGAATGTTGGTGTAAAGACTGAATGTATTTATCTGTACTGTGTGTTCAGAGTGTTCAGCTGAACATCATCAGCAGAGAGAGTTTACTAACACACACTTCAGCACTGTATGTATCACTATAGTGTAGAGCTCACAGCAGCCTGAGATACTGACACACCCTTACTAACACTATTACCTCATTTACTTACAGTCTCTCTCCGGCATGTTGGGTTAGCAAACGTGGCGGCCCGACTCCACAGAGTCACGTTTATATCGGTGTTCATATGTAATACTGTTCTATGAAGGCAATAATGTAGCTGATAATGAAATATTAGTAACTGTTCTAAAGAGTTATTTAAAGGTCCATATATACATCTTCTAGTGTTTAATTTTCCTCCTGAGATTCAATTATAAGATTTATGTAGTTTTATGGATCAAAAACAGTCATAGTTCATTTCTACATTTTCAGCCTCTCTTCATCACTTACAGTTAAACGGATACTGTGATACTGTGACTTTAGGACTGAGATATGTAAATGGTTTCTGTTCTATAATTGGCGTGTAAGTGAGCAGGGCAAAACTGATGTTGGTTGAATAAATGATTATATATAAAGGTGTTAATTTTTTTCAAATCACCAATACGGTGAACTCATAACTGTAATTTCAGTTTAGTTTCTGTATATGTACTGTATGAAGGGGAAAGTGAACAGTGCATATTGAAACTTTGACGTTGTTTCCAAACTACATTAGGCACTTTTATTAAAAATTTAAGAAAAATGTTCAGTTTTACATTAAAACATTAAAAAACACATGTCCTGCTATAAATAACAGTAATATAATATTTAGCCCTAATACACACAATATTGTAAAAATGTTACTTTGTCTTTAATCAGAGTCTCCAAAAGTTGAGAAAGTTCGTGTTTTTCAGGTGAGTACATTATTCTAAATAGAGCACATGTCCTTAATAATCTACTGTATTATAATATTAATAAATCCATGAATATGAACATTACTGTGTGTAAACAGGTGAACAGAGTTCATTCTTCATAAAGTCTACATGAATGAATTGATCTTGTATGTTGGTTTCTCTTTCATGGTGTTCAGTTGGATGTTATTCTAGTGTTAGTGCTGTTCAGTGTTCTGTAAGTGATCATGATCCTCAGACGGCTGCAGTGCTGGAACTATCTGAGCTCCTCGTTTCTGTGGATCTGTTCCTCATTTCCCATGAGGTCATGATTGATGAATGATTTATGATGAAGACTAGTTCTGTATGAAATACTGTGTGTGATGATCACAGCACAGTCTCTGTAGTGTATCTGTGCACTCTGTCTCAGTCAGACTGGGTTTAAAGTCCCACAACTACAAACTAATAATCTACATAATGCTGATTAAACACGCCTTTAAAAGATGCTGTGATTCTCAAACACAATATCAGTTTAAATCAGTTCAGCTCATCAGAGTCTCTACTGTTATTAATATCAGCTCTCAGTGATTCATACTGACACTTCAACAGTGATTTACACAGAGGAGCACTTACTGACCATATAACATACAGTATCACATCATACATCACATCTTCACTCTGTTTTATACAGAGTAAAAGAAAATGGACAGAAGAGGAGAGAATGAAAATGGAGGAATCTGCTCTGCTGCTTGGTGAGGATGAATATAGATATGTATTTTTGTAAGCGTGTGTGTTTAAGGTTGTGTTGGTGTAGTGTTTAGTTTAGACTGTGAGTTTAGCTGGTAGATAATGAAAGAAAGTTTACAGCTGGCTGTGCAAGTGTTTATCAGTGTTTATCAGTGTTTATCAGTTTTAGAGCTTGTTAATGAAATAAATCTTCATTATTCATAAAAAGGAATGACATCACATGCGTAAATGCAAAACAAAGTTGAATATTTCAGTAAAGATTAATGAGTTCCTTACTTTGTTTAAGATATCACATTATAGGGAGCTACACAATGCAACATTATCATATCTGATGGTTAATTATTATTAATATTACAGAACACAGATGAATGTATTAAAACTGAATAATCATTTCAGAATTAAGAGAGGAGAGGTTTCCTGGACCTGCACTGAAGAACTTAATGAGCTTAATAGAAGAGAAGAAAGCTCAGGAGGAACAGCTGAAGGAAGCTGAGACTGAACTGGAGGACACAGCCAAACAAACAGACAGTAAAGAAGAAGAATTAAAAGAGGAGGAGCATGTGGAGAGAGTGAACATCAGAGAGATCAGTCTGGAGATCAGAGAGATACAGGAAAGAACAGTGAGAGAAAGAGTGGAGAGGCGACAAAAACAGGAAGAGGACCTCAGAGGAAGAATGAAAGCTCTTGTGGATGATTTGAGGAGATCAGAGGAAGCAGTTAAGGAAATAAAGGAGAAGATAAAACAACATAAAAATAAAAAATATATATGTGAAAAAGAGTTATTAGAGGAGAGAAATAAAGAGAGGAAGAGAGAGCTGGAGAGAGAATTGGAGAGAGAAGATAAGCAGATGAAGGAGGCTGAAGAGGAGCTGAGAAGGATGCAGGAGGAGAGGAGGATGATGGTGAAGAAGCTCAGACTGGAGATGGAGATCAGAGAGAAGAGTGCAGTAGAAGCAGATATACACTTCATAAAGTCCACCCTGCCTGAGTTCCAGAGGGTCCAGACTCTCCTAACAGACAGACAGAAAGAGGCTGATAGAAAGAAGAATGAAAAAGAGAGAGAGTTAGAAACACAGAAACTAACCCTCCCAGAGACAGAGAGAGATGAAGAACAGTTATTAGAGGAGAGAAAGAAGACTTTAGAAGAGAAAAACAAACTGCATGAAAAAGACAAACAGCTTGAAGAGAAGGAGAAACTTCTAAGTGAGAGAAACACACAGCTAATGGAAAGAGAGAAGAAGGTGGAGGAGAAAGACATACTTCTAGAGGAGAGAAACAAGCAGCTGCAGGAAAGAACAGATCCAGAATCATCAGTTCCAGCCAGGAGAAGAAACAGCAAAGAGATTAATCCTCCAGCCTGTATGTAAATACTAAATTTACATGACGTTACAAACAATACATTAAAAGTATTACATGTTTAAATGTCTTTGTTTCTATCTTATATTGATACACAAAGTAATACATCAATCTATGATCTCTACAAAATCTACAATAAGATATGTTTATTACTATGTAACATTGATCTATATACTAGAACATACTAAAATAAAATATACAGCTGTTTGTTAGAGCATAACATTCCACAGCAGAACATTAAACTCATATAGAGATATCATACTATATACCATCTACAAACTGCTCAATAATAGTCTTAATTATATGTGGTTCTTCTGTTTCATAGTGAGTGGAGAGACTCCAGAATCTGCAGCACCACTCAGGAGAAGAGACAGTATAGGACTTCCTCCATCCAGTAAATAATTCCAGCTTCATATAATATCTTCTACATTTCTCTGAACAGAATAATCATTAGCATATAATAAGAGATTAAATCCTCATTCTTGTTGATCTGCAGTGAGTGGAGAATCCTGTAGTTCAGCCTCTCCCGTCTCAGTTCCTGTAGCAGAACTCCGGCTGGTTCTGCTGGGGAGAACTGGATGTGGGAAGAGTGCAGCAGGAAACACCATCCTGGGCAGAGAGGAGAGGAGCCAGGCTGGAGCGTCTACAGTGAGGCAGCAGAGTGAGAGCAGACAGGGGGAGGTGGCTGGGAGGCAGGTGACTGTGGTGGACACCCCTGACTGGTTCTGTCCTGGACTCTCTCTGGAGGAGCTGAGACAGGACGTGGAACTCTGTGTGCGCCTATCTACCCCAGGACCCCACGCCTTCCACCTAGTCATACCAGTGAAGCAGTCTACAGGAGAGGAGAGAGGGATGCTGCAGAAAATGGAGGAGATCTTTGGAGAGAGATGTTGGAGGAACACCATGATCCTTTTCACTGTTACTGATGAAGTCCAAGAGAAGAACATTGAAGAGTTTATCCAGTCAGGAAACCAGGAGATCCAGAGACTTGTAGAGAAATGTGGGAACAGGTTTCACTGTCTCAACATTAAGGAGAGTGGAGATGGTTCTCAAACCTCAGAGCTGCTGGAGAAGATAGAGAAGATGGTGGAAGGAAACAGAGAGGAGTTCTACAGCAGTGAGATCTACCTGGAGACAGAATCTCAGATCAGAGAGATAGAGAAAAGAATGATGATAGAAAGAGAGAAGATGAGAGAGACAGAAGAAAGAGAAACTAGAGAAAAGCTGGGTAGATGTGTAGAGGAGACTTTCATGAAGTTTACAGAATTAACTGCTCACTTTCATACCAAACTAAATCAGCATGAAGAGCGAATAACTAAACTAGAGGAAATGCTGAAAGAGGAAAGAGATGAGAAGAGAAAGACAGAGCTGGAGAGAGAGGTGGAGAGAGTGATTCAGCAGAGGAATGAGATTCAGTTAGAGTTGAAGAGACTAAAAGAAGAGAATGAAAGGGAGAGGAGAGAGATGGAGGAGAGACACATACTGGAGATGGAGGAGATCAGGGACACGTATGCAGGAGAAGTCAGAATGGAGGTAGAGAGAATCTTCATTAAGATCGTTCTGCCTGAACTCAAGCAGAGACTTCAGGTGATGTTAAAACATGTAGAAAGACCTCAGCAGACGGATGGAGGAGGAGGAGGACAGAGAGTAGAAGACACCAGGACTCAGAGTGAGAGAACACAGTAGCACTTAACAACAGAAGATTAAAAGACATCTAATATTCATAACCAATCGGTACATTTTATTATTGTGTATATACTGTAATGGTACAAAGGTAAATAAACAATGTTTTATTTCCAGAGTTTACAGTGTGAAGCGGATTATTTTATAGACTGGAAATGACCAAGTGAACAAATAAAAAAACAGTGAAACTGAAGCCTGTAGTAAATGTTACCTGACTGTCTGAGGTAACTCTGGTCTCGCTGATGTGAGTGAATGAGTATATATCAGGTCTTTCTGAAATGTAGTTCATGAAACTATAAGTTACGCCAAAAAAATCACTCAGCATAACATATAATGCACATCAGTAATCAGATACAGATGTGTGGACACATTGCGGTATAACAAGAAGTAAAGGAAACATAGTGCATAGACAGAATTTCTGGATAGAGGAAAGTTGAATGAGTGAAGGTCAAAAAAAGAAAGAAGAAAGATGAGCAGCTTATTATTGTTTTACATAATAATCAAAACTAAGAACAAAGCAGGAAAGAAATATGAGGGACAGTGGGAGAAGCAGACAGCAGGAATTCTGTTATGAATAGGTGTATTGGGATTTTTGCCCTGAAAATATTTTGTCTATTGATCATATATCAGTGAAGGAGCAGAGTTGCTCCTAAGGGGTGCAGTGCCTACAGAGGTGTGGTGACTATAGAGTGCTAGTATGCTGAACAGTTCCTGGTTTGTGTATCGTATGTTCTGTTCCGTCCCGTCAGTTCTGTGTTCTTCTAAAAGCCTAAACGGGACAGGGGTTAGCTCCAGCTAGAATCTCTATATTTATACGTGTGCTACAGTTTATGTAACAGTGTTTGTTGTTTATCTGTATTGTTCATGTCAGATACTTTTAAATAAGGAAAACAGGAAGTCTCGTTATTATCAGTGGCATTACTAGAGGTTCATGGATGGGGGTTAATCCTGTTCTAGGGAGTCTGGTCTTACAGAACAGTTTTTTTATGTACCCAGACTGTTAATCATGAAATGTATAAAATTACTGTTTGGTCAACTTGGTACACAGTAGCTCTGAATCACTGTAGTTTGTCTTAGATAAAGATCACTCGGATGGAATTTGGCATCCGTGCCTGGAAAAGCACACCTCTCGAGAACGTGTGCACTTTTGAGCAGTACCACTTTTAAAAGCACCTTAGTAAATGATGTGTCTGTTTGAAGAACCTTTTAGGAGTGATTGGTGAGAAGAACCCACCACATGAGGGTCTTTCTACAGACCTGTACATTATGTGAAAGTTCTCATGCCCACATCTTAAACTTTCCCAAAAACTAAAGATCATTTTAAAGCTATGTACATTAACTACTGGAATTGTTCCTTGCTTGTCGTGCCTCATGGAAGGAAAAGACAGCAGACACATGTGGAGGTTTGTCTCTCCATATGCTCTGTGTGCATTATGTATTTCTTGCAGGTCTGAAACACAATCTTCACATCTTCACTGATGTCTGGGACAATCATCCTTTATGATCTGAAGGTGGACTTACCCCTAACCAGCTGGGGGTTCTGGGACACATGGAGAATTTGGTAACACCTTACAATAAGTATTGACTAACTAACATGAACTAATGCATTAGTTAACATGAACAAGACATTAACTAATACATCAACAATGGTCAACTAATGCTAAGTAAACACTTAACTACTACATTAATTAATGTTGGTTTCACATGAAATGTTGACATAATTTATGTAAATGATGCATTGGTTAACATGAACAACCACTTAGTACTATATTAATAATGGTTAACTAATTTTAAGCATACAAGTAAAAACTACAAGTCATTTTCATGTACTGCAGTCATACATGATTGGTAACTGTTAAGAAATGCCTTAATTGGCTTTAATGACACTTAATAATATGTTTAATATGCTACATTCTGATGTATATGATACATATCATTCTGTGTGTACTGCAAGAAGGAATTGCATATACCATTCTTTCATATCTCTTAGGCCTGGATGGGGCAGCATGCTGAGTTTTTTACTCATCTTCTAACTTTCTTTTCTTTTAGCTTAATTTTATCATTTGCATGTGTGAGTGTTAATGTGACATAAATCATCATACATTTTAAAATGATATATATAAACACTGATTCTGTATATTATTTCCATCCAAGGAAACTACTCAGAGAAAACAATATGCTTTGTTAAAACCAACTATGCCTTGGCAATGCACAACTAACATCTGTTAAACATTAATAAACTTTTATGAGGTTTTGTTCAGTGAATTTAATATGCCTGATGTGAAGTGAAAACCCATCATTCCTTAGTAATGCACAACAAACATCTATTAAACATTAGTAAACAGTTATAAGGTTTTGTTCAGTGAATTTAAAGTACTTGATATGAGATTAAATAAGACTGTATAGTAAATTACTAGGTGCTTTAATGATATAATATTCATATAAAAGCATTATACATTGTTAAACAAAAAAACAATGTTTACCTTCACATAATTACCCAGTAAAAACAGCAAGAGTACTATAAACAAAGTTTTTGGAAACACTGCAAATAACATATTTTTAAAACACCTTTGAAATAAATAAAAAACTGTGTATGCATAATTTTGATCATAGCATCTTGGAACAATTTCTTTTCTGAATTACCACAATCACATACTGCAACGGAAAAGTAAAACTAGATCTGAATTACAAAAGGACATAGGACCAGATCCATTTTGCACACCAGGGCCAGAAATTTATGCTGGATAAGGGCTAGATCATTTTTGCTATCCAGGGACTTGTTGAAAAATCAAATGTCAGCTTTAAAGCTATTTATATTTGGAAGGTCCGTAAGGGTAATATTTGCTAAGATACAACGTAAACCCCTTAGACAGATAACAGACCAGGCAGATAGCTAACTTTATCGCTCAAATTAGCACAAATATATTCCTTGATAAATGTGAACAATTAGAGCAGTTCATGACTGTTGTTAAAAGAGAATTCATTTAGTGATATCTCAATCTTAAGCAGAGTTTAACCCTCAAATATCCGTAATCCATGCAGCACTTCCAGGCTGCTGTTTGTGGTGGAAGGTCTTCAGTGAGCTGGAGCTGAAATCTTACAGGTATCATTTAGAACACCTCAGTCTTCTCAGTAATGAGTGTAAGCCACATTGAGATGAAATATCAGGATATCTGATGAATAAACAGCTAATAATGTGAGTGTTACTCTTTACACTGCTGTACTGAACACTTTGAAAGACTGGGTTTTTATACTCCCGGAGTTTTATACTCCTCCCATGTTGCATATTAATGGGGTCCAAAGCTCCTGTCAATCATGTCTATTATCTCCAGTAATATGGTGAATTTCGTGTGGGACATTGTGCATGTCCTCTTTTAGAAACATGAAACATTTTTGACATATTTTACATTATGGGCAGAGCATGGTCTGCATTGGCATACTGAGAAATGTTTAGACTGCAAACCATAAAACCAGTCTGGCAGGTAAAGAGATGCAATAACAGTGACAGGTGAAACAGCTCAGATTTCAGCTCTGGACGCTGAAATGGAGAGCGGTGTGTAAGACTAGTGTAGAGTTTAAACTCGGTCTTATTATTATGGATCTGCTGTTATAAGATATAAACCTGATATAAACTGATTTAATATGTGGACATATTTCACCTAAAGCAGCGATATGACTATATGAAGAACAGCCGAGGTAAGAGCAGTTCATAAAGTATTTCTTTGTGCGTAAAAGTAGTGTGTTTGAGTAAAACTCTTTCTCCCCCCTCCACCTCTGTGGGATTGTGGGTGGGTGTGTTGTGGGATCTTTGGCTCTGAGTTTGTGGTGTTGTGTTTTGGTTCTAAGGATAAGTGTAAAATGGAAAGTCTTATTGTTCGTGTACACGCTTCTCTATGGTTTCCATTTCTCCTGGACTTGAATTCTGGGCCTGGTGGCGAGGTGCGGGAATGGGGTCGGTGGAGTTGCTGGTGTAGAATGTACCTCTGGCAGTAGTGGGGCGAGTTGGTGGTGAGAACATTAGGCCTATGTCACCTTAAACAGTGTATAGAGCCGTGGGAGCAAGTTAATTGGGGTAAGTAGGCGGTTTCGCTATTGCTCGTCTTGTACTGCAGCAAACCTGATTTCATTATCGAATATCTGAATTAGTTTCTGTAGTAGCTCAAATGGGGCATGAAAATTATCAGATTATGCAGATTACTGTTGACATCCATGACAAGCAGCTGCGACTTCATACAGGTTGAAAAAACTACAAAACAAATACCTTTCTACGGACAGAGAGAGCTAAGGGACCATCTACAAATGACACATTTTATTGAATAGAACTGAGCTTTCTGAGCCACAGCAGGCTTTTAGCAGGTTTTTAAAAAATGTTACAATAATTTACTTGTTATTAAAAAGCACATTATAAAACGTATAATCACAAAGCTAATCACAATCACAAAGTGGAGTCACCCGAGTTGGTGGTTAGAGAGATCCAGAGGAAAATTGTGGATTTTCTAGATTAGACCACACTTGACTCAGGCTGAGGTAGTTTTAGCGCTGCCTGCCTGTCTTAAAGATTCAAGATTCAGATTCAAGAGTTTATTGTCATATGCACTAGGAAACAAGCAGTTGTTCAATGTACAATGAAATACTTACTCTGCACTCGCTCCCAGACTTCAGGTACTAACAATTACAATATTAATACTAAGTACTAAATAAAAAAGAAAACACTAGAGGGAAGAAAGGTAGATATGTATGTATATAAATTAAGAAAATCTACAATATATGCTATATAAGTCTAAAAGCTATACAAAACTTCCCATAGAGAAATATAAAGAAGCTCTGTTTTCTGTCTGTTTCTGTTGTCATGGTCTACAAGCATGAGGAAGAGGGGACAGTTTTCTCTTTCATAACACCACTGCTGATGGACTTTACAGAAATCTCACAGAAATGCTGATGAGGCTGATGAAGGTCCACGTGTAAACTTTCTGTAGGGAAATATAAAGTAGATCTTTAGTGGCGGGTGGTACATGGGGCTGTGGTCACTAACAGGTACAGGGCACATATCAATCTCACTGTAGAGATAGGTTGTATATTTTCGGGCCAAAATATGTTGCACAGAAGGAAACCCTGGGTCTGATCGACTTCCAGGAGGGTGAGGCAAAACGTGTTATCTGGCTTACTAGGAAGAATAAATGCAGGGTGGTGGGACCCTGTGCAATTACAGTAAAGCCATGGTGATGGTCAGGTTCAAGGTCGTATTCACATTCGTGCTATAAAACTATTCACGTACAGCAGGATTTTATCAGGTGTTGGGACGTGCTTTTCATGATGAGATTGCTTTGATTTTATTTTCATAACTAAAAGTTTATGAAATAGCATGGATAAGCTAGGGTTTTTTTCTGCATCTTGCATTTTGATAAGAAAAGTGTTCTGAAAGTCTCTTTTTCTCTGTCTCTGTGTATCTCTCTGTCTCTGTCTCTGTCTCTCTCTCTCTCTCTCTCTCTCTCTCTCTCTTTCTCTCTGTAGGACTGTATTAGTGTGAGTCTGTAGAGAGATAAAGATGGCGACTGCAAGTAACAGTAAGTTAAACTTCCAGAAGCTACAAAAGGTTTTACTGTAAACATCATTAAATAATTTTCTATCAGAGAGTTTATTTTTACTGTGGAGACACACGACCTACAGCTATTAATGTGTGTGTGTTTCTACACAGAGCTCTTTACACTCACTGGACCACGTGATGATGAAGAGCATCAGTCTGGCTCTGTGGTCACTCTCTCCTGTGACCTGTCTCCTGAACTCAGTGCTGTTACCATGGAGATCAGGTGGTTTAAGGAGACGGACTGTGTTTGTCTCTATAAGAACAGGCAGGTGACAGAGGGGAGGGGC
Organism: Prochilodus magdalenae; assembly: GCA_024036415.1. Taxonomy (NCBI): domain Eukaryota; kingdom Metazoa; phylum Chordata; class Actinopteri; order Characiformes; family Prochilodontidae; genus Prochilodus; species Prochilodus magdalenae. The sequence goes on from JAMWET010005167.1 coordinate 87,181, forward strand.
TACGAGGGCAGAGTGAGTCTGTTCACCCAGGAGCTGCAGACAGGAAACGTCTCCTTACAGATCAGAGACTGCAGAGAGTCAGATAGTGGAGATTATCTGTGTCAGGTCACCAATGGAGATACAACAGAGGAGTGTTCAGTGAGAGTGTGGGGTAAGTATCCAGAAGTTCACTCTACATAAACTCAACACCATCATCAGAGTCTGATCTCAGAGTGAAAGATGAACAGACAGAAATGAGAAACACAGATGTTCTGTATCTTCTTAATAACTTAATAATAACTTTATATAACTAAAATAACACACTACATTAATATAATAATTTAATGATATTATTACATTAATAATTTACTAGTTTTTATGTGGGTTAATGACTAACGTGGATCAAAATGTCTTTACTACTGAAAATCCATTTCTGGGTCTTGTTGAGTCTTTATTTCCTCTAAAGGGACGAATCCTTTCTCCTCCAGACTTTCTCCTCAGTAAGGACAGTTCTGTCTGATCACTACAGAACAGTGACAGATGTGCTGTGACTCCTTCATCGTTTAATCATATTTGAACATGAACTATTTAACTCTACACACAATATAAACCCAGTAAAACAGTAAATAGAGAAACACTAAATGTACAGATTCATCTTTATACAGCTCCAGAAAGTCTGTGTTCTTTTTGAGGGCTGATATATTTGATGTCTTGTTGTTGGGGATCTATTATGTTCAGAGTTTCTTACTGTGGTATAAACAGTCTCCAGTGCAGTCAGTGCAGGATGGTAATGATAGAGGAATGTAAACAACTCAGACCTACTCAGCTACATCTTACTTTCTATCTTTGGTCTAAGACAGGGGTTCCCAACCTTTTGCAACCCAAGGCCCACTTAACCCAGCCCAAAACTTTCTACGGCCCCCCAGATTATTTTTATTGCCGTTTAAAACCAAATACAGTGCAACCATCCACGTGACTTGTGAAACTGACTGCATAATCACACAAACAAAAGAAACTAACCATTTACAGCACTTTTTGTCACTCACCTAATGAGATGGCTGATGTTGTTTGCCAGCTACCAAGTGGTGGATGTCAGGCTGAAGTGCAGAAAGTTGCAAACGGAGGTCTGGCTCAACATTAAGCCTATTCCTGTATTTGGTCTTGAGTACCACCAACATAGAAAATCCAGTTTCGCAGAGATACGTTGTGGGAAACGGCATCAGGAATCTCACTGCCTTGTCTGAAAGATCAGGGTACTCTGACCTAGCATGAAGCCAAAAATTTACCAAGGACTTTTGTGAAAAAATAAATTTTAAAGCACTGTCACAAGAGAGATCAATAAGGCGGTCCTCCTCAGATGCACTCAGACTTGCGATGGCTCCTTGGCATATGTCGACAAAGGGATTTTCTATCCAGCTGAAATGAACGTTTAGAGCTGGAAAGTAATCACGTAGCTGCATTTTCAAACTTTGCAGGTGCTCAACAATCGGTCTTGAAACCGCATTCGGCAGAGAAGCATTTTCTTTTGTCAGAAAATCTGACAGATTGTCAAATGACTCGTAGTTTGACTGTTCCACACGCTTGGTCCACATGTCCAGCTTCTTTATTGTAGCTTCGATTTTGTTTTGAACGTGAAACGCTGTCACTGATTTGCCTTGAAGGCTAAGGTTGAGTCCATTCAAGTGGGTAAAAATGTCTGAGAGGTAACTCAATTTAGCAAGCCACTCAAAATCAGTGAAGCGGTCTGAAAGTTCAAAGTTTGAGTCCAATAAAAAAAAATTCTTACTTCATCCCTCAATTCAAAAAGTCGAGCCAGCACCTTGCCGCGCGAGAAAGCCACCTTACCTCAGTATGTAAAAGAAGCTGAACGTGACTGCTGCCCATTTCCTCGCATAGAACACGAAATAAACGGGATTGGAGTGGCCGACTCTTAATGAAGTTAAACTATCTTTACTGCCTCATCCAGCACAATTTTAAGGTCTCTTGACATTCTCTTGGCAGCTAATGCTTCTCTGTGTAAAAACTGCAGTGGACAGAAGTCGCCAGCGGTGCTACAGCTTTCACGCGCGCAATGACTCCGCTGCGTTGTCCCATCATTGCCCCTTGCTCCATCAGTGCTAACTCCCACACATTTTGGACCACTCAATTCCGTTCGACACAATAAATGCATTCAAAACATCAAAAATAGCTTCAGCAGTTGTCTTGGTGGGTAGAGGCTTACAAAAATAGTATGTCTTCAAATATTTCACGGTTATGCTCATACTCTCACAAATGCAAGAAGGTTGGAAAGATTTTGCAATGTCAGTAGATTCATCCAGTTGTATTGCATAAAAGCGACTCTCTCGAACTCTCTTTTATAAGCTGCTGAGTTACATCATGTGCCATTTCATTTATTCGTCGTTCAACTGTGTTATCAGAAAGTGATATGAGATTCAGTTGCTTGCAGGGTTTTTCTCCCAACATCACGCTAACCATCTCTTTCGCAGCAGGTAAAATCAAACTCTCCCCAATCGTATGTGGCTTTCCAGCCTTTGCTATAAGCTGCGCAACACGGTAGGACGCCTCAACAGCTTTAGCATTATCGGTTCCAGAGCAGGCCAATTCAAGGGTCTTTTTCCTGCTTTTGTATTCTTTAAGCTTGTTCTCAAAAAATTCCACAGGTTTAGATGCATACTCGCTGTGTTTAGTCTCCAAATGTCGACGTAACTTGGTTGGCTTCAACGCTTCATTCGCCAAGACCTCCGAACACACAACGCAGAGTGGTAGCGGCTCGTTTTCTGTTCCTGTGCACGTAAAGCCTAGTGCTAGGTACTCACTGCTGTATTTTCTCCGTTTCAGTTTATGCTTGGTTCTCTCAGGAACAGATACAGTGGCTGCTTCACTTGTAGATGGTCCAGCTTCAGGGTCCTTTGTTGTCAAAGACCCTGTTTTTAACCATTTATCCATGATGCGTACACAAGACAACAGCTTCACTCAGACTGAATTAGCTAACTAACTAGCTAGTCAATTCACTAGCTAGCGCTGCATGTCATGTGACTGTACTACGCCAAAAAAAAACTCAAACTAAACACGTTTTGCAAATAAACTAACTAAATATGCTGAACTATCTGAAATATGCTGAAATATGCTGAACTAATCTATTTCTTGGAGAAAAAATACTTAATAATAACAAAAAAAAAAAAAAAAATAATAATAATTTTGGCCTACGGCCCCCTTGCGCTATGTCTGCGGCCCACTGGTGGGCCGCGGCCCACAGGTTGAAAACCACTGGTCTAAGATATTTAACTTATTCTCTCCATTATTAATATTTTATTTAGTTTAATCTGATGACATTCTCTTATTTCTGAGAGATATTATGAGTTGATATGTTAATTGGGTTTGAGTATTAGGACTCTATCCTAAAGCTGGACTTCTGACTGTTACACTGATTAATCTGTTAGTCTTTACATTCAGTTCATTCATTACTTTTCATTCAGCTCTTGTTCTATATTCATTCATTAAGTGTCATAATTGAAATCTGCTCAGTTTATTAAATATGTATTTAATGTATCTGTTCTTTCCTCTGTTGCTGCTATATATTAGTTAATAATTGTTTATAATTTTGGTATCTTTTAGATACTGTATCAGTTAATCTGTCTGTTTAATCTGTAAATGTATCTGATGTTAACGACTGCAGATAAACATCTTCTCATCTTCATTTATTATTAATAAAGCATAATAAATAATTTATTACTGATGATAAAGAAGCTTAATGTAAAGTGTTACCAGTCATTTCTATCAGTGTTGAGTTTCTGCTGTAGGTTTAACCGTGTAGCTGAACATCTTCATGGAGTTGTACTGAGAGTGTTGAGTGACAGTGCAGTAGTGAGGGATGATAAACTACAGTACAGATGAGAAAAGGAGATTTCTGATAAGGAGATAAAGAGCTGAAAAGATTGTTTATTTAGTTTCTAACTGTAGAAAAGTATCTCATGGATATTTCTCTAACTCTGTGTTTCCTTCTGTTTCTATTCTACAGCACGGAGGGTAAGTAAATAAGTGTATTTATTCTTTCACTGCTGGTAAACGACTGATTTACACACTCATCACATACATTACACTCTGATACAGACGTCTAACACACACATCATATTGTACTTCAGTTCATATTCACACCATCAACAAAGTCTCTGATCTTAGAATCATCACTTCCTGATCACCTCCATCTCCCTCCTTCCTTCCCACAATGCGTCTGTGCATAATCAATTGAATTCATTTCAGTTCAATTGAACTTTGTCATTATACCAATACAGGGTTGTACAGTATAACAAAACACGGTCAGGCTCCTTCTCCAGTGCAGTTGAAGAATATATGTATATACTGTTTACAACCACATACTTAGTGACAGCAGGAGATCAGTAGTGTAGCAGTATGGTTTAACTCAACACTGTTCAGACAGCAGGAGATCAGTAGTGAAGCAGTATGGTTTAACTCAACACAGTTCAGACAGCAGGAGATCAGTAGTGTAGAAGTATGGTTTAATTCAACACTGTTCAGACAGCAGGAGATCAGTAGTGTAGCAGTGTGGTCTAAATCAGCACAGTTCAGACAGCAGGAGATCAGTAGTGTAGCAGGATAGCTTAACTCAACACAGTTCAGAAAGCAGACGATCAGTAGTGTAGCAGTATGGTTTAACTCAACACAGTTCAGACAGCAGGAGATCAGTAGTGTAGCTGTATCGTTCAACTCAACACAATTCAAACATCAGGAAATCAGAAGTGCAGCAGTATTGTCTAACTCAACACAGTTCATACAGCAGGAGATCAGTAGTGTAGCAGTATGGTTGAACTCAACACAGTTCAGACAGCAGGAGATCAGTAGTATAGCAGGATGGGTTAACTCAACACAGTTCAGACAGCAGACGATCAGTAGTGTAGCAGTATGGTTTAACACAGTTCAGACAGCAGGAGATCAGTAGTGTAGCAGTATGGTTTAACTCAACACAATTTCGACATTAAGAAATCAGTAGTGCAGCAGTAAGGTTTAACTCAACACAGTTCAGACAGCAGGAGATCAGTAGTGTAGCAGTATGGTCTAACTCAACACAGTTCAGACAGCAGGAGATCAGTAGTGTAGCAGGATAGTCTAACACAGTTCAGACAGCAGGAGATCAGAAGTATAGCAGGATGGTTTACCTCAACACAGTTAAGATAGCAGGAGATCAGTAGTGCAGCAGTAAGGTTTAACTCAACACAGTTCAGACAGCAGGAGATCAGTAGTGTAGCAGTATGGTCTAACTCAACACAGTTCAGACAGCAGGAGATCAGTAGTGTATCGGTATGGTTTAACTCAACACACTTCAGACAGCAGGAGATCAGTAGTGCAGCAGTATGGTTTAACTCAACACAGTTCAGACAGCAGGAGATCAGTAGTGTAGCAAGATGGTCTAACTCAACACAGTTCAGACAGCAGGAGATCAGAAGTGTAGCAGGATGGTCTAACTCAACACAGTTCAGACAGCAAGAATATCAGTAGTGTAGCAGGATGGTCTAACACAGTTCAGACAGCAGGAGATCAGTAGTGCAGCAGTAAGGTTTAACTCAACTCAGTTCAGACAGCAGGAGATCAGTAGTGCATCAGGATTGTTTAACTCAACACAGTTCAGACAGCAGGAGATCAGTAGTGCAGCAGTATGGTTTAACTCAACACAGTTCAGACAGCAGGAGATCAGTAGTGTAGCAGGATAGTCTAACACAGTTCAGTCAGCAGGAGATCAGAAGTATAGCAGGATGGTTTACCTCAACACAGTTCAGATAGCAGGAGATCAGTAGTGCAGCAGTAAGGTTTAACTCAACACAGTTCAGAAGGCAGGAGATCAGTAGTGTAGCAGTATGGTTTAACTCAACACAGTTCAGACAGCAGGAGATCAGTAATGTATCGGTATGGTTTAACTCAACACAGTTCAGACAGCAGGAGATCAGTAGTGCAGCGATATGGTCTAACTCAACACAGTTCAGACAGCAGGAGATCAGTAGTGTAGCAGTATGGTCTAACTCAACACAGTTCAGACAGCAGGAGATCAGTAGTGTAGCAGTACGGTTTAACTCAACACTGTTCAGACAGCAGGTGATCAGAAGTATAGCAGGATGGTTTACCTCAACACAGTTAAGATAGCAGGAGATCAGTAGTGCAGCAGTAAGGTTTAACTCAACACAGTTCAGACAGCAGGAGATCAGTAGTGTAGCAGTATGGTCTAACTGAACACAATTCAGACAGCAGGAGATCAGTAGTGTAGCAGGATGGTCTAACTCAACACAGTTCAGACAGCAGGAGATCAGTAGTGTAGCAGGATGGTCTAACTCAACACAGTTCAGACAGCAGGAGATCAGTAGTGTAGCAGGATGGTCTAACTCAACACAGTTCAGATAGCAGGAGATCAGTAGTGCAGCAGTAAGGTTTAACTCAACACATTTCAGCCAGCAGGAGATCAGTAGTGTAGCAGTATGATCTAACTCAACACAGTTCAGACAGCAGGAGATCAGTAGTGTAGCAGTATGGTCTAACTGAACACAATTCAGACAGCAGGAGATCAGTAGTGCAGCAGGATGGTCTAACTCAACACAGTTAAGATAGCAGGAGATCAATAGTGCAGCAGTAAGGTTTAACTCAACACAGTTCAGACAGCAGGAGATCAGTAGTGTAGCAGTATGGTTTAACTCAACACAGTTCAGACAGCAGGAGATCAGTAGTGTAGTAGTACGGTTTAACTCAACACAGTTCAGACAGCAGGAGATCAGTAGTGTAGCAGTGTGGTCTAACTGAACACAATTCAGACAGCAGGAGATCAGTAGTGTAGCAGGATGGCTTAACTCAACACAGTTCAGACAGCAGGAGATCAGTAGTGTAGCAGTACGGTTTAACTCAACACTGTTCAGACAGCAGGTGATCAGAAGTATAGCAGGATGGTTCACCTCAACACAGTTAAGATAGCAGGAGATCAGTAGTGCAGCAGTAAGGTTTAACTCAACACAGTTCAGACAGCAGAAGATCAGTAGTGTAGCAGTATGATCTAACTCAACACAGTTCAGACAGCAGGAGATCAGTAGTGTAGCAAGTGGTTCTAACTCAAAACACAGTTCAGACAGCAGCAGGAGATTAGTAGTGTAGCAAAGATGGTCTAACTCAACACAGTTTCAGATAGCAGGAGAGATCAGTAGTGCAGGCAGTGAGGTTTAACTCAAACACAAGTTCAGCCAGCAGGAGATACCAGTTAGTGTAGCAGTATGATCTAACTCAACACAGTTCAGACAGCAGGAGAATCAGTTGTGTACAGTATGGTCCAAACTGAACCCAATTCTGACACAGGAGATCAGATAGTGTAGCAGTATGGTCTACTCAACACAGTTAAGAATAGCAGGAGCTAATAATAGTGCAGCAGTAAGGTTTAACTCAACACATTTCAGCCAGCAGGAGATCAGACAGATTAGTGTATGCCAGTATGGTCTTAACTCAACACAGTTCAGATAGGGGGGGGAGCAAGGAGATCAAGTAGTTGCAGCAGTAAGGTGTTAACTCAACACATTTCAGCCAGAGCAGGGATGATCAGTAGTTGTAGGGCAGTATGATGGAAAGCTCAACCAGTTCAGACAGCAGGAGATCAGTAGTGTAGCAGATATGGTCTAACTCAAACACAGATTCAGACAGCAGGAGAGATCAGTAAGTGGCATATTTGAAAGCAGGATAGGTCGAACTCACACACAGTTAAGATAGCAGGAGATCAATAGTGCGCAGCAGTAAGGATAATTAAAACTCAACACATTTCAGCCCAGCAGGAGATCAGTAGTGTAAGCAGTATGGTCTAACTCAAACACAGAGTTCAGAGACAGGCAGGAGATCAGTAGTAGTAGCATTGCGATAGTCTAAACTCAACACAGTTCAGACAGAAGGAGATTCAGTAGTGTAAGGCAGGCATAGTCTAAAGAGCAGTTCAGACAGAAGGAGAGATCAGAGAGTATCGCAGGATGGTTTACATCAATACAACAGTTCAGACAGCAGGAGATCAGTAGTGCAGCAGTAGTTAAGGTTCTAACTGCAACACAGTTCCGCACAGAGGAGATCAGTAAGTTGTAGCAGTATGATCTAGACTCAACACAGAGTTCAGACAGCAGAGGAGAATCAGTAAGTGTAGCGAGTACTGGTCTAACTCATGCAGGTTCGACAGCGGAGATCGAAATAGTGTATCAGATGGGTCTACTCAAACCAGTTTCAGACGTGCAGGAGCTTCAGTAGTGTGGCGGATGTTCTACCTCAACACAGTTCATATGAGCGGAGGAATCCGTAAGTGTAGACAGTAAATGTCCTAAACTGAACGACAATGTCAGACGGCATGGATCCAGTAGTGTATCAAGGACAGTCTAACTCAAGCACAGTTTCAGAAACAGCAGGAGATCAGTCGTGTAGCATGATTGTCTAACTCAACACAGGGGTTCAGACAGCAGAGATCCGTAGTGTGAGCAGGATGGTCTAACACGAGTTCAGCCGGGGGAGAGAAAAGGAAAG
>JAMWET010005168.1:0-50590 GCA_024036415.1 Prochilodus magdalenae
CAATGCAAGTCCAAGTTGCCATCCAATTGTTAATCCATGTTAGGCTCACATGGACATGAACAAGAAATGTGTTCCACTATTTACCAGCGGTGACTTGTAAAATTATTTTACACAACATAGATTTGCTTTGGCTGGTAATCTATGCAGTTTAAGTTTACTATAAGGCATTTGCAAAAGTGTTCCTAGGCAGTTACAAAAGTATCCCAGGTAGTTGCTATGGTATCCCAACTGGCTGTTGTGGTGTTGCTATGTGGTTGCTATGATATACCAAGGAGTTGCTATAGTATTATTATATGGTTGCGATGGGATTTCACATGCTTGCTACAATGTTGCTAGATGATTCAGAAATTCATAAATTCTGACATAAACACACAGTTATAATCCCCACAGTTTTGGAAAAAATGAACTACAATATCAGCTCACAATTGAGACCATAGCTGGTGCAAATAATGATCCTTAGACTGCTTTCTGGAAGTCAGTGCATATGAGGAACCTAACTATAAAAGCTGATTGTGTGACCAAACAGACGTTAATGAAATGGAGTGAGGGTGATATTTTAATATGTGTGTGTGTAAGAGATCAGTGTGGTGTGATCAGTGCTTTAAAAGACTGCAGCGCTTCTTGTTAATCTGTGACTGGTGTGTTACCACAAAAGCATAGTAGGTTCATCTTGTGCAGCGTTCGTGTTGCATGAACACTCCATGCTCAAGTTTCACATCCCTTTTTTGTCCAAACATACATTTCTATTTGTATACACCTACACACAGTATGTTGTGCTTGGACATCAGCACAGCACTGTTATTATAACACAACACAAATTATTATAAATCCGCTCATTGTGTTTAGTTGTTGTGGGTTATCTTTCTGGGCATGAGGGCTCAATAAACTGCCCCCTTTTATCGTTCATGGCCATTTCTATCAGATTATCGTCTACTTGTCATTGTATAACACTGTGTTCTTGGTAAAACCGGTGATTGAGCATGTCTGTTGACACATTTGAGTCAGACTGTTGTGTGATTGTTGATTACATTTATGGGTAAGGGTCACACAGAAGATGCACAGATGCTTTTGGAACTGAATCCTTCATTTTCTGAATCGTCCTTCTACAGGAGCCATGCTTATATATTTATTAAACTTTCAGTTTTAGGTGTAGTGGGTCGGGAGAAGGACAGAATCTCACTCCAACACTGACCTGAAACTTTCAACACCCGAGAAAGTCTAACTTAGAGCTCAGGCACTGCACTCACTACACTCTTTCTATTCCTTCCACACAGAGTGAGGAAACAGTGTGTAGATGGAGGAGATGAATCAGTGATGTCTCTTTTTGCAGTATTATTCTTGGTCATTATCGTTCAGTTGTTTCCTCTATGCTGAACATCATAAAGCCCCAGCATTTCACCTAGCATACAGGACAACTGTACAGACTTTGGCGCAGTTCTGTGTGTGTCAGGGACAAAGAACTGGGCCCGACGCACAAAGCCAAAAGGAGGTTTATTTCACAAGTCGATAGTCAAGCACAACAGCACAATCAAGGCAATCATAATAAAAAAGGGTAATACAGGGCCATAGACAGTGACACAAAATAATCAAGCAAACAGATCAAAAGGGGATGAACAAAAGAAAGTAAAAGACAAAAGAGGTCAGAACCAGAGATAAGATATAGACACGCTTAGAGTTTTGCAAAACTTCGCAAAGTCTAAGCTGAACAGTGATCATAGCAGACATGATCATAATTCCTGTGGATTTTGTTCATGTGGTTTAAGTTAATTCTGTTGGTATTAGAACATCAGTTGTACCTCAAGCTCAGGACAAGAGTCTACACCAGATTTGACTATACTGATTGCTGTATATTGTTAATATTCGTCCATGGAAAACCGGTCTGTTGATGCAGCTGGTGGCTAATTTAAACAATGCAGGCCTTCAGTGTCGAGGATCTTGAACCCTAGTTCCTGACATCAGAACATGAAAACAGCACACTAGCTGTGCAAAGGTTTGACAATGGAACCAGAGAGAAAGCAGAGATTCGTACCCGGGAGTAACAACACGAACAAGAGGGATCAGGCAAAAGAGTAGTTGAGGAACGAAAGGACTCAGAAACCAGAAGTAGACAACGAGAGAAGTAAACGCTCAGAATTGCTAACCTAGGTTTGGCAAAGCTTCGCAGGGAACCCATGTCAACCACAGCCTTAAATACAGACAGTAATTAGACACAGCTGAGTTAAACTCGGGCGATCTAGAGCGACTTAGAGAATCCGAACGGGGGCGCATGGACATGACGTCATCGAGCATGGCCCTCTGGGAAGTGGAGTCCCGAAGAGCAGAGAAACCGGTAAGACGCGGAGGTGTGACACAATGCTTGACTTTTCTCTTCCTTTACCATGTTTTATGAAGGAAATCCACTTGCTGTGGTGTTCAGACACAGTTCAATGTCATCTGTAGCAGAAAAAAAGGAGAGGGAAGTAAATAAAAGTATCACATCTTTGAACTGGGTGTGTTTTTTTTCTGCAGTTCATTTTTTAAACTGAATTTGTATATTTTATTGTGAGATTTTGGCTGTATATGTTTTTGTGGTAGGTCAGACCGGTAGCAGTGACTTACTGTGGCATGTACAACACTTTGAAAGACTGCAGGGCTTCTCAAGATCCTTCCTGTGGCTGTTGTGTGACTTCAAGGAAGTAGGTTCCTCACCCATTCTCACACATCTCTCATATTCAACACAGCATACTGATCCAGTTTATGACTAAATTTTCTATTACATGCATTAATTCAATATCTCAGCAAAACCCTCCATTTCTACTACTGTGTGTATTCAGTATTGCAACATAAATATTGTGGCGAACCTTGCCACGGGCTCTCAGAAGCAGCAGTTCACTGAGTGTGTGTGGCGAAAGGGGGTGAGGACAGCTAGGCGGGGTTTCCATCTCCCATCATGCACCGCTGTTCCCCATTGTGTTTAAGTTGCAGTTATTACTGTACTTACTGCTTAACGCCATTGAACTACTCCGGCTGGTAACTGGTTATGCGCTGTTAATGCATTTGTGTTGTGTTTGGAGCAGTTTACAAAGACTTCATACAGTTCACCGTGAAGCAGATTACTACTGTGTATAGTCACCTCTCAGCTATCTGCAAGCGTGTGTTTGTAGTTGGTTTCATTCACCAAGTGCTTTTATGCGATGTAAGGGTGCAATACGCCATTAAAGAGCATTTTTATTTTGTAAATATGCTGCCTTCTGTCAAGCCTTCCTTATGCATGCCACCTTGGTGTCAGAAGTGGGATGTGGCCAAAGAGATTGACAAGATGGAACGGTGAATTTTGTTTAGACAATTATTGCACTTTCTGCAAATCATATAAACTTCATTTCACTTCTCAAATATCACTGTGTTTGTCCCCTATATGATATATTTAACATAATTTTTTTATCCAAACAATCAGTGCTTTATAAAGGTAAATCAGGAAAATTAACAACGCTGCCCAAACTTTCACACCCCACTGTATATATATATATATATCTGTTATTGTTTCCCTCTGTGGTGTCGCTATAGGTGCTCTAATTTCTCCAGCCAGCATCTGTCTCCTGAGGGTCAGTGCATTCCCAGTTAAGCTTATCACAGTCCTAAGACTCTGCAGAGTTAATTGTCCAGTAAGAGGGGTCTATAGTTTAGTAGTAGCAGAGTCTAACTTAGATCTAAGCCTGTCACCATGTTTTAAAGGATCATAAAGCTCAGTTGGTGAACAGCACTGGGGAAGAGGCTTAACTGAAATTTCCAAGTCATATAGTGAATCTGAGAAATTGATATGTAAGGCTATTTATCTGGGCTGTTGAGGTTTATTTGTTAATTAACCCCATTAACTTTAGAAAGAATGATAATTAAAGATGCATTGTGATTTGATGTGTGTCAGTGTATTAGCTCCACCATTTCCAAACATCTCCCCTCAGTGTCCAGTATTATAGGTAACATCCAATACCTGCCTCACCTAATCAAGCCTATGATTAGCTAATCAAGCCTATGATTGTATACGGAGGCTAAAGAGATGAGAAATCAGGAACTACTTCCATTGTCCTCTGTTGACTGTATTCCTCTAAACGCTGTGTTAACTCTGAATCTGTTCACTGTGTGTGTTTGTATTTATTTAAATGTTATTTAGTGTTTTTACTGGAAAGATAAATAGTATTGGGCTGCTTGTTCTCTATACCTGAACCTCTGTCTTTGTATATCCAGGACTCAGAGTCACAACAACTCTTACTACAGGAGATCAAAAAATCACAGAGATCCTGAAACTACGAAGCTGTCCAGACATCACAGAGACGTCTCCATATGCCCTGTAAGAGAATCTCAACAAGGGCTCAGAGACACACACAGATCACCAACTTAATTCATGCCCTACAAATGGCGCTAAGTTTGTGTGGGAGTGTTCACAATGGCTTTGCCTCTCCACCACCACAGTATGTAGACAGCTCACATGAGTCTGAGGCTTGCATGTGCTACAGAGATGATACAGAGATAATCATCTTTACAGCAGTATAATAGATCTTCCTACAAAACACACTTAACTGCTTGTTGATGTCGTATCATTCTGGTGATTATGCTGCATGTAATTGTGCATCAAAGGGTGTTCTCTGTATGGAATGTGTAACTTTCATTCACTTGGAAATTCAGCAAAGGTTTAACTGGCCAAGAGCGCCTAAACTTTTACATGCATATGTTGTATTTGCAGGTGTGTAGCATGTGTCTCAGCCGGGTGTCACTGGTCTCCAGGTAGTCAGGATTGCAGGTGGACTCACAGTTCTGGACCACCAGTTCACATATTGGTGAGTTGATGGCGCATATAGTCTAGTGTTCAGATTACACCAGGAGTTCCTAATCCCAGTCCTACTGACCCCACACTATGCCCCCTGTAATACATTATCACATCAAGGGTCAGACGTGCAGAATAGGGAAAAATGTGCAGACCATCAGGTCACCACAGCTGGATTTGGGAATTGTGTAAGCCAGACTTGTGTACATTAAGGCTGAGCATTGTTAGCAACTTCTCAATATGACACATATCATGAAGCAAGTTTCACAGTATGATGCATATGGTACATGAACCTCAGTACACAAAACACACCAGGTGTATAACAAACAGTGTTCAGTGTTCACCTTAAAATTGGATTTGTGAACTTAAACATTAGTATTAATAAACAAATCAATGTCCACCCAACCCTCATCAGAGCCGGGAGCAGTCCACTTCCTGTGAGACAAGACAGCGTGATATCACAACCACAAAGAACTTAACGCAGGCAGTACTCTGTACTAACCCTGAGAGTTATTCAACTCACACACAGGAAACAATGAACGCTAACAGGACACTGTGATATTACTGACCTGAGCAGATGAGTATCTGCAGTGCTGTTAGTTTTTGTCACATGATCATGAAGATGCTCCAGCTGCACATTTCATTGGAGAGTTCAATACAGAAGTATTCACTTTGTTTTCCCAATGCAGACTCAAAAACAAGAACTGACCCAAACACTACATAATTCTAGTTCTACTTAGTTTCCCCCTGCTCAGGAGCCTGCTCAAGCTGGAACCATGATAATCCTGATGAATGATTCAGGTTTCATATTGGTCATTTTTACACGTCAGCTTATTGGCTGAACAAGATACTGAGCTGCACTCACACATTTACACCACATGTGAGTCAGGTGTATATCAAACAAAGCTGTTCTAGAAACACACCAACATCCTGTCCTGGTACACGTTATGGTGCATGTGTTGTACCTGTGTTGGGCAACTCCATGTAAAAGAGTAAACCAGTTGTACCCAAAAACAGAAGATCCCTCAGTTTTTAGTAATTCAACTTTTAGTGGTTTGAAATTCTGGAAAATGTAAATAAATTCCATTTCGTTTTTACATTTGACATTACAGCCTCAAACAAGTCATTAACCCAGAGCTACATTCCACCTTCATGATAACAAGCACTCAGATCTTTATTTTTCTGATCATATACAGTAAAGAGGAGTGGGCAGTGCTAGAGGACACGTGTGGAAGAGAGTGTATGTGGGTTTACTCGACACAGTGGGGTTCAAACTAGAAATGAATGGAGCTGCTAGCTGTTAATGCAGGAACAGTTCTAATGTTGGAAAGTAGGAGACTGTATGCCTTTATAAAATCCATGTGGAATTTATCCGTGTTTCTGTAGCTAAAGGGTTTTAACAGTAGTAGTAGTGTGAAAGCCTTACTGCTGCTGAGTGCTGCCTGTCTGGCTTTTCTCCCGCTCTGTTTTTATACTAGTAATAAGATATAAAGATCTAAACCCCACCCAGAGCACATTTCTACCTCTCAGGAAATGGTAAGACCCCACACTTCCAGATCAGTTTCACTTACACATTAAAGAGCAGAATAAGAATAAATAAATATCAATATGACAGTCACTGTATCAATACACATATGGATTTAGCATTAGCACTAATTTAACATCAGTCCTTCTTTTTAACTGTTACGTACAAAACATGGTGATGTACTTCAGTTCTTTATCTCTCTCCTCTGTAGGACGCATGTGGAGAATTGTCTTCTGAGAAACATGCAGTAAGTGAATTCACCCCGAGTATGAGTAGACATGAGAGCTATTTCCATCAGGGGGAGGTTAAGGTTTGAGGAAGCTGAGCAGAGTGGAGTTTGTAGGTAAAAGAGTTTAAATGTAATTTAATGCTGAATGAAACACTAATATAGATACAGCTAGCTCTGTCTAGATCTGAGCTGATCTGAAAATCTGACCACAGTAATATACCAACTACACTTCATATCCCGTACTGCTGGGTCGTTCTACCGTTCCACCATCAGGACATGAGGATGAGCTCAAACTGAGGATTAAGAGAGAGATTGTGTTCGTCTGTAGATTGTCTTTCTGACTGATAAAAACTACAGGAAATTTTAGAAACTACCAAATTCAAGCTGCTCAGCATAAAAACATGAAACATGAGAAGCACTCTTCACAGCCAGAGTGTGGTTTTCCATTCTGGGCTGCGGTAGCATCATTGCAGCACCGCATGGCAGCCTCTGTAGTAAGAAGACTCACTCCTAGATCTGAAAGTTTCATTCTAAGCTCATATAAACCCAACAGTTTGTAGCTGCAGGTGATTATACACTACTGAAACTATATGAACTCTATTAAACTATATTATATTCCAGCTAAGAGATTCCCTAAATCTCATATGGTGGTCTATTACAGAACTATGAAACATAAAATGTAAATAAAATAAAAATATGGACGTTGTTGAGCTCATTCTAGACTGTATATCTCAAAGGAAGGAAAACTGAATCTGTGAAGTTTCACACTACAGAAGTTTAACATGCTTCATATTCAGTTTTCCACTGGAGTGATAATAATAATGCTGCTGTATTTTTCACAGTCACTTTCTAAAGTCTTCCTCCTTTGTCCTCATTTTCAGCCAGGGATCCGCTCCTTGTTGCCTAATCAAGTCTCCGTTCATGGCAAAACCAATGCAGTAATAAAGGGGGAAAATCTGGACCCAGTTATAAAAGTTCGATTTCAGTGGCTCACGGAGTGCAGTTCAAAGGAGTGAGTGTGTGTTCATACATGTACATATACCACACACACACCACACATACAGACACACAAACAGCCCCCCCCCCCCCACACACACACACCACATACACACACAGAAACACACACATACAGACACACAAACACACATACACACACACAGACACACCCACACATAGTTGGACCCCTACACATCTTTAAGCTTGTTGGAATGTGTCTGTTGCCTGTATTTGAGCCCTTTTTAGTATAAGCTCACTCTGCTGCCAGTGTTTGTGTATGAGCTTTTAGACTCTGCACATGAGCTTGATGTTATACACTTGTTAGCAATGGGTGTTGAGTGAAACCTGCGGGGAGGGGTTTCCGTATATACCTTCTGTGTGTTTAATCAGAAAACTAAAACACTGGATTATTATTA
Organism: Prochilodus magdalenae; assembly: GCA_024036415.1. Lineage (NCBI taxonomy): Eukaryota > Metazoa > Chordata > Actinopteri > Characiformes > Prochilodontidae > Prochilodus > Prochilodus magdalenae. The sequence continues at coordinate 7,965 of JAMWET010005168.1, forward strand.
TTCTGGGAGTCTGAACACCAGTAGAAATGATACAGCATTATTTAGATGTAACATATTAGATTCTCCTGCACACCTTGTTTTCCTTATTTATATATTTTGTGTGTGTACATGTCGTTTGTAGGACGCCAGTGTTGGAGCGCTCCACTGACACTCTGAAGTTCCATATTCCGAGTGGGAATACAGGAAAAGTAAAGATGTGTGTGGTGACAGCAGATGGACGTTGTCATAGCAACATCATCATCACTTACGGCTCCCAGCCCACCTGTACTGGACTGCAGCCTAGAAGCACCTGGGCCAGGTAAAGCAGAGACATTCTGCACATCAGATAAACTACTACAAACTACACGGTACTTTGATTTGAACACAGTTCTGCGTGTTCTGTTAAAGGGGACATGCTCTGATGAATAAAGATTAATCTAAGGAGATAATTTGATACTTTTACAGTTAAAGATTATAAATATTGTAGTTCCTATGAGACACTGAGCTCTGCAGGATCGTCCTGATACTGAAGTAGTAGTGGTTTCTTGCTGCTGACGTTTGATGTTAATGTGTGTTGGTCAGTGGGGGGAGGAGGATACAGGTGCTGGGGAGCAGTCTGGAGTACGTGGAGAAAGTCATAGTGGATGATAAAGAAATGAGTGTTACGTCACTCACTGTGGTAAAGTATCCACACACACTTCCCTCTCCTTCCTCTGGGGTTAACTCTGATACACATCTAACCTATACACTCGTTCTTACAGAGCTGTCTTACTTTCTGCTTCATCAGCTTCATTACACCCTTCATTCATTCTGTTCCTGCTCTGTCCATCTTAGACTCTTTCTCCTTCTTTCAGGGAGTCTGGTTTAACACTCCTCCTCTCGGGGTGGGTGAGGGCTCTGGGCTCTTCAGAGTCTCTCTCAGAGTGGGGAACTCAACAGTGGACTGTGTGGATAAACTCTCCTACCTCCCAAACCCAGAGTTCACCAGCTTCTCCAAGTCTCAGGAGTACAGTGAGGTGTCAGTGGTTATTAATGTAAGAATATTAAAATATAAAGTTTATAAACATGACAACACACGGACACTGTCACAGTCCTACACATGGTAAACACGTGGGTGCTGAACAGTCTCTCTCTCCTTCTGTCCGTCTAGAAAAAGCAGGACAGGTTAAACGTGCGTGAGGAGGATGTAAAGGTTTGGGGACTGCAGGAGGAGAAGCAGTTTGAGTGTGCGGTACAGAACGTCATATCTACTGCTATTGTCTGTAACATTTTGGAAAGACAGGACATCAGGATAAATGTGACCTCGCTCAGGGTAAGACTCAGCAAGTCTCCAACTGTCTCTGCGGTTTGAATGTGCGGTAATGAAGATAAGAGAGCTGATGAAGCTGAAGTACGGTCCGTGTTTGGGAGCTCCTATTTAAAGTGCATGCTTTAGTTCATCTCTGCTTCATTTAGAGCTTAAATAAGACCAGCTCTGCCTCGTAAAGTTGGAGACACTGGGGAAAACCAAACGTCCTTACAGATGTACAGTTTAATGCTGGAGTCTCTGTGAGGGAAAACATGGGGTCTCATTCACCTCCCGCTCTAAACCCACTTACACTGTTCTTACTGAGATCCTGATATTCACCAGTGTTCTCTTATTCAGGATTTGTTCTAACGTAGGAGCACAGTCTACACAGCCAGGGCCTGAACATGGGAACGGTTCTGCAGGTTAAGAACCTGGTGTATCTGGTGTAGACATTTCCTAGCACCTTCTCAAGAACAAGTTTAGGAAAAACCTCTGAAGATTATTCTATCCTCTACAGATCATCTTTTATTACAGTGACACATATTATAAGCTGATATGAACATTATCACAGGACAGGTTTATGGATATGGTTAAACTAACCTGAACAAAAATGCATAGTTTATAATAATCAAATGAACAGAAAGATCTTATGTGAAATATCTGTACAGGGGAGCACAAACATTTCCATACCTCTGTTTTACAGAAGAACAGGACATGGACAACACAGTGCTATGACCATCACTGTCCTCCACTCTTTAACCTGGTCCTTTATTTTAATCAGAGCAGGTTCTCATTTTTACTCTCCTATTGTCTGTTCCAGATCAGCGCTGGTGATTTTTCCACAGTTCTAGAAACAGAAGTGAAGCACACCAACAGTTTGTTTTGTGTTTAAGCCAGCTTAAATTCCTGTGTCCTGTAAGAAGATGGTCCTGATCGTCTCTCTTTGGCCAATATGCTTTACAGTGATGTGTCTTTATTAGCTTACATCTGCACGTTCAGTTCCAACCTGCAGTTAACACACCCCTTCCCGTCTTTTCGTCATTGTTCATGATGTCATTCACTTTTTTCTTCAGTTTCTTTTTTGATGTTTTAATGTTTTTATCTGACACATTATTTAAATACCTCTCAGAATTCTGGGGTTTTGGCTTTTTTAATCTTATTTATCTTTTTGTCCCTGACTGCATCAGAGTAGTTAAATTAAGCTTCTGTTTCTGATTTCCTGTATTTTGCATGATCCAGCAGCTGAGAAGAAACTCTTTGTACTCGCCACCTGGTTGCTGCCACACACGCTTGACACCATCTGAACCAAATACGTTTATCCTGGTCTCATCAGACCACAGGACATGGTTCTAGTAATCCTTGTCCTTTTTTGTCTGTTTGTCCTCAGTAAACTGTTTGTGGGCTGTCTTGTGCCTCATCTTCAGAAGAAGCTTCCTTCTGGGACGACAGCCACGCAGACCACTTTGATACAGTGTGCGATGTACGGTCTGAGCACTGACAGGATGAACCCTCACCCCTTTAACCTCTGCAGCAATGCTGGCAGCACACCTATGTCTACTTTCAATAGACAACCTCTGGATTTGACGTTGAGCACGTGCACTCGTTTTTTGGCCACTGTGCTGCAGCTCAGTTTCAGGGTGCTGGCAATCTTCTTATAGCCTAGGCCATCTGTATGTAGAGCAACACTTCTTTTTACAGATCCTCAGAGAGTTCTTTGCCCTGTTGAACCTCCAGTGACAAGTATGAGAGTGTGAGAGCGATAACACCAAATTTAACACATCTGCTCCCCATTCACACCTGTGACACTAACGAGTCACATGACACAGGGAGGGAAAATAGCTAATTGGGCACAGTTTGGCCATTTTCACTTGTATTGTAATCGTGTACTCACTTGTGTTCCCAATGGTTTAAACATTAATGGCTGTGTGTTGAGTTATTTTGAGGGCACAGCAAATTTACTCTGTTATACAAGCTGCACACCGACTACTTTACATTTATCATATCAGTATCATTTTTTATATGGTATATTTATATGGTTGTCTTTTTTATACGGTTTATTCAATTACATAACCTACTTCAATAAATGTGTTTAGAAAGCTGTAATAATTCACACTGTTGGTCTGTGTCACCTCCTGCTGGATAAAGTTGGAACTACACAAGAAGAAGAAGAAGAAGAAGAAGAAGAAGAAGAAGAAGAATTTGGTGTATATAGTGCCTTTCACAAACCCAAGGACACTTTACATTGAGGGGGAGACAAAAAAAAAGGTCACACCAGAAGAAAAAAGTATAGAAGAAGGTTTTCAGTGGAGCTTTAAGGGAAGAGAGACTCAAACAGTCACATAAGGATTGTGGGAGTGCGTTCTAAAGATTAGGAGCTGAGGAAATGTTGGAGAATACCTTAGGGGAAACACTTCCAGTGGGCACAAAAACACTCAAGAGGGCATAGCAGGAGAATTCTCTCACACAGAGAAGTGCTACTGACATTCCAGTGGAGGTCGGACACAAATCTGTCCAACACTTTAACCATTCCGGCTTGGCGGATTCCTTTCAGTCAGGAATACAGTGAGAGATTTTATCCTGTTTATAAACACACAGACACAATCACAGTCACTGTCACTACAATAACACTGTGAGGTTACACACAAAAGGAGCCTGTAAGGAGGGAAAGCTAAGTGTTTAATAATGAAGAGGTACTGTAAGTAAAACAGAGCTCTCATTCCTCACACATATTCTCTAATTCAGCAGAGCAGCAGTGTTATTACTGGAAATATGCAGAAAGGTAAAGAACTATTACATATGGTTTTAGCTTGTGGGGTACATGCATTGTGACTTGTGTGTCAACCATTAATAGTAAATAATAATAATAATAACAACAATAATAATAATAATAGAAATAATAATAATAATAAAAAAAAATTCCGTTGAAAGTACTTAAAACACAGAGTTTGGAAGAAGCATGCGCTGGAAGGGCCCACAAACACAGTTTAAATGAGATATTCATAATCACTATTAAACTACACAACATGAATGTCCTTATGACTGTATCACCTACCTCAGACTTTAGTCACAAGATCTGTTCCACATCTCAAACTCAAACCCAGACAGCCAGGTTCAACATCTGTACAATAACAGTGAGGTAGGTCTGGATTCCTGCTGTTCCTGAGTGCCACCACTGGAGCGCAGCACTGAGTTGTAAATGACCAAAGAAGTTACCGACCCCCAACACTGGCTTATACAGACCAACATCAGATACACAAAGCTGTTCTTACCTGACTCCTGTTTCCTGATCCGGTGCTGAAGTCCTCCATGGGGTAATCTGATGTAGGACAGTGCTTACTGGTCATCGTTCCATTAAGACCTCAGCGCTGTACACCAGTCCGGACTGAGCTGATCTGAGAGCTGTAGACACATTTAACACGGAAGTTCTCCATCCACTTTCTGCAGAGACGCTCTGAAGACACCTCACCATCTCCTCTCAGCTCCTCATGCAGAGCAGACCGACTCTCTGCGCTTCAGCTCCACTCAGGCGTGCAGGATGAGGACTGTTGATCTGGGAATGCTGCTCTTATTCCAGAGCGGGATCTACGCGTTACTGGAGTTCAGCGCTGATGGAGAGATCAGGAATTTCGCTGTTGGAAACGGGAAAGTGTTCGTGGTCACCGACTCTCAGCTCCTCCAGCTGCAGCACGATCTAGTAGAGGAGAAGCACAGGGACATATCTAACCTCACACACCAGAACCGAGTTACTATTGTACTGCCTTTCGAGGCGAATAAGACCCTGATCACCTGCGGAACTTCAGACTGTGGATACTGTGAAGTCCTGGACATCAGTGACGTTACCAGGAGTATACACTGGGAGAGGGTGTCGGTCGGACCAGCTGTTGATAAATCATCTGTTTCTTTCCTTGTGGATGTTGATGGAGGTAAAGCAGAAACAGAAAAGTACATGCTGGTAGCCAGAGAAAAGCTTCCTGAACACTGTGGATCCGAAGGTAATGGAGTAACACTGCGGAGCACTCTGGACTCTCAGTCAGGAGGAATCTTCTCTAAAGTAGACGCTCATGGCGAGGCCAGCATTTCTCCAGAAAGTGATGCTGAGTGGATTGACGGGTTCCAAACATCTCCTCCCTCTCACTCGTACCTGCTGGTGAACGTTAAGGCTGGTCCAGCTGTGGTGGTGTTGAGGATGAAGAAGAGCAGGAGTAAATCAGACATGGTCAGATCTCTGCAGGGTGCAGAGTTACAGTGCTGTGCTGATAAAGCCCGTAGAAAGCTCTTGTCCTCCTCTGCAGTGGTCTCCTCTGGATCTCCTGTTCTCTGGGTGGGAATATTCACTGCTCAGGAACCACACGACCCCCAGAACACCGCTTTAGCCCTTTACGACCTCAGTCAGATCAAAGGCCAAGTACCTTCACACTTCAGCTGTAGTCCACCCTACACAGCTCAGGTCAGAAACTGCTAATGGATAACCTACCAGCTACAGTTCATCATATTTCAGATGATCTGCACTTCATACTACACACCATTCAGCCTCTACAATCAGATTATGTAGATCAGTGTTTGACTTTTCTCTTCCTCCACCGTGTTTTAGAAAGGAAGTCAGGCTCTGAGTCCACTTGCTGTGGTGTTCAGACACAGTTCAATGTCATCTGTAGCAGCAGAAAAGAGAGGATCCTGGATTGTGCTCTACATCGGAACTGCAAATGGTGAACTGATGAAGGTCTGTCTTTCTCTCCCTCTTCTAATATCTAATAGAAACTGATCTATATCTCTGAATCTATCAGTCCTCCGTCATTAAACAGAATGAGAAGAACTATTCACCTTTTCTTTCTACTATATATTCACTATTTTAACGTCCCATAGCTACGTTCTTTCTTCTCTATGTTCTTTTATAAACACCTTGAAGACTCCAGCACATCATAAACATATACAGTGATTTCTATCGTCTCTATTATTTACTTTAGCTAGTTTAATTTTTCTCACTTTTGACGAGCAGCTAGAGATCACTTCATCATATCATCATATTGTATTTTTATTCTGCTTGTGTCTCCAGATTGTGCTGGACAAGGCTTTTAATGCTGCATGTCCAACAGTGCTGTACAGATCCGATGATGACACGATGGTGTTTCCCAGAATGCTCTTTGACCCAGTGGATCATCAGTACATCTACATAGCTGTGAGAAACCAGGTGAGTCTTAGACCACTACCCATCAATACCCATCATCTGAAGCTGACATAAGCATTGCTATAGTCAGCTTACACTAAAGGAATGTAGTGTGGAACTGACACAGATGAAATGACCTGGTCTTTATAAACGTCTTTCTTCAGCTTTTTGGAATCACAATTTGAGTTTTGTGAAAAAAAAAAATCTGGACCCGGTAATAGATATTTTATTGTGAGATGTATTGGCCTTGTATGTTTGTGTTGTAGATCAGGCGGGTAGCGGTGACTCAGTGTGGCATGTACAGCACTTTGAGAGACTGCAGGGCTGCTCAAGACCCTTCCTGTGGCTGGTGTGTGAATTCAAAGAGGTAAGCTTCTCACCCATCTTCTACTTAGCACCACACGTCTGCCATTGTAACCTTCTATTGTACTATATGTAATTAAACATGTGCTGTATGTCTCTATAACTCTCTTACACGTACCTGTCACTGTCTCAGCAAAAATGACGTCACTGTACACGTGTGAAATATTAATAACTTAATAACTACAGAGCACCAAACAGCAGTAATACCACATAGGACCATGTATAAGACGTAGTGTCTTGTGGGTCCTTGGCTGTACTTACAGGTTAGGTGACTTACTGTAGCATGTCTTAAACTCTGTAGACGTCATATAACTCTCTACATGCCTCAGCTGTGTACAGCGTGCTCTATTTTTGTATAAGCAAGTTAAACTCAGCTGTGACAGGCAAACAGGGTTTAACTACCAGACACCATCGTTACAGCAGCTCAACAGCCATTCATTTTAGTCAAAGGCAATTTACTTGCTACTGCACAGCTGACCATGAAAAATATAGTCTTTGTAGTATCATCAACAAATGTAACAGTAGCACAAATAACGTGGAGGTGTTTAGTCCATATATCTTACTCCAGAGTTTAAACACTGCTTCTTATACACTATGGTGCACTATTACACCCTTGTGCTTGTTGTAGCTGTTAGTTTGGTGTTGAGAGAGGAAGCGGAACAGGAGAAGACAAGGTGTGTTTGAATGTTATAACTCTCTGTTAGCTCGTTGTTTCTCAGGTACACATGGGCAGCACACCCTGAGAAATATATATACTATATCTGACTCTGGTCTCCTAGCTGTACCTAGGTCCAGGCTTTCCTCTGTGGGTGGCAGGTCATTTAGTGTTGCTGCCCCCACACTCTGGAACTCCCTACCTTCATCTATACGCACCTCACCCTCTCTTTCCGTCTTCAAAACTCACTTAAAAACTTTAGTCTAAATATTTTCATTCTTCATTATTCATTTTCTTTGTTTGTTTTTTTGGTTATTTTGTGTTTGAAAAAGACGACAGCCGCAGTTAGGGCATCAGTTAAGCAGATAAAAGAAGCAATACTATAGTCAAGACTGGAAAGGAGGGGCAAGTGAATTTCCCCCCACATAGAGTGAGAAGGTTTTACAGGACCATGATGGATTTATACTGGTAGCATTTTGGGGCCATCAAGTCTCCAAACCTAAGATCAGTCATCACCTCCTTACCACCAATCTACAATCTAGATACATATACTTGTAGGGTATATCAGAGCCTGTACTACAGCTTATACTTCAGTCTACCCACAAAGGGCCTGGAGTTTCCTGTTGCCTTGGATCTTATGGGTGTCTAACGGGAGATCTATAGCTAAATAGGATGTTTTGTTTTTTTTCCTCCAAATATCTTGATTGGAGACATGGCATCATGGACTGTATAAAGTAATGATGTAACTTTAAATACTAATCTTCCTCTGTCTTAAGATAAAATTGTTGTAACTGGATGGTCCAGCAGACATGCATTCAAATCTACACAGAAATGGTTCAGTCACAGAATCGAGGTTTTGACATGGCAGTCCCAGTCTCCTGACCTTGTGAGGTGAAGGGGAGAGTCCAAAAAAAGGGGACAGATGACTTCACTGTGAAGGAGACTAGGATTCCTTGTTTTGTAATGTCCAATCTCATAAGGTTTCTAAGGAGAAGGTACATTGACAAAACACTAAACACAGGAGTGCCAATAATTATGACACACATTGCGTTGTTAGTTTCATACGTTGTTTTATTACTTTGGCTCTTTGTCATATTTCTCATGAGTGCAATTTATATATTTATAATTTTTTCCTAACTAAGGGTGCCAATAATTACAGTAGTCAACAATTGAATAAGGCTGGGTTAGTGCTCCAAATTAAGTGATTTACAAAAGTAGTTACATAAAAGCTACATAAAATCTAATTGCAGTGTTTTTGCAGTTGTCATGACAACAAAAACCCAAAATACCTGGTATTATTAATCTGATTAAACTAATAGATAGATAGATAGATAGATAGATACTTTATTGATCCCAGAGGGAAATTCAAGGCATCCAGTAGCAGGTATACAAACAAACTATACAGAAGTAACAACAGAAGCAAGATAGATTTGTACAAATAGAGACAATACTATATAAAGTATGAAGGTATAAAAATAGAGTCCTTAGTGTCTGTGTAAAGTGTAAAGTATAGATGGAGGTAATGGTATACCGTTTGCTAAGCAAATTAAGAAGATGGCTGTTTTCAGCCATACAGACAGTGCAAATACGCAGTAATATAAATAATTATCGGTGCAAAAAGTGTAAACAGTACAGAATGGAGTAGAATAATACAATATAAATAGATGTAGGGCATTTAGGAGGGCATTTAGGAGGGAGTGTGTGCAGAGATGGGGGTGTGTCCATTGGAGGGACCGGAATGAAAGAGTGTCACAGACTTTTTTATCTGCTGTACTGGGAGGAGTTGAACAGTCTTATGGCCTGAGGGACAAAAGACTTCCTGAGTCTGTCTGTGGAGCAGGACTGGGACAGCAGTCTGGCCACTGAATGAGCTCCTCTGCCTGATGATCGTGGTGTGCAGAGGATGGTGAACATTGTCCATGATGTTCAGCAGCTTGTTGAGGGCTCTCCTCTCTGCCAGTGGTGTTAAGGACTCCAGCTCTAGTCCCAGCACAGAACCAGCTTTCCTCACCAGCCTGTCGAGTCGTCCAGCATCCCTCTTGCTGATACTGCCCCCCCAACACACCACAGCATAAAAGAGGACGCTGGCTACCACAGACTGGTAGAACATCAGGAGGAGTTTCTGGCAGATCCTGAAGGACCCCAGCCTCCTGAGGAAGTACAGTCTGCTCTGTGCTTTCTTGTAGACTGTGTCAGTGTTTACTGACCAGTCCAGCCTCTCGTCCAGGTGCACACCAAGGTATCTGTAGGACCTGACAACCTCCACATCAACCCCCTTGATGGAGATTGGCTGCTGAGAGGGCCTGGACCTCCTGAAGTCTATACACATCTCCTTGGTTTTGGTGATGTTCAGCTTCAGATGGTTGGTGGTGCACCACTCCACAAAGTCCTCAACCAGGCTTCTGTACTCCCTCTCCTGGCCATTACGCACACACCCCACGATTGCAATAGTTCAGAATATCAAGCTAAAAGTGATATGTATGAGTGTGTATGAGGACAGTATGGCGTGTGTGCTGATCTACGTGATCATGTGAAGAGCACAGAGTGTTCTGAAATCATTTCTGCAGACTGTACACATCCATGTGTGATTTGGTTTCTCATTTCTCTCTGGTCTCTCTAGATGCTCTATCAGGGATGAGTGTTCAGACTCTAACTGGATCTCCATTTCTGAAGATTCTTTTCAGAAAGAACTGATTTCTTTTCACGTGTTTAAAGTCTCCACTGAGGTAAAGGTTTGTCTCTGGTTCCATTAAACCCCATAAATACAGTGAGGAAAATAAGTATTTGAACACCCTGCGACTTTGCAAGTTCTCCCACTTAGAAATCATGGAGGGGTCTGAATTCTTCATCTTAGGTGCATGTCCACTGTGAGAGACATAATCTAAAAAAAAATCCAGAAATCACTATGTATGATTTTTTAATCATTTATTTGTGTGTTTCTGCTGCAAATAAGTATTTAAACACCTGTGTAAATCAGTGTTAATATTTGGTACAGTAGCCTTTGTTTGCAATTACAGAGGTCCTGTAGTTGTTCACCAGGTCTGCACACACTGCAGCAGGGATTTTGGCCCATTCCTCCACACAGATCTTCTCCAGATCAGCCAGGTTTCTGGGCTGTCGCTGAGGAACACAGAGTTTGAGCTCCCTCCAAAGATTTTCTATAGGGTTTAGGTCTGGAGACTGGCTAGGCCACTCCAGAACCTTGATATGCTTCTTACGGAGCCACTCCTTGGTTATCCTGGCTGTGTGCTTTGGGTCATTGTGATGTTGGAAGACCCAGCCACGACCCATCTTCAATGCTCTAACTGAGGGAAGGAGGTTGTTCCCCAAAATCTTGCAATACATGGCCCCGGTCATCCTCTCCTTAATACAGTGCAGTCGTCCTGTCCCATGTGCAGACAAACACCCCCAAAGCATGATGCTTCCACCCCCATGCTTCACAGTAGGCATGGTGTTCATCATTCTTCGTCCTCCAAACACGGCGAGTGAAATTAAGACCATCTGACCACAGAACTTTCTCCCATGACTCCTCTGGATCATCCAAATGGTCATGGGCAAACTTAAGACGAGCCTGGACAAGTGCTGATTTAAGTAGGGGAACCTTCCGTGCCATGCATGACTTTAAACTATGACGTCTTAGTGTATTACCCACAGTAACCTTGGAAACAGTGGTGCCAGCTCTCTTCAGGTCATTGACCAGCTGTGTAGTTCTGGGCTGATTCCTCACCTTTCTTAGGATCGTTGATATCTTGCGTGGAGCCCCAGTCCGAGGGAGATTGACAGTCATGTTTAGCTTCCTCCATTTTCTAATAATTGCTCCAACAGTTGATCTTTTTTCACCAGGCCGCTTGGCAATTGCCCCGTAGCCCTTTCCAGCCTTGTGGAGGTCAACAATTTTGTCTCTGGTGTCTTTGGACAGCTCTTTGGTCTTAGCCATGTTAGTAGTTGGAGTCTTACTGATTGTGTGGGGTGGACAGGTGTCTTTATGCAGTTAACGGCCTCAAACAGGTGCTTCTAATTTAGAATAATAAGTGGAGTGGAGGTGGAGTTTTTAGGCGGACTAACATGTCTTTGAGGGCCAGAATTTTTGCTGATTGGCAGGTGTTCAAATACTTATTTGCAGCAGTTACACACAAATAAATGATTAAAAAATCATACATAGTGATTTCCAGATTTTTTTTTCAGATTATGTCTCTCACAGTGGACATGCACCTAAGATGAACATTTCAGACCCCTCCATGATTTCTAAGTGGGAGAACTTGCAAAGTTGTAGGGTTCAAATACTTATTTTCCTCACTGTACCTTTATTGTAGACATGTATATATCCACTACTGTGCTCTCTCTTTCAGCTCACTCTGAATCTTCACCTGAGTGTGAATGGATCTGAGAATCCTCGCTTTACATGTACCGTCATGAGAAAAAACGAAAATCTGTGTAACAGCAGTTCTGTAGTTTTCCCCAACTGCACCTGCAAATTCTCCAGCCAGCAACTGCCTGCTAACGGTCAGTTTAGACCTTTATAGCTCTGGACTTTATTATTCACTTAATAGGTACAGTAATGTATACAGAATGTATATAGAAACGGTCTTTCATATTATGTATTATTACTATAACCTGACAGTACATCACACAGTGTAGCATAAACAACATTTATTAAAACATAAACATACACAATATACATTAATACATTAATCAGTCATATATTATCAGTCTTGGCTTTTTCAGTGACTGGTTATAATAACTCTCAGTATCATCTTTCATCTTGTGTATGTCCAGTCACTGTGACCGTCACAATTGAAGATCAGAAAATCACAGAGAGGCTGAAACTGAGGAGCTGCCCAGACATTACAGAGACATCACCATATGACCGGTAAGACATTGTACAGCAAAGCTCATGATTCAGTTAGTCTGGTATGTTGGCCCACTATAGGGGGCATCTTGGTGTACATACACACATGCACAGTAATGGACAGTCAAGTTTGGACGGCCCTGGTAAAATTACATACCACAAAACTAACCTCACAATAAAGTCACTGTCCAGTCCTAGTATATACCCGAGCAATGCTGCCTATATGACTGATTATGACTAATCATTAAATAGCTCTGTGTCCTGTGCAGGCAATCGGCTCATAACAGGCCACTCCTTTATTGTGCTGTAATGTTTACGTTTACAGTCAAACTCTAAATTACTTCATTAGAAGGTTCAGCAAGGTCGTGTTTGTGTGTGTGTGTGTGTGCGTGTGTTGTATGCAGGTGTGTAGCGTGTGTCTCAGCTGGGTGTTACTGGTCCAGCAGTAATAACAGTTGCAGCTGGGCTATTGGATCTGCACCACAGGTACCAACATCCTGGCATTTTATTTTTATGTATATATTTATTTATTTTCTTTGTTATACTAAAATACATATAATAATGATCCTGGGCATCCTAGTACCAGTTCAGACAGTTCAGCACAGGTTTTATTAATTATGTTGTATTAGTAAGACACCTATATGTGTAGTCCTAAACTGAGTCGTTTAACAAACTGGCCTGAAAGGCGCAATTTTACTTACTGACTGATGAGCTTTGTTGAAACCTGCATGTGTAAAACTGGCTTTTACCACAAGCCTGCAGAGACGATAGGGAACATTAGTGTGGCTGAAGTCGTGTCTTTTCTAAAACATTATTGTACAGGGAAGCAGTGCAAAGACATACAGTGGTATGAATGTGTTTACAACCATATTCAAGATTTGGTAAAGTACCTGCATTAGCTTGATGCTACCTTAAGTACCTGGCTCCTGATGTATTCGACAGGCTCCGCCATAAATTTCACTGTACCAATGTTTAACATTATAAAAACTCCAAAAGTAAATCCAAGGTAAACAAAGACATTGAAGCATCAGAACTATTTCAGCACTGACAGCAACTCCTTACAAACAGTCCTGCGCTAAACCTGAGTGAATAAAGGAGTGGATTATTTCTCAAGGAGCTCTTATAAGAAAGGTATGTTCTGTTGGACCCTGCCTCCCCATTACTGATATGCCAGAGACACCCGTATAACAAACACTATGCAGCAATAGGCTGCAGTCATGCAGCACTAGGCTTGTCTGGTCTGGTTTATTGAGAATGTGTAAGCCAGTTGTTTAGGGGCGGTGATGGTGAGTTAACAATTACTAAACCACTGAAACTTTAACAACAAGCCGGTCTTGTAAGTTTAGTGAATTTTTATATTCAGTGATTAAAAATGAAGCAACACCCTGATTCTCTACTTATAATATGCTGTCTATTTATTTTTCAGAATGTGCGTGTGTGTGAGGGATTACCGTCTGGAAGAAATACAGTAAGTGACATACGCTCACAGCGTCAGTGGAAACAAGATCTGTCTCAGGGGAAGTTTAGGGTTTGTAAAGAGACCTCATGATAAGATCACATATGTAATATATGAGACAGTATAATATGATGGCTCCTTTTCTCGTTTGTAAATTCCAAATAGTTTTTAAACAAGATTTAAATACGATTCATTGAATTTCGATTTGTTTACACTGTATGGAGAAAAGTATTGGGACACGTCACTGAATTTTGGTATTTTTATTCAAGCTTTTGTCGCATGCAAAGAAACCCAAACAGCTAGCCATGCAGTCCACCTTCACAAACGTGAAACAACAGGTCCTTCTAACATGCTCTCTGAACTGGAACATGGCACTGTAATAGGCTGGCACTATTGCAACAAATTTCCTCTCTCCTAGATATTCCATGATCAACTGTGAGTGGCATTATTGAAAAGGAAAAGGTTAGGAACCACACTACTAAGCATTACCCAGCACAATAACAAACATCGGATGGAGTGGTGTAAAGGACACCGGCACTGGAATCTGGAACATTGTCACTGTGTAGAGACGAGTCACACTTCACTGTCTAGCAGTATGAACTACCTCACTGCATAGTTTGGTGGAGGAGGCATTAATAATGCTATGGGTTGTTTCTCAGGGGTCTCCTAGGTTCCTCGGGTTCAGTTAATAAAAATCTAAATCCTTCTGCAAACCAAGACACCTGTATGTTTACTAACTTTGTGGAAACAGTTTAGGGAAGGTCCTTTTCTGTTCCGGCATGACTGTTTCCCATTGCACAAAATAAGGTCCATAAAGGCATGGATGGATAAGTTTAGTGTGGCAGAATTTAACAGACCTGCACAGAGCCCTGACCATAACCTGGTAGAAACCCTTCCCAGTGGAAGCTGTTATAGTGGCAAGGAATATGGGATACCATAATAGCTCCTTCAACTGTACTGTGTAGGTGTCCCAATACTTCGGTATGTATAGCGTACATCTACAAATATCAACAGCTCTAATATATTTTCCATTAAATATTTTCTATAAAAAATGAAAAATTTAATTGGTAAAATCTAATTTTACTTATGGTATGCCTGTGCTGGTGTTAACTAAGATCAGGACCAGGAGGAGGAGCAAAATTAACTTCATTAAAAAGAAAAGAGGCTCTAAGGCTGTATCTGGTTGGTTTGTACACATAATAACGCAGGTGTATGAAAAGTTTTATATTAAGTTTTAAATGACTCTAATTTTATATTTGGTTTACCAGCCAGAGATCTTCTCCCTGGAGCCTAAAGAAATCTCCTTTCATGGCAAAAACAACGCAGTGTTGAGAGGAAAAAATCTGGAGCTGGTCAAGAAAATTCGCTTTCAAAGATCCATGGAGTGCAGTCCGAAGGAGTGAGTGTTACCAGAAGTGCATTCACATGTACTATACACTGCCGATTGTATACGTTTTCCCACCTACAAAGAATGGAGAGGTCTGTCGTTTTTATCATAGGTACACTTCAACTGTGAGAGACAGAATCTAAAAAAAATCACATTGTATGATTTTAAATAATTAATTTGCCTATTATTGCATAAAAGATGCAAGATTGCATAGAGATCTTCTCCAGATCTTTCAGGTTTCGAGGCTGTCGCTGGGCAACAGTGAGTTTTAGCTCCCTCCAAAGATTTTCTATTGGGTTCAGGTCTGCAGACTGGCTAGGACACTCAAGGACCTTGAAATGCTTCTTACGGAGCCACTCCTTAGTTTCCCTGGCTGTGTGTTTCGGGTCATTGTCATGCAGGAAGACCCAGCCACGACCCATCTTCAGTGCTCTTACTGAGGGTTACATGACCCCAGCCACCCTTCCCTCAATACGGTGCAGTCGTCCTTTCCCCTTTGCAGAAACGCACCCCCATATATAGTGTTTCCACCCCCATGCTTCACGGTTGGGACGGTGTTCTTGGGGTTGTACTCATCTTTCATCTTCCTCCAAACAAGGCGAGTGGAGCTGATACCAAAAAAGCCCTATTTTGGTCTCATCTGATCACATGACCTTCTCCCATGCCTCCTCTGGATCATATAGATGGTCTTCTTTACTTCTTAAAGTAAAACTAACAGGTCTGTGAGAGCCAGAATTCTTGCTGGTTGGTGATCAAATACTTATTTCATGCAATAAAAGGCAAATTAATTATTTAAAAATCATACGATGTGATTTTCTGGATATTTAGATTCTGTCTCTCACAGTTGAAGTGTACCTACGATTAAAACGACAGACCTCTCCATTCTTTGTAGGTGAGAAAACCTGCAAAATCGGCAGTGTATCAAATACTTCTTTTCCCCATATATGTGTGTGTGTGTGTGTGTGTGTGTGTGTGTGTGTGTATGTGTATGTGTATGTGTATGTGTGTGTATGTGTGTGTGTGTATGTGTGTGTGTGTGTGTACATGATTTTATTTGTGTTCTTTATTTAATCTGTTGTTTTTACCAGGACTCCAGTGTTGGACCGCTCAGGGACCACTCTGAGGTTCAATATCCCAAGTGGGAATAAAGGAACTGTGCGGGTGTGTGTGGTGACAGAAGATGGACGATGTCATGGTACCACCACCCTTACTTATGGTTCTCAGCCCACCTGTACTGGACTGCAGCCTAAAAACACCTGGACCAGGTACAACAGATCTCTGAGTATAACTTTCATAACCGCTTCATACACCACTGATATGCAGTGTATGTGTCCATGTGGAAACCAGTAAATGTGCAGGATAGAACTTTTAAAAATACACAGTTTGGCACTGGACTTTGGAGACACTGTACCGGACTGCAGCCTAAATGCAGGGCCTCTGTTGTGCAGTCCTCTGTGTAGTACTTTATGGAGTTAGCTGTTTAGTCGTATAACAGTGTCTGGGGAAAGTTAGTCATTGATTTCGACTGGAGAACCAGTAAAAGCTGACTGATTCAGTTTCAACATCCAGTAGTACTTATTCTATTGCAGACATAAAGACACAGTGTTTAGAGCTGTACCAACATCACTAAGACATGTGGCTCCATCTTCACTTCTTTTCTTCAGCTCTAGTCATTTTGTCTTTCTTCTGCTGACATTGGGTAAACAAATCACTTCTTTTTTATATGAGTGGAAACAGGACCAGTGTGTCTCGGTTAGCTAAAGCACAGCTCTCACTTACTTCTGTATCACTTCTAGTTTTCAGAATTCATCAGCTTAGTCCCCATCAGTCCCGCCTAGGCTGTTATGAAATACCTCTCTGGTTGGCTGAATAAGAGTTTGATGCTTTGCTTTCAGTGGTAGGAGGAAGATCCGAGTGTTGGGAAACAATCTGAGGTTTGTGGATGCGGTTATCGTTCATCCATCTCTCAAACAGATCACCCTCAACTCAAGCGAGGTATGAACGTGTGTTCGTCTTTTAGACTGAGTTCAGTGCAGTCACTGTCGTTTACCATGTCACATACACAGTCAGCACTCAATCACTGAAAAATGAATCTGGTAAAATCTGGTTTATCTTTCACGTCTTCACAGCATATGTGGTTCCACACTCTCAGTCAGAGAGAAAACATGGGGGCGGAGCAGTTCAGTGTCTCTCTCAAAATGGGAAACTCAACAGTGGACTGTGTAGATAAACTGTCTTACCTCCCAGACCCAGAATTCCTCAGCTTCTCCACCTCTAAAGTGGACAGTGATGTGCAGGTCACCATACAGGTAGGGTCACCCTGTAGGAGTCATTTCAGACACAAGTATTCGTAACTGTGATTAAACCACAGTGTAGGAGATTGTCAGTGATCCTTATAAACACCACAGCCTTATTTTCCTACCAGCTAAATCATGAGATCTCACTTTCTTACTCTTTAATGCCTGACTTTACTATAATAACTGAGGAGACTGATTAAATCTATATCTCTCTTTTTATTTCACTCTTTCTCTCACACTGTATTCTCCCACTAGAAAACAGCAGACTCGCTGAACATGAGAAATGAAGAAGTGATCGTGTGGGGGCTGCAGGAGGAGAGGCAGTTTGAGTGTGTGATTGATAATATTAAGTCTACAGCTATCACCTGTAAAATACTGGGACAAGATCAAAAAGAAATCAGAATCGACTCACTAAAGGTACGACTCTGTTATCAGCCCGAACAGCTTTCCCTCTTTCTAATTTAACTAGCTGCGTCTACCTCTCATTTCTTTCATCTTTTTTCAGATCATGGTTGGCAATTTTACAAAACAATTAGAGATTCCACAGAGTGGTGGCAGTGTCTACATCGTTGTCATATTACTCATAGTGGTTCTTTTTGGTGCTTTTGGTGCTGTTGGTGAGTGTTGAGCTGCTGGGAGTTTTTTTGCGGACTGTTGGGTAGTCTGTCTTTAGGTTACTGTCTTCTGGATGTTTGATTAAAATCTCTCTCTCTCTCTCTCTCTCTCTCTCTTTAGTTGGATTAATATGTATCAGAGGTATGGACTCAAGACACATGACTCAGAGATCAGACTCAAACTGATGACTTCACACTCATCTTCACAAACTCAAAAAGGTCTTGGGTTTTACTGCCAGGTAGTTGATCTCAGAATCACTGGTCAGAAACGCGTAATAAGGTGCAGACAGACCAGAGACTTTCCTGACTGAGCTGATATTAACACGGGGAATGCCATAGCTGCTTTGATAAAATACTGTTTTGTGGTAGTGTGATATAATAAAGTGCCTGCTGATTTTTCTGCTCATCTTTAAGATACTTTTCATCACATGTCCATGTCAGGACCTTTGACCCATCAGAATCCTGGATGCCATAATTGGGGGAGGAGCCTTAACAGTAGAAGTCATTATATAAATAACAGAAGCAGTGTGGAAGTTTGCATGGTGGTTAGCTTGTGTTTCTGGGGTATTTTTATCTTTGGTTATAATATAGTTTACAAGAATTATTTGATTTGATTCTCGCCCCGTTTGGGTTATAAAAGTGCATAAATCAGACAGCAGGAAGCATGGTGGTTTTGTTTCATTATCTTTGTGCTTGATTCTCCCGGAGTATAAAACATAATATACAGCTTGTGAGTAAATCATACATGCTTGTAAAGATATTGTGTGTTTTAATAAACAGTTCCCATGTGCTGGTTTCTCCTTCTTTACTTCACTGGTCCATTAACATATCAGAGATGCTTTATCAAAAAAGACAAGAGGAGATCTGCAAAACACAGAAATGCTCTTTAATAGGGATCTCTCTGCACCTCGCATTACTCTCTGCACAGAGATTGAAGCAGTATTCTATAAACAACGGAAAAGTGCAGAGCACTGACACCTACATATCTATCTGCATATCTATATTTCAGTTAATTTAATATTGTTTTCTCTTTCTTTTATGTTTTTAGTCAATTAAAAACTACAAACACTTCATTTTAATTAGTGCACAATGCTTTATATTACATCAAACTTAATCTAGTGACATTTCTCATTTTATATTACTAAATCATGAACATATCAAAATCTTAAAATTCAAAAACCGATTTATTTTTAAGGTGCTTAATTTATTAATTACAGGCTTTAGTGGGGCACATGGCCTAACACGCACAGGGATCATATAGAACTGATTTTTCAGGCCCCAGCTGGTTTGCACAAAGTGAATCCAAATGCCAGCCACTGGTTAACCCATGTTAGGCCCACATGGACAATAAATGGGTCCCACTATTTACCAGTTGTACTTCTCTCAACAAAAATTCTTTTCCTTATCTTTTCATCTTTCTTTAACAAGCCAGAGTGGTATGTGTGGTGGTGGAATCCTGTGTGTGAGGGCATGATGAAGTGTGGACGTAGTGCTGGTGGACGCAGTATATAGCATAAGCAATCGTAGAGGGCAAATGAGATGAGATGAGATGGAGGGAGGTGAGTACTGAGTTGGGTGCCTGTTACAGGCAGAGGTGGGGAGTCACCAAGTAGAAGTACTTTATTACTCTGCTTAAGTAGGTTTTCTAGGTGTCTGTTCTTTACTGTAGTAGTTCTGTTCTCACTTTCTCATAATAATATATTTATAATATAATATAATATAATATAATAATGCATCTCAAATGAAAAGTTTGTACCTGTTTGCTGACTGCGGCATATAAAAAACAGGCTTATTACTTTAGTTTTAATGGTCTGTTTATTTTATTTCTCTTTTAAGTGTGTTTTTTACTCAGTCAAATCTATTCAGTCACCTTACAAAGTGCAAATCTGAATCCTACAGATCTGAAAAGGGGAAGGGGAGTGTCATCTAACATCATTACACGATTAAAAGTAAGACATGTTAAAGTCATTTTGAACATGGTGCTATAAAGAGCCCATCTCTCTAGAAAACTATCTGTTGAATCCAGACAAGAACAACTTACGGTCCCCAAATATACGACTGGGGGATCCAAGGTTCTCTTACTCTCTTCTGCCTCACAACATAGATTTGCTTTGGCTGGTAATAATAATAATAATAATAATAATAATAATAATAATAATGCAGTTTAAGTTTACTTTAAGGCATTTGTAAAAGTGTTTCTAAGCGGTTACAAAAGTATCCCATGTAGTTGCTATGGTATCCCAACTGTCTGATGTGGTGTTGCTATGTGGTTGCTATGATATACCAAGGGGTTGCTATGGTATTGTTAAATGGTTGCCATGGGATTCCACATGCTTGCTAAGGTGTTGCCAGATGGTTGCTATGTGCTGTGGTCTCCCAGGTGGTTGTTCAGGTGTTGCTAGGCATCAAAATGAACTACAATATCAGCTCACAATTAAGATCATATCTGGTGCATATAATGATCCTTGGGCTGCGTTCTGGAAGTCAGTGCATATGAGGTACATAACTATAAAAGCTGATTGTGTGACCAAACAGACATTTAATGAAATGGAGTGAGGGTGATATTTTAATATGTGTGTGTGTGACGGATCAGTGTGGTGTGATCAGCGCTTTGAAAGACTGCAGCGCTTCTTGTTAATCTGTGACTGGTGTGTTACCACAAAAGCATAGTAGGTTTATCTTGTGCAGCGTTCTTGTTGCATGAACACTCCATGCTCAAGTTTCACATCTCTTTTGTTACATTGCAAGCATTACATTTTCCACAGCGAATCAAACATACATTTCTATTTGTATACACCTACACACAGTATGTTGTGCTTGGACATCAGCACAGCACTAACATGTTTCATACCTCACCACATTCATCCCTGAGCGACGCCTTTCTGTATATATCTATAAATACATGTGGTATATGTGGTAAACTACATTACACTGAGTACAATTAAACATGCTGTGTTGATTTGTGTATGCCTCTGAAAGCGCACCAAGTCTATACAAATTATTATAAATCCGCTCATTGTGTTTAGTTGTTGTAGGTTATCTTTCTGGGCATGAGGGCTCAATAAACTGCCCTCTTTTATCGTTCATGGCCATTTCTATCAGATTATCATCTACTTGTCATTGTATAACACTGTGTTCTTGGTCAAACCGGTGATTGAGCATGTCTGTTGACACATTTGAGTCAGACTGTTGTGCGATTGTTGATTACATTTATGGGTAAGGGTCACACAGAAGATGCTTTTGAAACTGAATCCTTCATTTTCTGAATCGTCCCTCTACAGAAGCCATGCTTATACATTTATTAAACTTTCAGTTTTAGGTGTAGTGGGTCGAGAGAAGGACAGAATCGCACTCCAACACTGACCTGAAACTTTCAACACCCGAGAAAGTCTAACTCAGAGCTCAGGCACTGCACTCACTACACTCTTTCCATTCCTTCCACATGGAGTGAGGAAACAGTGAGTAGATGGAGGAGATGAATCAGTGATGTTGTCTCTCTTTGCAGTATTATTCCTGAGCACTCACATAGCTCACACAGCTTACTGAGTGTATATGATCTCAAGGAAATGGAATTTGTGGAAGTTTCAGAAGTCATGAATATCGGCCACACTGACGTATAACTATGAAGCTTCTATGATTTTCCCCTGAATCCTGTTTGTTGGTTTGGGAAATGTGAGATACTCCTCCAGTATGAAGTCATAATTAAAGCTGAATGTTCAGTATTGTTTGCAGTATTACAGACTAAAGAGTCAACACTAATGCCATTACTGCAACAAGACTCCCCCTCAGAAACAAGGACAGCTGTTGGCATTCAGCCAGATTCACTGCTACATGTAGTGTTCAGTGGAGCAGAACAGAACGATCTACACTAGAGTAACCCATCTCTCTGCTCTCTAAACACTAATGACTCAACAAAGCTGTAATAAAGACACACCTGTCCGGACTGAGCTGATCTGAGAGCTGCAGACACATTTAACATGGAAGTTCTCCATCCACTTTCTGCAGAGACGCTCTGAAGACACCCTCACCATCTCCTCTCAGCTCCTCATGCAGAGCAGACCGACTCTCTGCGCTTCAGCTCCACTCAGAAAAGTACATGTTGGTAGTTAGAGGAAAGATTCCTGAACATGTGTCTCCGCTAAGGCTGGAGTGACACTGCGGGGCACTCTGGACTCTCAATCAGGAGGAATCTTCCTTTAAAGTAGACGCTTTTCTCTTCAGCATTTCTCCAGAAAGTGAGGCTGAGTGGATTGATGGGTTCCAAACATCTCCTCCCTCTCACTCGTACCTGCTGGTGAACGTTAAGGCTGGTCCAGCTGTGGTGGTGTTGAGGATGGAGAAGAGCAGGAGTAAATCAGACATGGTCAGATCTCTGCAGGGTGCAGAGTTACAGTGCTGTGCTGGTAAAGCCCGTAGAAAGCTCTTGTCCTCCTCTGTAGTGGTCTCCTCTGGATCTCCTGTTCTCTGGGTGGGAAGATCTTGAATCTTGAATCTTCACTGCTCAAGAACCACACGACCCCCAGAACACCGCTTTAGCCCTTTACGACCTCAGTCAGATCAAAGACCAAGTACCTTCACACTTCAGCTGTAGTCCAGACTGCACTGATGAAGGTCTGTCTTTCTCTCCCTCTTCTAATACCTAATAGAAACTGATCTATATCTCTAAAATAGTCCTCTTTAAACAAGCAAAAACAATATGTTTTGTATATACTGTGTGATCATATGTAACATGTATAGTGATTTTTATTGTCTTTTTTATTATTAAAGCATATTTTTTCAGCCAGAGCTCACTAGAAAATATCACCATAGTAGTGTATTTTTTTTTCTGCTTGTGTTTCCAGATTTTTCTGAACCAGGCTTTAAATTCTGCATGCGCGATGGTGCTGTACAGATCTGATGATGACAGGATGGTGTTTCCCTGAATGCTCTTTGACCCAGTGGATCATCAGTACATCTACATAGCTCTGAGAAACCAGGTGAGTCTTAGACCAAGAAAACCCAAAATGAGAGGCGTCAACTGTGGATCTTAAAATAGTGGAATTGAAATACTTTTAAATCTCTTTGCTCAGCTTACTGAAATGATAATCCCAATTTATTGAAAATCTAGAATATGAAAATAATGATGCTTGATGTTTTGTGTTGTGAAAGTTATTACTATTGTACATATATTCTCATTCCAGATATAATGCCTTTATCACACACCGCCCCCTCTGGTTACTTCATGTTATTGCACTGCTTTTCCTGCTCCACCCTGACTACACCCACTCCCACACCTGAAGCTTATCTTGACCTCATTAGGACTGCCATAAGACTCCTTTGTTTGCCTTGTCTGTTGGTGAAGTCTCTGGTTTAATGTCTGTGCTTTGTAGCGTTTGTTCCCTGAGTTTTGGTTTCTGGCTGTTTCACTTTCTGTATAGATATGTCTCTGTTGATGCCTTCTTGTATTTTGGCCCCTGTCTCCTGGACAAACCTGAATAAAACCACTTTGCTTTTGCAATCTGCCTCAACCCCTACGTTACAGAAGACTTTGCCTATTAAAGTTGTAGCAAGCGCTTCCAGGCCTCCAACGGCCATCATACCTGTCCCCCCCACACCTCCTGCCTATCTGAGGTTCTTCAGAGGAGATCCAGAGCAAAGCTTGGAATTCATGGGTGAGTGTAGGTGGTACTGTTTGGCCCACTATACTCAGTCCTTCCAGTCTGAGGAAGCTAAAGTGGCTTTTGTGGTAATGTTGCTGTAAGTGCCTGCCTCAAACCGGGTGGCTGACATGTGGGCCTCACCTGAAGGCCTGCCTCACTCATCTGATGTTATGGGCCCTCTTCCAGTCTGCCTTTAGGCCCAGGCAGTGGAGGGTGGACATTGGTGCCGGCCTGCCCTCGAGGGGGCCTCAGCGGTTCCTGAGACTCCTGTTCTGCCCGTGGTTCCTGAGAGCCCTGTCCTGCCTGCTGCTGCACAGGACATGGCTGCGGCTGCAACAGTTGTCCAGAAGATGACAACCGGGCTTCCGGACACCAGCTCCACTGCCTGACCAGCCCTCGCAGTTTCAGACCCAGTCGCAGTTACAGTTTCCTGCCTGGACTTTCAATTATGGTTTCATGTTTTCTACTATGTGTTATCCGTTTCCTGTTCCAGGTTTTGTTTGTCCCTGTTAATGTTAACGTTCCTTTGTTGTCTGTGCCTGTCCCCTTGTCACTTATTCAGCCCTATGTCCAGTCTCCTGTCTGTTCCCTGGCCTGTGCTTCTGTTGGTTCTCCTCTCCAGCCTCCTGCCCGTCTTCCTGTTCAGTTGTTTTTTCAGTCTACCTAGCCTGTTTCCCCAGTGCTCTATCTAGTCCTGTTCGTTAGTTCTGTTCTGACCTCCCCTCTGAGCCAGCTCTCTTTGTGTCTTCTTTTAGGTGCCTCGGGAGCTGCGCATTAGGGGGGCGGGGTTATCACACACTACCCTCTCTGGTTACTTCATGTTATTGCACTACTTTTCCTGCTCCACCCACTCCCACACCTGAAGCTTATTTTAAACTCATTAGGACTGCCATAAGACTCCATTGTTTCACCTGTCTGTTGGCGAAGTCTGTTTTCCTGAGCCGTGTTTCCCTTCTGTTCTTGTTCCCTGTGTTTTGTAGCATTTGTTTGTTCCTGAGTTTTTTTACCCTTGTTTTGGTTTCTGGCTGTTTCACTCTCTTTATGGCCATGTCTCTGTCGATGCCTTCCTGTATTTTGACCCCTGTCTCCTGGACAAACCTGAATAAAACCACTTTGCATTTGAAACCTGCCTCAACCTCCCTGTTACAGCCTTCAACATGTTCCAGAAAAGGGGAATGCTTACCATTGCATAAAAATGTTGGGGAATGTGTAGTATAAATACTCTAGTGGTTTCTGCATTTATGGTTTATAGATAATGCCTCTGTGTTCTTTTCTTTTTCTTTTTCTTTTCTTTTTTTTTTTAACTGGTAATAAAACAGACTGACATGCAGAAGTTTGGTCAATATTACTGTGTTTTTGTCCAGTACAATTGTAGAGTGAAAAAGGAACAGAGCACCATGCATGTTTGGACACCTCAAGGTATATTAGATCTCAGATTTTACCAAGGTCCAAGACCTTAATTAGCTTATTAGGACTACAGTCATTGTTAGGACAGACCAGGTGATACAATTTTCAAAGCTTTATATACATACTCTACAATTACATTTACATTTACGGCATTTAGCTGACGCTCTTATCCAGAGCGACTTACAAGGTTAATTATATTACAGGTGGGCCAGTGTAGTGTTAGGAGTCTTGCCCAAGGACTCTTATTGGTGTAGCACAGCGTAGTCACCCAGACCGGGAATCAAACCCTAGTCTCCCACATGTGGTGGTGGTGGTTCCCTGGAGTGTAGTGGTGTTATCCGCTGAGCTACAAGACTGGGCTCCTTATGGGCTTCTCTAAGCAACTGCCTGCACTCTAAAAAAAATCACAAGTCAAGAGAAGTACTATGAGAAGTGTTTCCTCAGTATGTAATGTACTTAAGAAATGACAGTGATAGTCAAGCTGAGGTCCTGAAGACCAAAACACTTGCTGAGACCCTGAGTGGTGGTGCTAGTTCTACCGAGCAGACACACCTGCAGAAATGACCTTAATGAAAGAGTGATCAGAAGAAAATCCTTCCTACAGAATTCAACATCAGAAGTTTGTAAAGAGACATCTAAACAAGCCTGATACACTGACACAAGTCATGACTCAAGCAAAGAATGTTCTGGGTGCAGTGAGCAAAGGTACGTTCAGAGAATAAGGGACAGAAATGTCCTGAGAAAACACCTCTCAAACTGTACAGGGAGTTGTGGGCTTGTGTTGCAGCCAGGGACACTTGGAACATTTCAATGGTATTGATGAACTGAACTGAATACCAGCAAATTCTGAAAGGAAACATCTGCAATCAGGAAAACGATCCTGATTAACCTCAAAATACAAAATAAACCTCAATAGGCACAAGCTTAACGTTTTGTCATGGCATTCACAAGCTTCTGACTGGATACACCTCCAAAACTGTATAGACCTCATAGGAGCAGCATGGCGTACCGATCTAACGCAGATCTAACTTCTGCATAGAGGAATGTGCGAAAACCCCACACAGGAAGTGAAACATTTATAGCTGGCTAATAAGAGCTGTGATGCTTGTCAAAGAGGATGTTACTAGGTACTGACCATGGGGACCTAAACCTTTGCTAAAGACTGTTTTTGTTTTTTAATTTAAAACTGTAAAAAATATTAGATAAAAATCAGTTTTAACTTTAAACGTTTCACATGTAAAGCTATGCACAGTAAAAGGATTACTGCAAAACATTGACTTGTCATTTACAAGAAGTAAAAAAACATCTAAAAATAAAATACATCAACTAGAAATTACAATTTTCAGCCGACCCATACTCCCTGTGGTCTTCCAGTCAGGAAGTCTAACAGCCGAAGTCTAACTGTTTTTGTACCTCTTCATAAAAAGCTTATCTATCATGCTAAGCTTAGCTTTACATTGATTAACTGAATAAAGCTAAGTCAAACTACATCAGTCCAAAAATACTGACATTTTCCGCAAAGGACAAACAGCAGTTCAAACTATCTAACATCACCTTGGAGTTTCCCAGGCATAAAGTTTAGTTTTAGCCCCTCGTTAAAAAAAAACTATCCTGACTAGTTAGCTAGTAACCTGACGAAGCTACATAAACTAAAGCTCCCGAAAAACAAAACACTAAAACAAACTTCACACGCTACGTTTAGGGTGTCAAAATTACAAGTACAGGGAGCACCAGCCATCTTGCATTAGCTACCGGTTAACATTTTTGTCTGCTAGGCTAATGTTATTTAGCTAGCTACGCTAACAGCATTTAATCTTAAAACGTAGCTGAACACTAATTACCACCTACATGCGCACTTATTCTTACATATTCTACTGCTTTCTCACGCAGGAACAATTTTAACCAGCTAATTTACCCTTTACATTGTAGTCGGAGTTGTTGGCCCATCCACCTAACTAACAGTGCGCAGCTAACTAGTTAGCATAGGTGTTAGCACAGTATTTGATTTTATCTCTTTTAATCTGTTGTTTTCATCAGGACTCCAGTGTTGGAGCGCTCCAGTGAGGTTCGATATTTCAAGAAACAGTGCAGGTGTGTGTGGTGACAGAGGATGGTATGATGTCATGGTAACGCCACATTCACCTATGCTTCCCAGCCCACCTGTACTGGACTACACCCTAGAAACACCTGGGCCAGGTACAGCAGAGACAGACACAGAAAATCTCTTTATTCTACCTAAATTACTCCATTTAAACACTGTTCTTCAGAAAAATGGATTTAAAGCTACATCATTTATTAAACCTCGAGACCCGGAGCTCTGCAGTCTGGGTGATGAGACTAAACGAAAGGATGTTTATAGACCGGGACTTTTTACTGAACTGTAGCACACTGGTCTATTCTGAGGAGCAGTTGAAAAACAAAACAGCTCTCCTGGCAACCAGTTTCATTACATCATTCTCAGTACTCGTCCTGCAGCATAGTCTTCACTTCTCTTTCTCCAGCTCCAGTCATTTTGACCGTGTGTTCAGCTTTGCTGTTGACGTTAGGTAAACAAATCTCTTCCTTTTATATAAGTGGAAACAGAGTCAGTGTTTCCTGGTCAGCTAAAGTTAAAGCTAATTTAGTCCTCATTTTCTTCTGTATCACTTCATTCACAGACTTAGCCCCCATCAGTCCCGCCTAGGCTGTTATGAAATACGTCTCTGATTGGCTGAATAAGAGTTTGGTGCTTTTCTTTCAGTGGTGGGAGGAAGATCCGAGTGTTGGGAAACAATCTGAGGTTTGTGGATGCGGTTATCGTTCATCCATCTCTGAAACAGATCACCCTCAACTCAAGCGAGGTATGAACATGTGTTCATCTTTTAGACTGAGTTCAGTGCAGTCACTGTCGTTTACCATGTCACATACACAGTCAGCACTCTATTACTGAAAAATGAATCTGGTAAAATCTGGTTTATCTTTCACGTCTTCACAGCATATGTGGTTCCACACTCTCAGTCAGAGAGAAAACATGGGGGCGGAGCAGTTCAGTGTCTCTCTCAAAATGGGAAACTCAACAGTGGACTGTGTAGATAAACTGTCTTACCTCCCAGACCCAGAATTCCTCAGCTTCTCCACCTCTGAATTTCCCTCTGGGATCAATAAAGTATATGCTAGGTCATCTATATCAGGACAGTGATGTGCAGGTCACTGTAGTCACCCTGTAGGAGTCATTTCAGACACAAGTATTCATAACTGTGATTAAACCACAGTGTAGGAGATTGTCAGTGATCCTTATAAACACCACAGCCTTATTTTCCTACCAGCTAAATCATGAGATCTCACTTTCTTACTCTTTAATGCCTGACTTTACTATAATAACTGAGGAGACTGATTAAATCGATATCTCTCTTTTTATTTCCGTGTTGTCCTTTCACACTTTATTCTCTCACTAGGAAACAGCATTCTAAAGCCTTTTAGATCAGAAACACATAATAAGGTGCAGACAGACCAGAGACTCTCCCGACCGAGCGATATTAACACAGGGAATGCCATAGCTGCTGTGATAAACTACTGTTTTGTAGCTGTGTGATATAATAGAGTGCCTGCTGATTTTTCTGCTCATCTTTAAGATGCTTTTCATCTTTTAATATGTGTTTGTGGTAGATCAGTGTGATGTGTTCAGTACTTTGAAAGACTGCAGCGCTTCTCATTATCTGTGGCCTGAGTCTGTATTTATCTTGTGCAGCGTTCTTGTTGCATGAACACTGCATGTGCAAATTTCACACCACATCTGTTTTGCACATCGCAAGCATTTAATTTTCCATAACAAATCAAATATACATTTCTATTTTTATAGAACTATATATTAGATTTTATGCATTTACACATAAAACAGGTTGTGCTGTATGAAACCTAAGTGGGTAGGTACCGGCTCAGCAATATTATGAATTATTAAACTATAAAGTATAAACTTGACACAATACAGTCAGACAAGTTCTGTTCTCCTGGTGACCACCCAACCGACCCGTCCATCAGATTGCTAGATGGAGTCATCACTGCTCTGCTGTGTGATATGAGTGTTCAAATAAAACATTATTGAAAGTGTTCACTGTGTATAATCCTGCTGTATGATTAATAACAGAGATGATCATAACTCCTGTGGGTTTTGTTCATGTGGTTTAACTTTGGTTCTGATGTTGGTATAGGAACATCAATTGTACCTCAAGCTCAGGATAAGAGTCTACACCAGATTCCTGTATATTCTTCATATTCATATTCTTCCATAGAAAGCAGGTCTGTTGATGCAGCTGGTGGCTAATTTAAACAATGCAGGCCTTCAGTGTCGAGGATCTCGATCTCTAGTTAACATCAAAGCAGCACACTAGCTGTGCAAGGGTTTGATAGAGGACTCTTAATGTGCAAATCATCCAGTTAATTTTGTGTGGGCAAGTGATCTAGTTAGCTGCTGACGCCTTTGATAAAATATCATTAACATTGTTCATGTTTTATTGTTTTATGACTGTCAGTGGATAAGGTTTCATTTGGTGAGAAATAAACAAATATTATAATATTAAATACATTAATAATGCACAGGAAACTTCAACTCATTCCACCTTTTCATGTTGTGGACTTATTCTTGGCCCTGTGTCAGACATTTATTTTATTTTCTGTCTTAATAACTAACATGCAAAATTAACAAACAAGCCTTAATAGGTGTCAGGGACAAAGAACCAGGACCGACGCGTGTAGAGCTAAAAGTCCAAAGGGTTTTATTAAATAATCGAGTAATCAAGCACAGCAACAATAAGCGAACAAACATGGAGGAAAATGCAAAATCCAAGTCAGAGACAGGCAGAGGTCGAAACCAGGGTCGACAGGCAGCGAGGTATACGAGTTCAAAGGGCTACACAAGAGAAGGAAAGAATGAAGGAAAGAGAGGTTGAGAGCCAGAGCCAAACAAACGGAGTCAGAAGGCAGAGTGGAGAGCTGCAGAGTAGGAACGCTCAAAATCGCAAACCATGTTGGGCAAAACTTGGCAGTGGGGAAGCGAGCGAGTGTTTTATGCTGGGGCTAGTTAGTGACCACTGTTAGAACTCGCGAGAGCCAGAGCGGAGCTAATTAGTTAGCTGGGAACCTGTGGGTGTGATGTCATCATGCAATGCCCTCTGGGAAGTTGAGTCCGGAGAGGCGGAGGAGCCGAGGAAACCCGGAGGCGTGACAATAGGGATGAAAACAGGACTGTACTGTAGGTCTGCTTATGAAGCGTTTTCATTTTCCCTCCACCCTCCTCATTGCTCACACTCCAAAATGTCCATTAACACTGTTTTACCCAGCAGGAAACACACAGTCACTCTCCACACCTGCTGCACCACTCTCTCCTCTATTCCCTCTATCCTCCTAGAAAACTTTTAATATTAGTATGTGTTCTTGAATACGAGTTTCAGCTTTTAAAAGTGTAATAAGATGGATGAATGGATGTAGAGTTGAGTACACTTCATGTATTTCATTCATTCATCATCCAAACAGACAGACAGATAGAGAGTCCACTAGGGAGCAGCACTGAGCTGTGAAAGACCAAAGCACTGGAGTATATCTATGAAGCTTCTATGATTTTCCCCTGTATCCTGTTTAGTGGTTTGGGAAATGCCATCACTACAACAACACACCCTCAAAAAGATGGACATTCAGCCAGATTCACTGCTACATGTAGTGATCAGTGGAGCGGTACAGAATGATCTACACTCGGTACCGACTAGAGTAACCCATCTCTCCACTCTCTAAACGCTAATGACTCAACAAAGCTGTAATAAAGACACACCTGTCCGGACTGAGCTGATCTGAGAGCTGCAGACACATTTAACACGGAAGTTCTCCCTCCACTTTCTGCAGAGACGCTCTGAAGACACTCTCACCATCTCCTCTCAGCTCCTCATGCAAAGCAGACCGACTCTCTGCGTTTCAGCTCCACTCAGGCGTGCAGGATGAGGACTGTTGATCTGGGAATGCTGCTCTTATTCCAGAGCGGGATCTACGCGTTACTGGAGTTCAGCGCTGATGGAGAGATCAGGAATTTCGCTGTTGGGAACGGGAAAGTGTTCGTGGTCACCGACTCTCAGCTCCTCCAGCTGCAGCACGATCTAGTAGAGGAGAAGCACAGGGACATATCTAACCTCACACACCAGAACCGAGTTACTATTGTACTGCCTTTCGAGGCGAATAAGACCCTGATCACCTGCGGAACTTCAGACTGTGGATACTGTGAAGTCCTGGACATCAGTGACGTTACCAGGAGTATACACTGGGAGGCTGTTATAGTCGGACCAGCTTTTGATAAATCATCTGTGTCTTTCATTGTGGATGTTGATGGAGGTAAAGCAGACACAGAAAAGTACATGCTGGTAGCCAGAGAAAAGCTTCCTGAACACTGTGTCTCCGATTCAGCTGAAGTGACACTGCGGAGCACATTGGACTCTCAGTCAGGAGGAATCTTCTCTAAAGCAGATGCTTATGGCGAGACCAGCATTTCTCCAGAAAGTGATGCTGAGTGGATTGACGGGTTCCAAACATCTCCTCCCTCTCACTCGTACCTGCTGGTGAACGTTAAGGCTGGTCCAGCTGTGGTGGTGTTGAGGATGAAGAAGAGCAGGAGTAAATCAGACATGGTCAGATCTCTGCAGGGTGCGGAGTTACAGTGCTGTGCTGATAAAGCCCGTAGAAAGCTCTTGTCCTCCTCTGTAGTGGTCTCCTCTGGATCTCCTGTTCTCTGGGCGGGAATATTCACTGCTCAGGAACCACACGACCCCCAGAACACCGCTTTAGCCCTTTACGACCTCAGTCAGACCAAAGACCAAGTACCTTCACACTTCAGCTGTAGACCACTCTGCACAGCTCAGGTCAGAAACTGCTAATGGATAACCTACCAGCTACAGTTCATCATATTTCAGATGATCTGCACTTCATACTACACACCATTCAGCCTCTACAATCAGATTATGTAGATCAGTGTTTGACTTTTCTCTTCCTCCACCGTGTTTTAGAAAGGAAGTCAGGCTCTGAGTCCACTTGCTGTGGTGTTCAGACACAGTTCAATGTCATCTGTAGCAGCAGAAAAGAGAGGATCCTGGATTGTGCTCTACATCGGAACTGCAAATGGTGAACTGATGAAGGTCTGTCTTTCTCTCCCTCTTCTAATATCTAATAGAAACTGATCTGGATCTCTGAATCTATCAGTCCTCCGTCATTAAACAGAACGAAAGAACTATTCACCTTTTCTTTCTACTATATATTCACTATTTTAACGTCCCATAGCTACGTTCTTTCTTCTCTATGTTCTTTTTCAATAACCTTGAAGACTCCAGCACACCATAAACATATACAGTGATTTCTATCGTCTCTATTATTTACTTTAGCTAGTTTTATTTTTCTCACTTTTGTCGAGCAGCTAGAGATCACTTACAAATATCATCATATTGTATTTTTATTCTGCTTGTGTCTCCAGATTGTGCTGGACAAGGCTTTTAATGCTGGATGTGCGATGGTGCTGTACAGATCTGATGATGACAGGATGGTGTTTCCCAGGATGCTCTTTGACCCAGTGGATCATCAGTACATCTACATAGCTGTGAGAAACCAGGTGAGTCTTAGACCCCTACCCATCAATACCCATCATCTGAAGCTGATATAAGCATTGTTATAGTCAGCTTACACTAAAGGAATGTAGTGTGGAACTGACACAGATGAAATGATCTGGTCTTTATAAATGTCTTTCTTCAGCTTTTTGGAAACACAATTTGAGTTTTGTGAAATTCGGATGACATAAAAATATCTGGACCCGTAATAGATATTTCATTGTGAGACGTATTGGCCTTGTATGTTTGTGTTGTAGATCAGGCGGGTAGCGGTGACTCAGTGTGGTATGTATAGCATTTTGAGAGACTGCAGGGCTGCTCAAGACCCTTCCTGTGGCTGGTGTGTGAATTCAAAGAGGTAAGCTTCTCACCCATCTTCTACTTAGCACCACACGTCTGCCATTGTAACCTTCTATTGTACTATATGTAATGAAGCATGTGCTGTATGTCTCTATAACTCTCTTACACGTACCAGTCACTGTCTCAGCAAAAATGATGTCACTGTACACTTGTCAAATATTAATCATAACTACAGAGCACCAAACAGCAGTAATACCACATAGGACCATGTATAAGACGTAGTGTCTTGTGGGTCCTTGGCTGTACTTACAGGTTAGGTGACTTACTGTAGCATGTCTTGAACTCATAAAAAAGTCTTATAACTCTCTACATGTCTCAGCTGTGTACAGCGTGCTCTATTTTTAAATAAGCAAGTTAAACTCAGCTTTGACAGGCAAACAGGGTTTAACTATCAGACACCATCGTTACAGCAGCTCAACAGTCATTCATTTTAGTCAAAGGGGACTTGCTACTGCATAGGGGATATATGACTTCACTGTGAATCTCATAAGGTTTCTAAGGAGAACATACAAACCGGATTCCAAAAAAGTTGGGACACTAAACAAATTGTGAATAAAAACTGAATGCAATGATGTGGAGGTGCCAACATCTAATATTTTATTCAGAATAGAACACAAATCACAGATCAAAAGTTTAAACTGAGAGAATGTATCATTTTAGGGAAAAATATGTTGTTTCAAAATTTCATGGCGTCAACAAATCCCAAATATTAGGTGTCCCACTAATTAGCTCAATTGACAACATGATTGGGTATAAAAAGAGCTTCTCAGAGTGTCAGTCTCTCTCTGAAGCCAAGATGGTAAGAGGATCACCAATTCCACCATTGTTGCGCAGAAAGATAGTGCAGCAATACCAGAATGGTGTTACCCAGCGTAAAATAGCAAAGACTTTTAAGTTATCATCATCAACCGTGCATAACATCATCAAAAGATTCAGAGAATCTGGAACAATCGCTGTGCGTAAGGTTCAAGGCCGCAAAACTCTACTGGATGCTCGTGATCTCCGGGCCCTTAAACGTCACTGCACCTCAAACAGGAATGCCACTGTCAAGGAAATAACAGAATGGGCTCAGGAATACTTCCAGAAAGCATTGTCAGTGAACACAGTCCACCGTGCCATCCGCCGTTGCCAGCTGAAACTCTACAGTGCAAAAAGGAAGCCATTTCTAAGCAAGCTCCACAAGCTCAGACGTTTGCACTGGGCCAGGGGTCTTTTAAAATGGAGTGTGGCAAAACGGAAGACTGTTCTGTGGTCAGATAAGTCACGATTTGAAGTTCTTTATGGAACACTGGGGCGCCATGTCATCCGGACCAGAGAGGACAAGGATAGCCCAAGTTGTTATCAACGCTCCGTTCAGAAGCCTGCATCACTGATGGTATGGGGTTGCATGAGTGCTTGTGGCATGGGCAGCTTGCATGTCTGGAAAGGCACCATTAATGCAGAGAACTATGTTCAGGTTCCAGAACAACATATGCTCCCATCTAGACGTCATCTCTTTCAGGGAAGACCCTGCACTTTTCAACAAGATAATGCCAGACCACATTCTGCAGCAATCACGACATCATGGCTACGTAGGAGAAGGATCCGGGTACTGAAATGGCCAGCCTGCAGTCCAGATCTTTCACCTATAGACAACATTTGGCGCATCATAAAGAGGAAGGTGCGACAAAGAAGGCCCAAGACGATTGAACAGTTAGAGGCCTGTATTAGACATGAATGGGAGAGCATTCCTATTTCTAAACTTGAGAAACTGGTCTCCTCTGTCCCCAGACGTCTGTTGAGTGTTGTAAGAAGAAGGGGGGATGCCACACAGTGGTAAAAATGGCCTTGTCCCAACTTTTTTGGGATTTGTTGACGCCATGAAATTTTGAAACAACATATTTTTCCCTTAAAATGATAGATTCTCTCAGTTTAAACTTCTGATCTGTGATTTGTGTTCTATTCTGAATAAATTATTAGATGTTGGCACCTCCACATCATTGCATTCAGTTTTTATTCACAATTTGTTTAGTGTCCCAACTTTTTTGGAATCCAGTTTGTATGTTGACAATGTACTAAACGCAGGAGTGCCAAAAATGATAACATAAGTTGCGTTGTTGGTT
This sequence comes from Prochilodus magdalenae, assembly GCA_024036415.1. Taxonomy (NCBI): domain Eukaryota; kingdom Metazoa; phylum Chordata; class Actinopteri; order Characiformes; family Prochilodontidae; genus Prochilodus; species Prochilodus magdalenae. Next base: position 43,135 of record JAMWET010005168.1, read on the forward strand.
TGTATTCTTTTTTATTACTTTAGCTTTTTGTCATATTTCTCATAAGCGCAATTAATCTATTTATATAATTTCTAAACCAAGGGTGCCAATAATTACAGTAGTTAACAGCGGAATAAGCCTGGGTTAGTGCTCCAAATATGGTCAAGTAGTTACATAAAATCTAATTGCAGTGTTTTTGCAACTGTCAATGCCAACAAAAAAAAAACAAAATACCTGATATTATTAATCTGATTAAACTAATAGTTCAGAATATCAAGCTAAAAGTGATATGTATGAGTGTGTATGAGGACAGTATGGTGTGTGCTGATCTACCTGATCATGTGAAGATCACAGAGTGTTCTGAAATCATTCCTGCAGACTGTACACATCCATGTGTGATTTGATTTCTCATTTCTCTCTGGTCTCTCTAGATGCTCTATCAGGGATGAGTGTTCAGACTCTAACTGGATCTCCATTCCTGAAGATTCTTTTCAGAAAGAACTGATTTCTTTTCACGTGTTTAAAGTCTCCACTGAGGTAAAGGTTTGTCTCTGGTTCCATGAAATCTCAAACATCTACCCTTATTGTAGACATGTATATATATCCACTACTGTGCTCCCTCTTTCAGCTCACTCTGAATCTTCACCTGAGTGTGAATGGATCTGAGAATCCTCTCTTTACATGTACCGTCATGAGAGAAAATGAGAATCTGTGTAACAGCAGTTCTGTAGTTTTCCCCAACTGCACCTGCAAATTCTCCAGCCAGCAACTGCCTGCTAACGGTCAGTTTAGATCTTTATAGCTCTGGACTTTGTTATCCACTTAATAGGTACAGTAATGTATACAGAATGTATATAGAAACGGTCTTTCATATTATGTATTATTAATATAACCTGACAGTACATCACACAGTGTAGCATAAACAACATTTATTAAAACATAAACATACACAATATACATTAATACATTAATCAGTCATACATTATCAGTCTTGGCTTTTTCAGTGACTGATTATAATAACTCTCAGTATCATGTTTTCATCTTGTGTATCTCCAGTCACTGTGATCGTCACAATTGAAGATCAGAAAGTCACAGAGAGGCTGAAACTGAGGAGCTGCCCAGACATTACAGAGACATCACCATATGACCGGTAAGACATTGTACAGCAAAGCTCATGATTCAGTTAGTCTGGTATGTTGGTCCACTATAGGGGGCACCTTGGTCCACTAGCAGTAAACGTGGTATACAGTCACATGTACACTCATAAACTTGGACAGCCCTGGTAAAATTACATACCACAAAACTAACCTCTAACACTGTCACTGTCCAGTTCTAGGTAAATATCTGAGCAATGCTGCTTAAATGGCAGATTATGACTATTCATTTAATAGCTCTGTGTCCTGTGCAGGCAATCAAGGTTAGGGTTAAATTATTACACTACTTGTACATAACTAAAACATGCTTATGTGTCTAAAAGGAGTTCAGAGTAAACCTACGTTTACAATCAAACTATACATAACTTCTTTAGAAGGTTCAGCAAGAACGTGTGTGTGTGTGTGTAATGTATGTAGGTGTGTAGCGTGTGTCTCAGCGGGGTGTTACTGGTCCAGCAGACCTAACAGTTGCAGCTGGGCTATTGGATCTGCACCACAGGTACCAACATCCTGGCATTTTCTATGTTATACTATAATATATAGTATAATGATCCTGGGGATCCTAGTACCAGTGCAGACAGCACAGGTTTTATTCATTGTGTTGTATTAGTAAGATGACTATATGTGAAGTCCTAAACTTTATTTCAGTAAAATTATGTTTTTATACTCCGTTATTACTGAGTCGTCTAACAAACCGGCCTAGAAGACGCAATTTTGCTTACTGACTGACGAACTTTGTTGAAACCTGCATGTGCAAAACTGGCTTTTACCACAAAGCTGCAGAGACGATAGGGAACCTTAGATTGGCTGAAGTCGTGTCTTTGCCTAAACGTTATTGTACAGGGAAGCAGTGCAAAGACATACAGTGGTATGAATGTGTTTGTCAAACTCTCAAACGCTGTTTGGTGCAAAATCCCCAGTTTGCAACCATATTCAAGGTAAAGTACCTACGTTAGCCTGATGCTACCTTAAAGACCCGGCTCCTCCTGCGCTAAACCTGAGTGAATAAAGGAGTGGATTATTTCTCAAGGAGCTCTTATAAGAAAGGTATGTTCTGTTGGACCCTGCCTTCCCATTACTGATATGCCAGAGGCACCCGTATAACAAACACTATGCAGCTGATGATGGTCCTGCAGCACTAGGCCTGCCTGGTCTGGTTTATTGAGAATGTGTAAGCCAGTTGTTTAGGGGCGGTGATGGTGAGTTAACAATTACTAAACCACTGAAACTTCAACAACAAGCCGGTCTCGTAAGTTTAGTGAATTTTTATATTCAGTGATTAAAAATGAAGCAACACCCTGATTCTCTACTTATAATATGCTGTCTATTTATTTTTCAGAATGTGCGTGTGTGTGAGGGATTACCATCGGGAAGAAATACAGTAAGTGACATACGCTCACAGTGTCAGTGGAAACAAGATCTGTCTCAGGGGGAAGTTTAGGCTTTGTAAAGAGAACTCATCATCAGATTACATATATAATATACGAGACAGCATAATATGATGGCTTCTTTTCTCGTTTGTACAAAATTTAAATAAAAATAACTAATTTTTACACAATATGGACAAAAGTATTAGGACATCATTAAATTCATTAAATTTTGGTGTTTTATTCAAGTTTTTGTCACAGGCGTAGAATGTAGCAGTCCACCTTTACAAACATGGGAAAATAAGTTATTCTAAAGCTCCTACTGAACTGGCACATGGCACTGTATACACTGTATACACATGGCACTGACTCCATAACTGTTCTAAACCTCCTGTTGGCTTAAACAGTTGGCCAGCAGCTCCATGACCAAGTCACTGCACACATGCCTTAAGCATTACCAAGGACAATAACACAAGTCGAATGGAGTGGTGTAAAGCACACCGACAATGGAATCTGGGATATCGTCCCTGTGGAGTGACTAATTTTACTTATGGTATGCCTGTGCTGGTGTTAACTAAGATCAGGACCAGGAGGAGGAGCAAAATTAACTTTATTAAAAAGAAAAGAGGCTCTAAGGCTGTATCTGGTTAGTTGTACACATAATAACGCAGGTGTATAAAAAGGTATTTTATATTGAGTTTTAAATGACTCTAATTTTATATTTGGTTTACCAGCCAGAGATCTTCTCCCTGGAGCCTAAAGAAATCTCCTTTCATGGCAAAAACAACGCAGTGCTGAGAGGAAAAAATCTGGGACTGGTCAAGAAAATTCGCTTTCAAGGATCCATGGAGTGCAGTCCGAAGGAGTGAGTGTTCCCAGAAGTCTATTCACATGTACTGTCCACTGCCGATTGTATACGTTTTCTCACCTACAAAGAATGTAGGGGTCTGTCGTTTTTATCATAGGTACACTTCAACTGTGAGAAACAGAATCTAAAAAAAAAAATCCAGAAAATCACATTGTATGATGTTAAATAATTAATTTGCCTTTTATTGCATAAAATATATATTTGATACAAAAGAAAAACATGACTTAATATTTGGTACAGAAACCTTTGTTTACAATTACAGAGGTCAGACGTTCCTGTAGTTCTTGACCCAGTTTAGATTTTGGACCACTCCTCTATACGGATCTTCTCCAGATCTTTCAGGTTTGGGTGCTGTTGCTGGGCAACATTGAGAGACCTCCAAGGAGTTTCTATTGGGTTCAGGTCTCGAGACTGGCTAGGCCACTCCAGGACCATGAAATGCTTCTTAAGGAGCTACTCCTTAGTTTCCCTGGCTGTGTGTTTCGATCACTGTCATGCTGGAAGACCCAGCTACGACCCATCTCCAATGCTCTTACTGAGTGACTCGCGATACATGACCCCATCCATCCTCCCTTCTATACAGTGGTCATCCTGTCCCCTTTGCAGAAAAGCACCCCCGAAGTATGATGTATCCACCCCCCATGCTTCACGGTTGGGACGGTGTACTTGGGGTTGTACTCATCCTTCATCTTTCTCCAAACACGGCGAGTGGAGCTGATACCAAAAAAGCTCTATTTTGGTCTCATCTGACCACATGACCTTCTCCCATGCCTCCTCTGGATCATCCCAAATGTAAACGGCCTGGACAAGTGCTTGCGTGAGCAGGGGGAACTTGGGTGCCCTGGCTTTGAAACCATGATGGCGTAGTGTGTTACTAATGGTCCTCTTTGAGACCATTGGCTCTCTTCAGGTCATTGACCATGTCCTCCCGTGTAGTTCTGGGCTGATTTTGACCTTTCTCAGAGTCATGCTCACCTCACGAGGCAAGATCTTGCATGGAGCCCCAGACAGAGTGTTTCCTCCATTTTCTAATAATTGCACTTCTTACCAAGCTGCATGCCTATTGTCCTGTAGCCCATCCCAACCTTTTCTACAATTTTGTCCCTGGTGTCCTTAGATAGCTCTTTGGTCTTGGCCATGATGGAGAGGTTGGAGTGTGATTGATTGACTGTGGACAGGTGTCTTTTATACAGGTAACGAGTTCAAACAGGTGCAGTTAATACAGGTAATGAGTGCAGAATAGGAGAAAAACTAACAGGTCTGTGAGAGCCAGAATTCTTGCTGGTTGGTGATCAAATACTTATTTCATGCAATAAAATGCAAATTAATTATTAAAAAAATCATTCAATACTGGATTTTTTAGATTCTGTCTCTAACAGCAGAAGTGTACCTACGATAAATTACAGCCCTCTCTATTCCTTGTAGGTGGGACAACTTGTAACAGCAGTGTATCAAATACTCATTTTTCCCATATATGTGTGTGTGTGTGTGTGTGTGTGTATATGTGTGTGTGTGTGTGTATGTGTATGTGTATGTGTATGTGTATGTGTATGTGTATGTGTATGTATGTGTGTGTGTGTGTGTGTATATGTGTGTGTGTGTGTGTGTGTGTGTGTGTGTATGTGTATGTGTATGTGTATGTATGTGTGTGTGTGTGTGTGTATATGTGTGTGTATGTGTGTGTTTGTGTGTGTGTGTGTGTGTGTGTGTGTGTATGTGTATGTGTATGTGTGTGTATGTGTGTGTGTGTGTGTGTGTTTACATGATTTTATTTGTGTTCTTTATTTAATCTGTTGTTTTTACCAGGACTCCGGTGTTGGACCGCTCAGGGACCACTCTGAGGTTCAATATCCCAAGTGGGAATAAAGGAACTGTGCGGGTGTGTGTGGTGACAGAAGATGGACGATGTCATGGTACCACCACCCTTACTTACGGTTCTCAGCCCACCTGTACAGGACTGCAGCCTAGAAACACCTGGACCAGGTACAACAGATCTCTGAGTATAACTTTCATAACCGCTTCATACACCACTGATATGCACTGTATGTGTCCATGTGGAAACCAGTAAATGTAAAGGGCCTCTGTTGTGCAGTCCTCTGTGTAGTACTTTATGGAGTTAGCTGTTTAGTCGTATAACAGTGTCTGGGGAAAGTTAGCCATTGATTTCGACTGGAGAACCAGTAAAAGCTGACTGATTCAGTTTCAACATCCAGTAGTACTTATTCTATTGCAGACATAAAGACACAGTGTTTAGAGCTGTACCAACATCACTAAGACATGTGGTCCTCCATCTTCACTTCTTTTCTTCAGCTCTAGTCATTTTGTCTTTCTCCTGCTGACATTAGGCGAATAAATCACTTCTTTTTTATATAAGTGGAAACAGGACCAGTGTGTCTCGGTTAGCTAAAGCACAGCTCTCACGTACTTCTGTATCACTTCTAGTTTTCAGAATTCATCAGCTTAGTCCCCATCAGTCCCGCCTAGGCTGTTATGAAATACTTCTCTGATTGGCTGAATAAGAGTTTGGTGCTTTGCTTTCAGTGGTGGGAGGAAGATCCGAGTGTTGGGAAACAATCTGAGGTTTGTGGATGCGGTTATCGTTCATCCATCTCTGAAACAGATCACCCTCAACTCAAGCGAGGTATGAACATGTGTTCATCTTTTAGACTGAGTTCAGTGCAGTCACTGTCGTTTACCATGTCACATACACAGTCAGCACTCAATCACTGAAAAATGAATCTGGTAAAATCTGGTTTATCTTTCACGTCTTCACAGCATATGTGGTTCCACACTCTCAGTCAGAGAGACAACATGGGGGCTGAGCAGTTCAGTGTCTCTCTCAAAATGGGAAACTCAACAGTGGACTGTGTAGATAAACTGTCTTACCTCCCAGACCCAGAATTCCTCAGCTTCTCCAGCTCTAAAGTGGACAGTGATATGCAGGTCACCATACAGGTAGGGTCAGCACTACAGGAGTCATTTCAGACACAAGTATTCATAACTGTAATTAAACCACAGTGTAGGAGATTGTCAGTGATCCTTATAAACACCACAGCCTTATTTTCCTACCAGCTAAATCATGAGATCTCACTTTCTTACTCTTTAATGCCTGACTTTACTATAATAACTGAGGAGACTGATTAAATCTATATCTCTCTTTTTATTTCACTCTTTCTCTCACACTGTATTCTCCCACTAGAAAACAGCAGACTCTCTGAACATGAGTAATGAAGAAGTGATCGTGCGGGGGCTGCAGGAGGAGAAGCAGTTTGAGTGTGTGATTGATAATATTAGATCCACGGCTATCACCTGTAAAATACTGGGACGAGATCAAACTGAAATCAGAATCGACTCACTAAAGGTACGACTCTGTTATCAGCCCGAACAGCTTTCCCTCTTTCTAATTTAACTAGCTGCCTCTACCTCTCATTTCTTTCATCTTTTTTCAGGTCATGGTTGGCAATTTTACAAAACAACTAGAGATTCAACGGAGTGGTGGCAGTGTCTACATCATTGTCATATTCATCATTTTGGTTCTTCTGGGTGCTGTTGGTGCTTTTGGTGAGTGTTGGTGAGTATTGAGCTGCTGGGAGGTTTTAGGTGTATTTTGGGTAGTCTGTCTTCAGGTTCTTCTGGATGTTTGATTAAAATGTCTCTCTCTCTCTCTCTCTCTCTCTCTCTCTCTCTCTCTCTCTCTCTCTCTCTCTCTCTCTCTCTGTATCTAGCTGGATTAATATGTATCAGCGGTTCAGAGGTATGGACTCAAGCCACATGACACAAAGTTCAGTAATATACAGGTGCTCATCATAAAATTAGAATATAATTAAAAGGTTGATTTATTTCAGTAATTCCATTCAAAAAGAGAAACTTCTATATTATATTCATTCATTTCACACAGATTGATATATTTCAAGTGTTTATTTGTTTTAATTTTATTTGTTTTAACTATTACTGACAACTAATAAAAACCCCAAATTTAGTATCTCAAAAAATTAGAATATCACTCAAGACCAATACAAAAAAGGATTTTTAGAAACATTGGCCAAACTGAAAAGTATGAACATGCATACAGCACTCAATACTCCAGT
>JAMWET010005169.1:0-22824 GCA_024036415.1 Prochilodus magdalenae
ATCAGAAGGAGTTAGAACCATTTATTTAGTAAGTACTAGTAAACAATTTGAGAGTAGAGAGATGGTGTAGATTAATGTTAGGAACAGATACCAGTTATATACTTGATAGTGTAGGTACGGAGAAAGAGGAAAGTTAGAGTAGTAGAATAATAGTTTAGATAGAACTTATCTATTGGAAAACCCTATATAACGAAGAGTTTAGAGACCAATTCAAGATAAATGTCGTTGATTAACTATAATCAATAAGAGACAAGGTAGATGGTTCTTTTTTGGAGTAGAGAAGTAGTCTGTTTAGAAGGGTTTAGCTAGAAATGGATAGACAAATCTATTGGTACATTACTATAAAGAGATGAAGATGTCGAGGTTTTAAGAACAGTAGAATTAGATAGGAACCCAGATATTATAGAAATCATTATGCTTTAACAATTAATAAAAGAGGAAGAGAGTAGGAACATGTTACACCGAATAAAGAGAAAGGAGACGAGTAAGTGAAACGAGTGATGTTTAGAACAGACTTGGTAGAAGAAGAGAGATAGATTAGAAACATATAGAAATGAGAGTAGAGAAATAAAGAAGTAGATGTTATGATAATCATGCTCTACAAATAAAGAGAAAGAGGAGTTCGTAGAGAATTAAGAGGATGGGAAGACGAGGTGAGGGAATCCAAGAGAGCACGGAGGAGGATAGGAGTACTTTATTGTTTAGTTACTAGAACATGTTACCACTTAATAATAGAGAAGAGTGGAGGTATTAGAACAATTTGAAAGAGGTGAGTTTTTTATGCCAAAAAACGGTACTAATAAAATGAGAAAAACGGATAGTCGACAACACCTAGATTAGATATTATAGAGATACACTGTTACATCACTTAATAGAATAGGGAATAAGGTGGAGTCAAGAAAAGTAGGTAGAAAATGAGAAGTAAATAAATAGAACGAGGAGTAGGAAAAACCAATCTAGAGAGTAAGAGAAGTAGAAAAGTAGCGCAAACCTTCTTTATAGAAATATTTAGAACATATAGCTTTTTTTTTAGAGAAAGAGGAAGGAGAAAAAGAGAGTTAATCGAACATCTATAGGAATTTATAGCTTTAGGTTTTCTTTTGAACGTTTAGATACAAGAGAGAGTAGTAGTTTTTTATAATAGAAACTTTAGAAAAGTTAGATAGACACAGAGAGTAAGGTAAAGAACATTAGAGATACGGACGGAAGAAGACCAAAAAAGAGAGTTTAAGAGAGTAGGGAAAGAGAAGAGAAGTGTGAGAAATTCGTTAGTTTAGAAACATTACGAATAACATGTTTTATGCTTTTTTAGTACGATTTTTAAAAACTTAATTGAAAAGAAAAGATGTAATTTTGAGAGTTAGTAGATAACATGTTACTAGATAAGAAGAAGAGTGAATGGAGAGTAATTGGAGGCGAACAATTAAGAGTTGGAGAGTGTAAACATGTAGAGCGTAGTTTAGAACACATGATGATTGGAGTTAGTGATAGTGGCGCGTTCTCAGAGAGGAGTAAGAAATAAGCTGTTTTATTATTCAGAAATTAGGCTAGAGAGAGTGATCAACTTGAGAACAAAATAGTAGAGAGTAGTGCGAGAGTTAGTAGACAACGATTTGAGAGTAGGAAAGAAACTAGCTATAGAAAAACAAACATGGACTAAACTATTTGGGAATCTTAAAATAACAAGAAGAAGACAAGAGAGTTAGGAAAAGGAAAAGAACATAGGACTAATAAAGAGAATAGAATATCTACTCGTTAACATTAAATAATATCAAAAGGACGAATGTCCTCATAAAAGAGAATTCAAGACAATATGAAATAGAGTAGTTAAGAATAGAAGTCAGAACATGTTACAACTAAATTAAAGAGAAGAGACCAGTAGAGAGTTAGAAACACATTTGTTTACTAATAAAATGAAGAAAGAGGAGTCAGGAAATGAGTGAGATACGTTTAGAATAACATGTGTACATCTACCCCATAAAAACCAGAAGAAAGTGAGTATAAAGAAGTAGAGTTTCATGAACATTTCGTAGTTAGGAAAACAAGAAATAGTTTTATGATAATGGAAATCCTTAGAACATTACTTCGCTTCACAAAGTTTAGAACGATCGATGAGTTAGAACTTTGTTTACACTATATAAAGAGTGAGAGAAGGTTTCAAACGAGGAATGACTAGAATAAGAAAGTATAGATAAACAGAATATGAGTTATCGAGATCATAATCACTTTTCTAGATAGGGAGAGTTAGTAGAACATTTTATGGTAGTAGAACTTTTTGGAGAATTTAGGAGTTTAGAATTAGAATAGAGCTTTAGGGAAAATAGGAGTTTAATAGGAGCCCGTCAGAAAAAATATTTTTTTTATTTTAGTATTGTACAACATGTACTAATAAGATGGAAGGGCCGAAATAAATTGGAAGGAGCTTAGAAAATAAGATGTATTCAGTAGAGTGAAGTTATCCATTAGCAGAGAGGAGTAGAAATTATTGTAATGAGTAGTTTATATTGGTAAGTTAGAAACCTTCGCATGGTAGGGCAATGAGAGTTAGTATTATGTTAGTTACGTAGTAAATAGTATAACATGGTTGGAACTAATTAAAGACGCGAAAGTACGAGTTAGCTTACGTTTTTTAGACCACCCGTAGAGTAGCTTTATGCATAAAGGAGAGTAGGAGAGGAGTAGGTAGTTATCACGGTAGTAAGAAGTGAGTCTCAAGTAATTATAGTAATATAAGAGAGTAGAAAAATATGGAATAGAGTCCTGAACGGATAATGTCTCTTTAGAAACATGTGGCACTTACGACTCTAATTCAAGTAAAGAGAACGAGAGCTTAATATACGAGACGAAATGCAGGACGCTTATTATGCAGTTGCGTAGAAAAAACATAGTTTAAGAATACTGGCTTTAAGTTAGTTAGGGAGGATGTTAGGAGTCTAACGTAGACGTTAGATGAGTAATGAGTTCTTTAGGAGATAAGTCATTGAAATGTAGTTAGTAGTCATATACCACACCTAGTAGGAAACGGATGGAGAGTGAGTAGAAACTCTATGGAACTATATCGAGGAGTAGTAATAGATATAAGTCCACCATGCATTATCATGGAGTTCTAGGAAAACATGCCCCAGATCGTAGAAATAATAATCAGAGAATAGAGTCTTACGAGAACATTTTGTACTAAATTAAATGTAGACACGCGAGGATGAGTATAGAAAGAGAACATTTGGACTACATTTAATAAAGAGAAGAAAAGTACTTAAGAGGGGAATTGAGCTGGAGGAGCTAGTTGGTAATAGCAGAAGCAGAAAGAGAAGTAGAATGTATATGGGAGTTATTGAGAAGAGGAGTTTAGTGATAAGACGATAGAGAGAGTTAGAAATTAGACAAACTAGATTAGTTAGTTTTATTGAAATGAGAGTAGAATATTAGGGAACATGGACTCCGAAACTATAAGAGAAGGTAGAGTCTAGATAACATGTGTAGAACAGTTTGACACGAATACTATTCAAATGAGATGAAGAGAGTTAGGAACAGGAATTGAGAGAGTAGTAGTGATGATGTAGTTAAGATAATAGTAGGAGTAACGGAACATTGGAACTTAAATCTCTAATAAAGATGAATGAATGAGGAGTTTAGTTAGTAGGAGTTTTAAGAGTAGAGAGAGTAGTTAGCCGTCAGAAACAATTTTAGAACATGTACCCAATAAATAAAGGTTAGAAGAAAGGTATGCGAAATGAGCAGGGAGTTTAGTTAGGCATGAGAGTAGAACAATTAGCTCTAGAAACACAATTGTACAACTAATAAAGAGAAGAAATTGGAGAGAGTTAGATTGAGAAGTGAAAGGGAGAAGTTAGTAGGAAGAGACTAGAGAATTGAATGAGTCGTTCAGATACATGGTACTAATTAAAAGATGAAGGGAGAGAGAGTTTTTTTAGGGTATGACACTGGACTTGAAGAGATTGGGAAAAGTAGAGGGTAGATAGAACATGTATGGAGTTAGAACACTAGGGTAACATGTACACTAAAATTAAAGAGTCTAAGAGATGTAGTAGAAACATACACATGTAAAACTAATATAAAGAGAAGGAAAGGAAGAAGAGAGAGAAAAAGGGAGAGAGAGTACGGGGAGTAGAAAAGTAGAACATGGGACCTACATGCTAAATACAATTATTGAGAAGGAGAGATAGGTTAGGTAGTGTTAGGAAGAGAGTGATAGATAAGCATTGTTACAGGCTTAATAAAGAGAATGAGAGTATAGAACATAGTAGAAATGGTTTAGGAAAAACCAGGGGTATATGGAGAAGTAGAAAGTAATTTGTAAAGAGTTAGAGTACGGAGATTGTGAGAAATTAGACAATACATTGGTATGTAATTTAAATGGGAGACAGAGAGTTAGAATAGAGAGTAGGAAGCACTTTAGAAAATAAAAACCTGGGGACTTAATAAAGAGAATCAGGAGTAGAACATTGGACCACTAATCAAAGGAGAATGAGAAACGAGAGGACAGTTATGGTGAACCCATGTACTAATAAAGAGAAAGGAGAGTTAGAAACCATGGGACCTAATAAGATGACGAACATTGAGAGAGATAGAATATAGGAAATACATGGGACTAACATAAAGAGAAGGAGCAGTTAGGAAACATGTACTACTAATAACCACGAGAAGGAGAGATAAGTTATGAGAGTAGAATCATGGGGGAAATTAATAAATTGAGTGAAGAACAATGAGAAGGAGAGTAGAAACTATGTTACTAATAAAAGAGAGAACGAGAGTATTGTTAGACAACAATTCTTTGTACTAATAAAGAGAAGGGAGTAGATTAAAGACTTGTACTAATTAAAGCGTAAAGAGGTAGAAAATGTGTATAATAAAGAGAGAGAGAGAGTAGAACATGTACATAATAAACGAGAAGAGAGTAAGTGAAACAGTTTACCTAATAAAAAGAGGAAGAGGGAGTAGAACAGACTAATAAAAGGAGAAGAAGAAGGGTTAGGAATGGAAAGAGAAAGAGAGTTAGAACATGGACTAATTAAAGAGAAGAGAGTGTGTAGATAGAAACATATGGGAACGAATAACAGGAATAGAGTAGACATGGACATAATTAAAAGAGGAGAGTCGTAGAACAGGGGACTAATAAAGAGAAGAGCTAGTGGTTTGTGATGCTAGAACATTGGACCGTAATAATAAGAAGAATAGAGAGTAGAACAGTGCGACTTGTTGATACAATAAAGAGAATTGAAAGTAGATGAACCAGTTATAATAAAGATGTATAATGATAAGGATTGAAGTGCCTTTTTAGATGTTGAAGAGATGTTTTCAGACACTTTTTTTTTTAAACTGTTTTTTTTTATGTTTTTTTGTATTTTTTTTTTTTTTTCTGTTTTTTTATTATTTATTTAAGAGAAGTTACGATGAGTAAGGGAAATTGAGGAGTAGATAGAGGAAGTAAGAGAGAGAGGGTTAGAAAAATCAAGTGGACTGAGTACTAAAGTTTAACAGAGAGGTAGGAATTTGTTCAGAGAATAATTTTAGTTAAGGTAAAGTGTTGAGGGATTGGAGAAGACTTAGTTCAACACTGGCTACTGAATATTATAAGAGTGGTAAGAGAGTAGGTTAATAAGGAAGGAGAGTGCAGTGAGTGAGAATTGTAGATTAGTAGACCATAAAAGAAACTGTGGAGGGAGGCGGATTATTAAATCTCAGTATTTCTTCTTTGATATGACTGCCACAGTCAAGAATTGAGTTTGGTATGTTTAGTTGGTCGTTTACAGTGGACTGACAGGAATAACTGGGGCATGGGACGATTATAATCACCAGTACATGAATTTTTCTGCGGAGAGGAATAGATGTGTTAGGGTACTGATGTTTTACAGTCCTAAGGACGATTTACGACGATTTTTATACACGAAAGTGCACATGGGTAGATGAATCTGTGGAGTGATGTTAAAATCCATGTATGAATGATCTAGCCATGGTGTAGCATGTTAGAGTAGATCGATTTACAGGTCTGACACGGGTAATAGAAATAACTGTGGAGGGGAAAGCGCGATTATACAGATCGTCCTGGAGGACCTTTATGGAATTCATGCCTAGCCTTAGGTTCAGTGTAATAAGTGTTTACAGTATCATGACAATAACAAGAAAAAGGGTAAATAAACTGGTGCGAAAAAAAGAAGGAAAGCAGGGAGCAGTATATGAGGGATCGACGAGGCCCTAAATGTGAATATGATAAATCGCAGTGGATTGAATCTGCACGGCGGTGTGTACAGAAGGTGAAGGGATGAGTCTTACAGGTCGTGAGGAGGTGAGATAACCTGTTTGGGAGCCGAGACCGAAATAAGAGGAGATTATTGAACGATCTCCGAGATAAGAGATGTTAGTGTTATGAAATAAGGGTTTTTTTTTTTTGACAAGAGTGGGGGGGCCGAGGAAGGGGGAGAAATTAGTTTTGAAAAGCGCTAAAGAACTACTCCGAGGAAAGAAGAGGAGATGGAGGAGGAAAGAGCCCCGGAAGTAGTTAAGAGAAGAGGAAGAGGAGAAGGAAGTTGGGGGAGGGTGGTAAAGATAGTGGACGGGTGAAATAAAATGTGGAGTCATTATAATCCCCAGTGCATATAGAATTTTCTTGCAGCTGAGTGTGTAGTGAGATGTTATGCTAGCACACAGATGAGTAGACAAGGCCTATAGCATATAGACTAGTGAGAGTGAGGAGTGAATATATGTCGAGATACGCGGACAGATGAGTCAATTGCATATAATCTGCAGGCACAGTGAATGCCTATGAGATTAGTAAGGAGTCGAGAGAGTACTATCGAGCCAGTAGATGGTGTAACTAGTTGGAGGTTAATGTGAGAGTTAAGTAAGATTAGAACATTATGAGCGACCCTAGAATGAGCAACTGCACGGAATGGCATGGCCGACTGTAGTATGTCAGGTATTAGGTGATACAGGTCTGACCAGGGAAAAACAACTGTGGAGGGATTATAATCCAGTATGGAATCTGCACGTGTGTAGTGTTTACGCACGTTCTGACGGTAATAACGGTGGCAGTGGGATTATAATCCAGTGTTTTTTTATTGAATCTAGCAGCGTGTGTAGTGTTTACAGGGGGTCTGACGGTATAACTGTGGGAGTTGATTATAATTTCAGTATGAATCTGCAGCGTGTGTAGTGTTTAACAGTCTGACCTGGGTAAATACACTGTATGGAGGGATTATAATCCAGTATGAATTCTTCAAGTGCTGTGTAGTGTTACAGTCTGAGAGTAATAATTTGAGGGAGTTGATTTTAATCCAGTATGGGAAAACTATGCAGCGTGTGTTAGTGTTTAACGCGGTCTGAACGGTAATCAACTGCTGGAAGTGATTATACATCCGGTATTTTTGAATTCTGCAAGCGTGTTGTAGTTGTTTACAAGTTCTGACGGTAATAAACTGTGGAGTGATTATAATCCAGGTTTTTCATGAAATCTCTTTTACAGCGATTTGTGTAGTGTTTACATAGTCTGAACAGTAATAAACTGTGGGGTGATTGAATCCAGTTGAATCGCCCGAAAATGTGTAGGTGTTTCAGTCTGCGCAGACCATTAACTATCTAACATGGACTATTCTTAACCAGTATGAATCTTAAATATTTTTGCTCTTTTACTGTCCTATGGCAGTCGGCCTTAAATCTGGTGTACTTGAATTATTGTTATTAGCGTGCTAACTCGGTTGTAATTGCTGCTACATACCAGGCTCATGACTTTTCCAAAATCTGAGACCTCGTCCTTTGTTAAGAACTGGCTACAACTCGCTCCTAAATCCACAAAACCAGTTGGGCCAATCAAATCAAGAGGGCAACATTCACACGTTTATAGGGGAATCATCGCGGGTCCACCCACCATATTTAGACCCAATTAATAAATAAATTAATAAAAAACATTATTGAGAAGAAAACAGGCTGGGCATTTTATTCAGCCCCCAGCCTTTAATGTGGAAAACTCACATATACTGAACTCTCCTTTCTTGATCTCCATTCTACCCATTCCCAAAACATTCCTCAATTATCCCCTGGTCGCTCTTAAATCCTGAGCAGAAGGTTTTGAGAGACTATGCTCTCTTGCCATAGGCCAACTGATGTACATTCATGAAATGAAACAGAAATGTTCTAAAGCCTCTTAGGTTTTGCAAAACAAATCTGCACTGTCTGGTGCATAAAAAGTCTTGATAAATAGTCTTCCCATAAGGATTCAAGAAAAAACTAACTTTAAAAAACTATTTAAAACCATTTAAGAAAAGTTTGGACTGTATCTGTGAAATTAGCTAATCTGAAAACAGAAAGCCAGTGATTAGCAATTACCTCTGCTTTACCTGTAGTAAAACCTAACATGCGCTACAAAAATTTTTTTTCCCACAGTATTTGATCGTTTTCGATCTTAATGAAAACATTACTGGTTTATGTAAATATGAAGTCCATTTCAAATTCAAGCCAGCAATATGGTTCCAATAAAAGTTGGCGACAGGAGCATGTTTCCCAACTGCGTCACATCATCTTTCCTTCTAGCCAGCACTCAATAAATCATTCAGAGACATAAAACTGGCCCTCCAGTTTTGCAGTTCAGAACTTTTTTGTAAAAGTCCTCAGATACATGTTTTTATTAGGAAAGCCAAGTGATTTTATCCCCATACAGGACCCTTTTTAAATGCATAATCCGCACCCTGGTGGACTGTTCACAAAGATTAGCTTCTTTGATGTTTTTTTTGATAACCAACATTGAGAAACAATATAGGGTGCCTGTCAAGATTCGTCCCTCCCGTAACAGAGCAGAGCTGGTGTACGTGCCGGACATTGCTGGTGAAAAAGATATTCTTTGCCATGTGGGTCTCGGAATAAAGAAACTCTGCTGAAAAGGAACAAGAGCTTGTCAGGCCAAGAAAAAATAATGGACTTAAAGCTCTGCAGGATGAACTTTCAGAGCTGTAATGTCCTCCTCGCTCGCGCCACTCTGGTAGCGAGTTCCCACCCTTCACCCCGCATATTACAAACAGGTGGACGAGGAGAGAAGCACGATTTTAACAGGGGAATCGTTTTTATTGGACCATAACAGTGCCCACATGAATTCATGTCAAAAAGATAGTTGCTCAAAAATAGCTGCACCCAGAAGGATCATGTCACAACCAAAGGAAGAATGAATTGGCTATTGGTTTTTGGGGTAGGTCTTATTGACCATGTTGCATAGTATAAAGCAAATGACAGGCCCGCCTTAATTGACTTTTACCTGAGATCGAAAACCACCAAGACAGCCACAATGCCCGCAATAGTGACCCAAGGTGATGTACCAGTCATCCGAGTCATCCTGTTGGTTGTGCAGAATTACACAACGACTATTGCGCACGAATAAGCCCTAGTAACACCACCCCCGGGCAATGTACACCATAAGGACGTCTGCTAATGGATGGGTCGGGGTACGAGGCTGTCACGTCGGAGATGAACTCAGTAATGGTGCGTCTTTAATTCGATGGATTCCCGCTTTTGTTTTTTTGTGCTAGGAGAACGGACCAGCAAAAACCTTGCGTGATGAGCAGTTTGGTTAAGTCATGCTCGTCACACGGTCCAGAAGTTTTATGCCCGGTGTATAAACAACTCCCAACACTACCACACCCTACTGCCACACCAAGTCTACCCAGTAAACTGCATTAGAGGGGGAATATTCAAGCTTGCCATGGGAACGGATTATCACAGGGTTACACCATGTAAGGAAACCTCTACAGACTCCATACCGAGGACAACCTCGGCGTAGATTCGGGTTAGAAAAACGGCCAGGTCACCAACCGACGCCATACTAGAGAGGACATGGACGTCCTGTATTGTTTATGCCTCAATACAATATTGATTCATATGTCAGTCTAAATTTATCCACATGTATTGATCCTGGTCACCTGTATCCCTTCCCTCCTCCAAACACCACTGCAGTTCCCCACACTCTCACCTTGCTCGGGGGCCAGCCGATAGTTCCTTTAAATGATGAGTTCTACTAAATATTGAGTGCCTGTTAATTCTCAGAGTACCTGTACCTATCTAACAGTACATGCTAGGCCACCCTGTTCGTAGGGTCTCTTACTGCAACTTTTCAGAATAAACAAACTACTTATACCCTCTATTTTTTTTTTTTCTTCCTTTCTCCCCTCTCCTCCCTATTCACACCTGTTCTGCTCCCCTTCATCTCCCTCTATGTCTCCACACATCTACTGTCCTCCCTCTCCTCTGCTTAATGTATATCTCTCTCTATCTCTCTCTCCATCTCAGATTCTATTCTCGCTCTTCTCTCTCTCTGTCTCTCCTTTCTTTCTCGTCTCTCCTCTCTCCGTACTCTGTCTCTATTTTTCCTATCCATCTCCACAGGTGAAACTGGCAATGGGCTTATATCACAGTAGACGAAGATTTTTTTTTTTTTTTTGAGACAAAAAATCTTCACCACTTGGCTTCACTCTTGCTATTAGTAGCATATGTCCATGAGTACAGAAAAAAAACAAATCAGTGCATACAGTGATTGTGTTGTTACATTTTGCTTAGTCACCTCTGTGTTTTTCCGGTTTCTCCTGTTGTCCTTCCATTGTATCATTGTCCAACGGCACACATTCACAACATAATTTATCTCTCTTTCATCCTTTTACTTTCCTATCTTCTCACTTTTTCTATCTATTCATTCTATCTCACTTTACGTTTGTCTTTTCTTTCGTGCTCTTTCTTTTCTTCTTCCTCTACTCTACTCTGCTACCCACCATCTCTCTTTCATCATATTCTTAGCTCTCTCATCTTCTCTTCTCTCATTCCTTCCACTCTCTATATTACCCCTCTCCAGGTGTTTATTGCCCTTGATGAATTCATAGCTGCTGTCCACCAATTGCCATAGGTCAAATCTTTACAGAGCGGAAACCTCAGCGGAGTGCGTTGGCATGTGCCAGGCACCTATCGTCAAGGGAGCAGGAGGGTTAAAAACAGAACTTGCTGTTCAACAAGGCGACAAGGTCAACAATAGCTATTTGCGACGAGCTCCTCCACATTGAACAGTAGTCTATCACCGTATTCAGGCCTAAATCCGTTGTCTAGTGGGCAAAGGGCTTTATTCATTAAAACTGAATAATGCGCTTAAATGTTTTTTTGCCTTGAGCTGACGCGATGACTGGAGTCGCTCAAGTAAAGAGGAAACTCTCTTCAACCCACGGCTTTTTTTTCCAACGTACACTTGTCCTTTATACGCTAATGCCACAGACCAGGTGTCATGAAGTGTAATACAACACACACACCCCACCCAGTGGTGTCTGGTGGGAGAAACAGCACTTCAAAGTGCTCAGGAGTGGACTGTGATAGAAGTAAAACCCAGCAATAGGCCAAGATGGTGGAGCGCTACAAGGCTCCACATGAATGATGGCATGAGTAGACTTGATGGCAGAGCCAGCACGGGACAGCCTGCAAGTGTGGCAAGGCTCCTGTATTGTGCTGTACTGTGTATAGTAGGGATGGGTGTCTAGCACAAGCATAGAATGCACAGCTAGAAGTGACCTGCCCTCTGTCTTAGCCGTTCAGCTAGCAGTGGCCGTGGTTTCTCACAGCTGCTGTGTTCAGTAAAGGAGCTACTGTTTTCTGAATTACTGGGCATCTATTTTTTTGTTTTTGGACCATCATGTTACCTTAAGGGACAAAAACAGGAATCAACTATAAAAGATAAAACCTATACAAGCTCAATATATATATTATATATATGTGTGATATACCTATATTTATTATATATATATATAATTATTATATTATACTTACACACACCACACACACACACCACAAACACCTACACACACCACACTTATATATATCCATAATATAATCATAGGAAAATACATATAGGAGCCAGTTATTGGTGGAAACGCAGGGGATGGTTGCATAACAGCCTGAGTGCAGGGCCGGTAGGCCAGCTAATCATGTAGGAACCATTTCTTAGAAGCATTTAGTCGGTGAGAGTGTGTGTGAGTTAGAAAGTGTGCGTACGTTGTGTGAAGCAGACAGCTGACTATGCTAACTGAAAACCCAGAAAGCATTGTTAAACATGATTTGACAAGGCTCACTTACATATACACCAACAGCATGCTCAGTTCTCAGAGTTATATTGTATGATAATCTGTAGTAAACCTCCCGTTCTTCACCATCACCCCCCTTCATCCCCCCATGATTCCTGAGCTGTGACTGGTCAATTGTGGCAATCAGTGAATGCGCACACAGCACATAACTAGTTTACATGGGACTGTTCTGTGTTGCCAACATTTCATTATCGGATAGGGACAATTAATAGGGTCTGTTTCTACTCCCTAGACAGAGAATTCAGCGAACTGTAGCCAATGGGGACAAGCCTAGCATGGGCCCCTAGAAGATATTGCGGCCCCGGGTCTAATTTAGGTTTAAAGCGGTTTTATGTAGAAAATTAATTTCATAATAATTAAAGGATCCATTCACAGAAACAATAGTTTCATAACAATGTGGTGACCCCTCATAAGAGGTCGCGCTCCCACGACATAGGTTTAACCCCGTCTTACAATTCTGCCCCGTGTTATTTCATGGTTACTGTGTTATGTGAGGCCATCTATTTAAAAATAGATTAAATTAAAATAGATTAATTTAATACAACATGTAAAAACACTGGAAGCCAACTTTATCCTGCCAGTCATATACGTCTTTATCATTTCCAGCCTGACTGCCCTGGCCTCATTACTATATGCTAATGCTATGGGATGCTAATGGGAAATGCTAATGTCCCCCATGCCAAGTTGAAATGAAGCTTCTTAGGTAATGGAGAACTGTTCAAATCTGTCACTGCTGTATCAAGGCCTGTAGAGGGACTATATGGAGTGGGAACAACATTATTATCTCATTCCTTTCCCTTGCTAAATCAGAGCTGTGACATAATTACATTGTTCCTATGCCTTAGTAAGTCATGGCCTTATAAGTAACTTGATGGTCTTATTTCCAGCCCAGTTATCTTGTTTTCATGTTTCAAAGTTTCTCATGGTAACAACTCATCTCATTCCTGTACCTACATAGTCATAGCCACAATGTACTGATGTTGTTCCCATGCCTTACTAAGTTGTGGCCACCACTTAGTGATCTCGTTCTCCTGTCCTGCTGAGCTGTGCTCCCAACCTAATTTTCTAATTCCCATGATAAGTCATGGTGGAGCCTTAGGATCCCATTCCCATTTCTTACCAACTTGTGGCCATGTCTTAATGATCAGGTTCTCACATCTTACTAAGTGCTTCATGGTCATTGCTGCTGTCAGATTGTATAACCAGCACTGCTCCCAGAAGACCACACACACTGTGGACCGTATACTGTACTATCAATTAGATGCATGATTCTATTTACTTATATATCGTCGCTGTCCAATGAAAAACATGTATCTCCATTTTTGTTGATTTTTACTTTTATGCTTCATTTGATCACATGAGCTGCTCTTTACACTGTGTGTGAATTTCATGAAGAAAGGACCACCAGAAATGGCCCAAAACCACTCGGAAATCCGCCTGGTTCCATTGACTTCCATTCAAATTAAATAAGGTTTTTGGCCTCTCCTGTAAAGTTGCCATTTTGGAGATACCTGTTTTTCTTTGGACAGCGACCATATTGTTTTTCCATGCTTTTAATACAATTTTAATTATATTTATATGTTTATATTTCTTGTATTATTTATTATATATATATATATAAAAAGAAGTATATATAATATTTATTTTCTTACATTTATTGATGCTGTGACTAAAAAATGGGTCTAATAAAGAAAGCTTATGGTCCCATATTAAATATCTCTATTTCCATATTCAGTCATTTTAATTCAGTTAATTTAATGGTCATGTTCTCATGATTTGCTCATTTGTAGACATGGCTTAATTATCTTGTTCCCATGCCTTACTATTTGGTGGCCACATACTAAGCCATAACTGAGCATAGGGATGCCACTCGTATGTTTGATTTGTTTTTTCCATCCCTCCTTTCTTCCATAGAGTCCTATTCGTTTTGCCCCCATCCAAACCCTACCGTTTCCTTTAACATACAGCCACCAAACTGCATATACTCTCACAGAGCAGATCGCCAAACTCTAACCCACAGCCATACTGACCACCACTCCTCTATATGTCATTTATTCATCTCTTTTCCTTTCATAGCAACCACAGCCTAGCAACAACCTACCAGGAAGTGGGAACCATTTAACCTGTTGTCTGTATTTGTATTTTGTGTGTAGATATACACCAGTTATATAGACCTGCTTTTCTTACCCAACAGAGGACAGGATCGAGAGGCTCAGAGACTCCTACTACTTCAGCTGCAACTGCAAAGAGTGCAAAACCAAATCCAAGGTGTGTGTGTGTGTGTGAGTGTGTGTGTGCATTTGTGTGAGACCTAAAGGCCAATTTATTAGAAAACACCTCATAGATGTAGCACAATGTATGTTAGTCATCATCTACCCTTTCATAATTGGTCAGTGCACGACCACAGGACATGCTATTGGGAGGCTATTTTTGGCTGGTGGATAATCTTCAACCCAGAAGTGCTGTTAAGACGTGTAACCCACCCCCTAAAAACACCCCCTGGCCCACCAGCTGTCTGTCTGCTGTCTCTTATCAGCAACACACACACGCTATCACTGCAGTGTTACTTCTGAGCTGTGAATAATCCACCCCCAAATGGCACTTCAGTGGTGGTCCTGTTGTGGTTTAGGGGGGATTTCAGCTGTGCATCAGCAGATGGGCTGCAGTCTGTAACTGTAAACCAAAAGGCACTTACATGGGGGGTGTTTCTGATAAAATGGCCAGTGTCTAAAGGGTATTAATACAAAGGTTACATTAAACTGATGGATATTACACATGCGACTATTTATCTTAGTTCCTAAGCATTTATTAATCAGCAGCTAGAATGATTCAGGTATTTCTATAAATAATCAGTTATTATAAATTATCCATTAACTACTACAAATCATTCAATAAATGATTCATTCAATTCCATTTCTGCTATAAATCATTCAGTATCTACTATTAATAATGTATTAACTGCTTTAAATTGCACGGTAACTTCAATAACGTATTGAGTAACGAAATAACTCAAGAATTATGCAATAACTACTGTGAATTACTCATTACCTGCTATACATTATTCAGTTTCTAATGTTAATTGTTCAGTTTCTACTGTAAATATTTACATTTCTTTTTTTTCTATTATACTTTTTCAATTTCTACTATACATTTTTCAGTTTCTACTATGAATTATTCAGGAGCTACTTTAAATTACTAAGAAGCTACTATAAATTATCCAATTTCTCCTGTTAATCTTCCAGTTTCTACTAACAAATACTCAGTAATTATTGTAAATGTTTCTGTAAACTTCTTCTATAAATTATTCAGTAACCACTACAAGTTGCCTAGTAAGTATTATGAATTTTTCAATTACTACTATAAATGATTCAGTACTTAAGTACTTCAAGATATTCAATAATTAGTGTTACATACATGGTATAACTGTTTCAGTAACCGCTAGGAATTATGCAATATGTATTATGAAACTATGCAATGAATATATGTTGCTACATCATTACTACAGTAAATAAATTACTATTCATTATTTATTCTTTATTTATAAGTGTGAATGTTGCAATTTGGACTCACATATGGATTCCTAAATATTCATTTCATTACAATGTACCATTATATATAGCTGTAATCTTGTCTTATTGTGTGTGTATATGTGTGTGTGTGTGTGTGTGTGTGTGTGTATATGTGTGTATGTGTATGTATGTGTGTATGTGTGTGTGTGTGTGTGTGTGTATGTATGTGTGTGTGTGTGTGTGTGTGTGTGTGTGTACGCTCTAGGACAAGGCTAAGATGAAGCTACGAAAGCTGAGTGAAGGACCCCGTCCAGAGGAGATCAGGCAAATGGTCCGCTATGCTCGTGTCACCATCGATGACTTCCGCAAAGCCAAACATGAGAAGAATATCCTTTTGATAAGCTGGTCTTACGTTCTAAAGCTGCAGGAATCTGATTTTTACACATTCTACACAGTCCCAACTCGGAACCTTATAAGGCCAAACTAAACATGTAACATTTTAGATTCTACTTCACGGATTATAAAGATCTTTCTGTAACCCTGGAGCACCACCGCTCTCCTATGACCTCTTCTCCGCCACCCGCCGGAACCCACCACTCAACCGCTTACTGCTTCCACTCACTTTCCCCTCTCTCCGTACTCGCTACTCACTCGTCATCTCCCTACCCCTAACCAGAATGTACAAGCTGTACCTCAGGTTTGGCACATTATTAGTTAATCTGATTAATAATAAACATCTTTGTTAATTTTATTTCCCATAGAAAAAAACCGTATAGACGCTGAGTTTTCCTATAGTGGTCTCTGATTATAGAAATCTCTCTCACAGCTTTAGAAGTCTATAACTGCATTTACATATACAGATTTAGAGTGCAACTAATTACTTCTAAGTCTCAAACGTTCTGATTCCATTTATCCTTGACTAGAACAGCTTATTTTAATATAGCATTATGAAGTCCAACCAACAATTGCAACAACACAGCTCCAAGCAGGACACAGTCAAGCAGCACAGAACTGAGGATGCAACAAGTTTTCTTCCTTGACGCCTGAGGGCACCCTGCCTGAGAGGCGGGAGATTGTGTGAGCTGAGCATTGTGATAAAATGGGTGGCAGTGTTTGATGACTCTAATGTTGTACACTGCTGCACATCTCTTGTACCAAGCAATGGGGGTGTGCATGTTTCACGGAGGGGAATACGATGGCAGCCTTGAGCTACGGCGGAGAAGGTCATAAAGCCATTCAGGTTAGGAGGCACCGTTACCACATCATTTACACACACACACACAAAAACCCCCCCCCCCACACACAAACACACACGACATACACACACACACACACAACATTACACACATACAACCACAAAAACACATAACATACAACAATACACATACATACACACAACACAAACCACAAACACAACACACACACAAACACACACACACCACACACATACATACACACACCACAACACATACCATACACACACACCACACACACCCTACATCCACACAGTATCCCATACATATCAACACACACACACCACACACACAATCATATATATCACACCACATCCACACACACACCACACACTACACACACACGACACACAAACACCACACAGGGCTCTCTCATACATCACCACAACACATACCTACACCCATACATACATACACCTATCACACACACCATACATACATACACCTACACAAAACAAGTACACACATACACACACACACTACACAATACACACACCCACTAGAACACTAAACACCCATCACACACACACACAACCACACACATTCATTAACAAACACAACTACAATTTGATGGCTTCCAATTAAATACTTAACAATTATTAAATATTCTTGTTTTGTACTAGGTTACATTCTACTTAATAGGAGATTAGAACAGAATGCTTTTTATAATAAAAATAAATATCAAAATATTAAAAAAAAATTTTGTCTAGAAACAAAACCATGTTTAAAAAATAATGGCCAGAATGGAACGAGTTATTAATTTGAAAGTTTCTGACTAAAATCATCATATAATAGTATAGATTTCAAACAAATTCTAAAATGATATTTTCAGAGCAAATTCTATAACCAAGATTTCATTTAAAATACCTGGAAATCCAAGTTTTAAGAAAAAAATAAACCAAATAACAACAACATTTTACATCTTTCAATACAGGAATAAAAATAATAACTTAAAACTGACTGATATCTGGACAGAAGGAGAACAGAAACATTCATATTAATAAATAATAACATTGATATTTTGTAAGTAGGTCTTTATAATACAGATTAATATTGTAATAATAATTATAAAGCAAAGATTCACTGACCTTCATAATAGAGAGATCAATTATACAATGATACTAATAGAAGTTTATAATCGAAAGGGCATATCCAGAATTAAGTTATGTTGAAATTACACCTAGAAATTATCGCTAGTGTAAAGCCTACCTTAATCATTTACTCACTGTAGCAAAGTCCTAGTACCTCCAGTATGAAAGGTTGAGGTTGGCACTTAATGGTCCGATTAATTAGCTCTTCATCTGAAATAAAATCCGGGCTGCAGTAGCATCACTCATAACTTACTCTCTATGTGCTTTGTCTTTTTACTCTTGCAATGTAAATTTTATGATTAGTAATATTGTACTATTAGCTACATATCATGGCAAAAAATGACCACCGATAAATATTCTAAAATCTATTTTATTTTCTGTGTTATACTAACACTCCACTGTACTGTGTCTTTCACAGACACGTGGTATGTCCGTATGACCCATACATTACTAAATACATGTGTTTTGTCGCATCTCCTCTCTCGTGCACTCAGCTGTATCCAGCCTAGCATCCATGACACGGTTTGGTTGCCTCCGATGTACTGAAACTTCGGGAAGCTCCTGGTCGGCTCTGGACCGGCAAGTCCGGGCAGGCCTCTGCTGCTCTCAAAACGTGGTACCAAAGGTCAAAACGGCGGTGTCCAGCTCAGATTGTACAACCTTTTGCAACTGTCCGGTTGGAAAGAGAGCCTTAGGCAGGGTATCTGTTGTGGGTAGTGAGGTTCCACCACCAACTAGTGATATGACCAAGGATCATAGGTTCTCTGTAAGGTGTGAAGTCACTCGTAAGGCATGTTTCTGTGCTCTTTGATTCATAAATAATAATCTGGTCAACACTTACTGTATCCATAAATCCTATCTAAATGCATGTATTACCGATGTTATAAGGCATACGGTTTAATTTATACCTTTAAAATTACCAGGCATCACCTCGTTTTTTTAAATACCTACAGCTAGTTAATAATTTCACATGCAGAAATCACCATGTATGATTAAAAATAAAAAATATGCGAACCATAATAAAAAGGCAGGTTTCATAATGCAATCTATGATACCTGTCTCATAAGAAACACTGTAAAACTGTACGGAACAAGCGTGGCTTAGGTAAAGTCTTAAAAAGACCAACAAGAGCAATGTATGCATTTGGCTGGGGAGCATATTCCACACTGTCCATATGACCGGACAATCTAGCCTCACTTGGACTCCTGTAAAAAGACCACAAGATATTCAAACGTTAAAACATTATTATTAATTATTAGTCATTATTAATGAATTATTAATCATGATTAAACTATTTAAAATATCTTATAAACGATTCATGTTTTATACAACTTATAGTTATGCATGAGCATAACTAAGAGTAGTATGCCTGGGATATTACAAGCTATTATGTATGCTCTTATAAACACGTTATTACACCTTATAAGTCCTTTCGAGATATGCATTATGAATACCCTCAAGGATCTTAATAAAAAGCTGGTTCTTAACAGACTGGATAATAGACTTGCACTCCCTTAAAAAAATCTTGTAATTGGGTTCTACCTGTGTATGCATTTAAAGTTATGTTGAGCGGGACAAGAACTATTATATTGTGTCATGAAAAGACCTGTCAGGCATGTTTAAGTCTTGAAAGTTCCATTTATTTAAAGGTGTCGTTCGATGAATGTGTTATATATCAGATAGAACACTTAGAAGGAACATACTTATGTCCACGGCTATATAAATAAAGTATGACATTGATTACTTAAATCTTATAAATGCACCATATAGGTGTTTAGAGATACCAGATCCTACGAGTATCAGACAAATACATTTTAAATGATACCCTAGTGGGTTGAAGAATTGCAGTTTTTAATCGAGTAGAAATAATTAAAATAAAAAACCAAATAGATAATTTACAACAAAAAAGAAAAAAAACGTTATCTATAATCAATAAAAAAACAAACAATATCAAATAAGAAGTATAGAGTGGCGTCGTGTTTTAGTGGCACTAATATTAATAAGCTACAGATCATAATGTGGACCCTACTCTCAAAATCATTTCTGGGCTCGATATCCAGATGCCACTATAAATGCATTATTAACATCTCTATGAATGTTGTATCTACATGCTTACACGACATAGCAAGTTTTAAAGATCAAAGGGTTGTCACAATTGTATGGTTAGCTTGCTCTGGGGGTTCCTGTCCATTAATGAACCAGCTATGGAGTCGGGGGCTAACTACAGTATTGCCAGGTGATTATGGAACCTGTGTATAGAATCCGTAACAGATGGACTACATCTGGTATCGTAGAGCCTACCAACAAGTGCTGCGTTGTGTTGGTCATTCGGCTGCTGATAAATGCAATATGAGTGTTCGGAGCGGTGTTCCTAGTGGATTCGTACTCGTTGGCACAACTGATAACACCAACTACTCACCAAGAGAAGCTACCTCTCCCATGTGGCGAGCGACTGGGGTTTCGAGTTCCGCGGTCCTGGGTGACTATACTGTGCTACACCAATAGAGTCCCTTAGCTGGCACCGACTCCTAACCTATACACTGAGCGACCTATCTTAGAATACACTCGATTAACCTTGATAAGCGCTGCTGGAAAAGAGTGTCAGCTAAATGCCCGATAGATACCTAGATGTAGGAATGTTCCAATACAGCGCTCAGTACTTAGTGATACTGGACATAGTTTCTTTGTACTGAACTTATTGTGTATAGTGTGGGTTTCCAGGCTCTGTGGACGAATTATGGAGATTGTTCACGAGTAGACAGGCCATGCTACTTACGTAAACGCCTGCAAAAAGAGATAACTCTCCAAAAATAAACCCAAGCACAACAACACAGCCAGTCTCACACCCACGTCGTCCCGCAGAGGCGTCTCTGCAGTACTATATAGTGCATTTAGCTGGTGGCTCTAGAGCATCTGATGGCGGCTTAACAGCTCTCATAAACCACTGTTTTATATCTAGCGCAACTATGGTCGTTCGTACTCACGTCCAGTTTTCACCATGTTCATTGGTAAAATCATCTCCATCCTCCTACAGTCAGAGGCAGGTTTTTATGTTATTTGTGTCTCCTTTATGTACAGGATGTACGTTAACTCTGACAACAACTGCTAAACAATAAGCTCACCAGAACAAAATGGTGAGTCACACATTTGACTGAAACGTACCTAATAGCATGCAGTACCACAGCTCCACCAGTTCACCGTACACAGCTTGGTAATAGGACCGTGATCAATTTCTGGATGTAGACCCACATCAGTGTACAGAGACTCTTGCGGATCAACTAATTGAGCAGTTGTGCCAGATTTTGGTCGGCAGGCCATTCCCTGGCAACATTTCCAAGGGAATTCTCTGAACTGGGATTTTACTCCACTGGCTGCTGTAGTACCCGTATGACTGTACGCTTCCCGTACACACGCTGCCAGATTCAGCTACTTCCTGTCACACTATGGGTCTCTGGCCACGCCTCGCAATGCAGTCAACGTCGTTTTAGTGCCATCATTAACATCTGCTATGGAGCGTGTTTACCACACATGTAACCGCGACGTTCCCTCACTGTAACACCTCTTCCCAATCTATCGTCCCATCACTCCCACCCCAGCAGGGATTTATAGCCCCATCATCCTCGTGCAGCAACATCTGCCAGATGCCTGAAGTTAATTTCGCCCCTTAAACAACCAAGGTGAACGCATTTTTTCCAGTGAGTTTATTATTTTAGTGTATTAGCAATCATCATCACTCTCTCTGTGGTCGTTTACCAGCTTGTTTCCCCTTGTTTACGCATCAAAACTTTCATTCAAAAAAGATGAAAATGAATGTTTGCATTTTTGTTTTGCATTTTTTGTTATAAGCAATTTTTTAAGGACTTGTGTTTTTTTATTATTATTTTACATGCATTTTGTTAATAATTTGACATTTGCACTCATCTTTTTATAGAGTAATTAGTTATTGAGTAGAATCCACAAGCACATGTGTAACACAAGCACCAACAAAAAAACTCCCCAAAACTACCACATGCAGAATTACAAGTCAATAATCTGTGTCTTCATGATCTATCATGCCATCAAAAAGAGGGGAAATGGAACAAGGACATAGAAACTGTCATTTCTATAACAATTAAACCTACATCTTCAAACCTTGGTATGTTGCATAATTATCGAACATATAGTGGAAATATTTCATTTTTCCTAAATGCGGTGCACCAGATTTACCACTGATCTATTCACTCATGCATCTAAAGAACAGTGCTGCACCCAGACAAGGATGTGTGGAGTGCAGCTAGCTGTTGGGAAGGAAGATAAAGGTGACAGGATCACTACGGATGATACATTTTTGACTGATATTATCATTTTTTATAGAGCTCACACATACAGAATTCTGTCTCTCAATATGGTCGTTTGGGCCACCATGTTTGTTAACTGCAACATGCCAGACACGTCTCAACATGGCTGTTGTATGAGGTTCTAAAAGTGTCCTGTGATAATTCCATCCCATACAGCTTAAATATCCTGCAGTCATTTGTGTATGTGGTGGAGTGTTGATAGCAACGTCCAATACAATCCCCAGATGTGGCTTTAAATTTGGGAAAGTCCGAAGACCCTGCCATCGCTATGGTTGGCCATGACATATGTTACTCTGCTTCTGGCTCCATCACACCCTATTGGGAACATCGCACTGAGTGTGCTCACCACTCTGCTAACTAGGAATTACATACACTAACATAGCGTTGGGCCGTGAAGGTGACGGCACTGGCACCACAAGTTTTACTGGCATGTATCATAAAACTGCACACCCCACACCACAACAGGCCTTCGTTGACGTGTTGTGACAAAACATCTTCGCATGTTTGAACCACATCGGATG
>JAMWET010005170.1:7500-47500 GCA_024036415.1 Prochilodus magdalenae
TACCTGGCAACCCCAGCCCAGTGCTCATACCTGGCAACCCCAGCCCAGTGCTCATACCTGGCAACCCCAGCCCAGGGCTCATACCTGGCAACCCCAGCCCAGTTCTCATACCTGGCAAACCCAGCCCAGTGCTCATACCTGGCAACCCCAGCCCAGTGCTCATGCCTGGCAACCCCAGACATGCAGACTGCTCCTACAGACGTTAGGGGGAGAATGGGTGGCTCTCAGGAGCTCAGTGAACTCCAGCATGGTACCGTGATAGGATGCCAGCTGTGCTACAAGTCCAGTCGTGAGATTTCCTCCCTACTGAATATTCCACAGTCCACTGTGAGTGGGATTAGAACACAGTGGGAGTGGCTGGGAACGACAGCATCTCAGCCACGAAGTGGTAGACCATGTAGAATGACAGAGTGGGGTCAGCGGATGCTGAGGGCCATAGGGCACAGGGGTCACCAACTTTCTGCAGTCAATCGATACAGACCTCCAGACTTCATGTGGCCTTCAGATCAGCTCAGGAACAGTGTGTAGAGCTTTGTGGAATGGGCTTCCATGGCCGAGCAGCTGCATCCCAGCCTTACATCACCAAGCATGAAGGCAGTGCGCGGAATGCACTGGACTCTAGAGCAGTGGAGACGTGTTCTCTGGAGTGACCAATCACGCTTCTCCGTCTGGCAATCCGATTATCGAGTCTGGGTTTGGCGGTCGCCAGGAGAACGGTACTTGTCTGACTGCATTGTGCTGAGGGTAAAGTTTGATGAAGGGGGGATTATGGCGTGGGGTTGTTTTTCAGGAGTTGGGCTCCGCCCCTTTTTTAAAACCACACCTCATTGGCTTTTCTGTGGGCTGAGCAGCGAACCCAGACTGAGCAGAGGTCAGCTGATCAGAAGTAGTGTGTATCTGGGACCTGCACTTGTCACTTTGCAGGACGTTGTGTCCAGTATGGCTCTTTGGTGCCCTCTGGTGTTCAGTGCATATCAACTCCACTCAACATCTTCACTTTGCCTTTGCATCAGAGTGGCCCGGAGACTGATTCTCTCTCCAGTGTCCTCTAACAGATGTGTCTCTCCCCGACCGTCTGAATCTCAGAGCTGCAAACACCTGAACAAAGAGGACAAACTGAATATCAAAGCGTGCGGTATTTAAATAGCATCGCCAGGCTGCACGGGCAGTCCGCTGTTCAGGTGCGGTTGTATTTAGCTCAGTGGGTTTGATTTATGGGCAACTGTGCAGAAAGATTAATCATTAGCAAACCAAGAGGAGCCTAACCATTATCACAGGTAGATCAACTGAACATCTTTTCTATGGGGTTTGATTGTAAACTGGGATCATTGTGCTTCTAACTGTCTCTCTCTTTCTCTCCATGCAGGACGAAAAGAACCAGCTGATGACTACTAATGTCTGGCTGTGGCAGGTAGGAATCTGGTCATGTGTATACAAGATCTCGGTACATTTATTAACAGTGGCTAATAGAGATATTAGCATTACTATCTATCTATCTATCTATCTATCTATCTATCCGTCTATCCGTCTATCCATCCATCCATCCATCCATTTATCTATTGATCATGGCCTAGTTTCCTGAAAGCATAGATAGATAGATAGATAGATAGATAGATAGATAAGTAGATAGATAGATAGATAGATAGATAAGCAGATAGATAAGTAGATAGATAGATAGATAGATAGATAGATAGATAGATAGATAGATAGATAGATAGATAAGTAGACAGATAAGTAGACAGATAAGTAGATAGATAGATAGATAGATAAGCAGATAGATAAGTAGATAGATAGATACACACAGATAGATAGATACACACAGATATATATATATATATATATATATATATATATATATATATATATATATATATATATATATATATAGATAGATAGATAGATAGATAGATAGATAGATAGATAGGCAGATAGATACACACAGATAGATAGATAGATAGATAGATAGATAGATAGATAGATAGATAGATAGATAGATAGATAAGTAGATAGATACACACATAGATAGATAGATAGATAGATAGATAGATAGATAGATAGATAGATACACACATAGATAGATAGATAGATAGATAGATAAGCAGATAGATAGATAGATAGATAGATAGATAGATAGATAGATAGATAGATAGATAGATAGATAGATAAGCAGATAGATAAGTAGATAGATAAGCACGATTACCTTTATAAAGCATTGATTGTTTGGATAAAAAAATTAAATAAGTTAAATATATCATATAGGGGACAAACACAGTGATATCTGAGAAGTGAAATGAAGTTTATTTGATTTACAGAAAGTGTGCAATAATTGGTTAAACAAAAGTAGGCAGGTGCATAAATTTGGGCACTGTTGTCATTTTATTGATTTCAAAACCTTTAGAACTAATTATTGGAACTCAAATTTGGTTTGGTAAGTTCAGTGACCCTTGACCTCCATACACAGGTGACTCCAATTATGAGAAAGGGTATTTAAGGGGGGCAATTGTAAGTTTTTCTCCTCTTTGCATCTTCTCTGAAGAGTCGCAGCATGGGAGTCTCACAACAACTTTCAAATGACCTGAAAACAAAGACTGTTCACCGTCATGGTTCAGGGGAAGGATACAGAAAGCTCTCTCAGAGATTTCAGCTTTCAGTCTCCACTGTGAGAAACATTGTGAGGAAATGGAAGACCACAGGCACAGTTCAAGTCAAGGCTCGAAGTGGCAGACCAAGAAAAATGTGGAATAAACAGAAGCGAAGGATGTTGAGAACAGTCAGAGTCAACCCCCAGACCAGCACCAAAGACCTACAACATGATCTTGCTGCTGATGGAGTCACTGTGCACCGGTCAACTATTCGACGCACTTTACACAAGGAGATGCTGTATGGGAGAGGGATGCAGAGGAAGCCTTTTCTCCGCCCACATCATAAACAGAGCCGCTTGAGATATGCTAAAGCACATTTGGACAAGCCAGCTTCATTTTGGAATAAGGTGCTGTGTTATTTGGGCATAACAAGGGCCGTTATGCATGGAGGAAAAAGAACACAGCACTCCAAGAAAAACACCTACAGTAAAATTTGGTGGTGGTTCCATCATGCTGTGGGGCTGTGTGGCCAGTACAGCGACTGGGAATCTTGTTAAAGTTAAGGGACGCATGGATTCCAATCAATATCAGCAGATTCTGGAGACCAACGTCCAGGAATCAGTGACAAAGCTGCGCCGGGGCTGGATCTTCCAACAAGACAACGACCCTAAACACTGCTCAAAATCTACTAATGCATTCATGCAGAGGAACAAGTACAACGTTCTGGAATGGCCATCTCAGTCCCCAGACCTGAATATTATTGAAAATCTGTGGTGTCACTTAAAGAGAGCTGTCCATGCTCGGAAACCATCAAACCTGAATGAACTAGAGATGTTCTGTAAAGAAGAATGTTCTAATACCAAACACCTGGAGGAGCACTTTGCATCAGTCACATGACTGGGTATAAAAGGAGCATGTCAGGGAGGCAGAGTCCCTCAGAAACAGAGGAGGACAGGGGTTCACCAGTCTGTGAAAAACTGGGTCTGAGAAATGGGGGGACCCTTTTAGAAAAATGATCTTCAGTGTAAGACTGGGGAAACGCTGGAGATCCCACCATCTACAGGAACATCGAAAGATTCAGAGACTCCAGAGTAATCCCCGTGCACAGGGGTAACAGTCTGGATGGTGGTGTCCTGTGGTAATCCGTCCCAGGCAGCTCAAATATCCTCACACAGTTCCTGCAGATGGTGCGGTGGGGTGGAGTTGGAGTGACACTAGGCCTTCTGGACATGGACATGAACCAAGACTAAAGCGGGACTCACTGTGGATGACCCCCTGCCATTCTGGGTCACTCCATGACAGTCTGGCACGACACCACTGCAGTCTTTGGTGACGGTGACGTGGTGTTAAGGACAGTGGTCATACCGGTCTGCATGCGTGTAGTCCTGGGTCGTGTAGCCATCTCCCAGTGGGAGTCCTGGTGCTAACAGGAACCTTGAATCATTTGCATGTCTCATGATGTCAAACCTACCCACCAGGTTTTATTCCTCTGGGTTGATTCCCTCTTTGATGATGAGTGTATATGCTCAGTGTGAGATAACAACAGTATGTATAGTGACTGGGAGATGAACAGAAATCGCCAAACTTGCTTGGGAAGATGTCTGGCTCCACTGATTTACATTAGAAGATTAGAGATTTTTATTTTTGGGGTTTTTCGCCCAACACCACCGTTTTGGAGATACTTGTTTGGACAGCTGGACAGCTACTATATACTGTATTTATTGGATTTGGGATTGCACTGCAACTCTCCACCCCAATACTAACATTTCTGAAACTCGCTTCCTGAATGAGGGTCCTAACCCAACCCCTGTAAAGCTGCTTTGCTGCACACTTGACTGGGGAAACACTAAGCAAATGAAAAACTGAGTTGAGTTAGTGGAGTCACCTCAGCAGAGGGCAAATAACACAATGCTGGATGTCTGGTGTGCCGGAGTGATTTCGGTGTAATCCTGCTTGTAAACCTGTTTACATAACACAGCTACCCGTCCTCCGTCACTGCTCAGGTCGGTTTGTGATTTCCAGTGTTCAGTACACATGCAGGATGGGCATTGCTCTGCTGGCAGGAACCTTTCAGAGGACATGTACATGTGAAGACGTCCCATATGTTCCCTTAATTCTCTCTCTTTCTCTTTATCCCTCTCTCACTCTCTCTCTTTCTCTGTAGGAGTGGACGGACTATAAGCTGCGCTGGGACCCAGAGGATTATGGGGGAATTACGTCTATAAGAGTGCCCTCAGAGAACATCTGGCTGCCTGACATCGTCCTCTATGAGAAGTATGACCCATATCCACTAAACTGCATATCCACGAAGCCTTGCAGGGCACAATCTCACCAGGAGAAGCAGAAACTTGTGTAATAGACTCTGAAACCCAAATACAAGTTTAGGTTTGCTGTGACTGAACTT
The DNA here is from genome assembly GCA_024036415.1 of Prochilodus magdalenae. Taxonomy (NCBI): domain Eukaryota; kingdom Metazoa; phylum Chordata; class Actinopteri; order Characiformes; family Prochilodontidae; genus Prochilodus; species Prochilodus magdalenae. The sequence goes on from JAMWET010005170.1 coordinate 12,487, forward strand.
CGGAGCCCATAAGCTGACATGGTGATTCTTGGCCATAAGTTGATAGATTGAGGCCACAGGTTAATACTTAGGCCTCAGGTTCATATACCGAGGCCTCAAGTTCATATACCGAGGCCTCAGGCTCATATACCGAGGCCTCAGGTTCATATACCAGGGCCTCAGGCTCATATACCAGGGCCTCAAGCTCATATACAGAGGCCTCAGGCTCATATACCGAGGCCTCAGGCTCATATACAGAGGCCTCAGGCTCATATACCAGGGCCTCAAGCTCATATACAGAGGCCTCAAGCTCAAATACAGAGGCCTCAGATTCATATACCGAGGCCTCAAGGTCATATACCGAGGCCTCAGGCTCATATACAGAGGCCTCAGGCTCATATACCAGGGCCTCAAGCTCATATACAGAGGCCTCAGGTTCATATACCGAGGCCTCAGGCTCATATACCGAGGCCTCAAGCTCATATACCGAGGCCTCAGATTCCCATACCAGGGCCTCAGGTTCATATACAGAGGCCTCAGGTTCATATACCGAGGCCTCAGGCTCATATACCGAGGCCTCAGGCTCATATACCGAGGCCTCAAGCTCATATACCGAGGCCTCAGGCTCATATACAGAGGCCTCAGATTCATATACCGAGGCCTCAGGCTCATATACAGAGGCCTCAGGCTCATATACCGAGGCCTCAGGCTCATATACAGAGGCCTCAGGCTCATATACCGAGGCCTCAAGTTCATATACCGAGGCCTCAGGCTCATATACCGAGGCCTCAGGCTCATATACCGAGGGCCTCAGGCTCATATACTGAGGCCTCAAGCTCATATACAGAGGCCTCAGGCTCATATACCGAGGCCTCAAGTTCATATACCGAGGCCTCAGGCTCATATACCGAGGCCTCAGGCTCATATACCGAGGCCTCAAGCTCATATACCGAGGCCTCAAGCTCATATACCGAGGCCTCAGGCTCATATACCGAGGCCTCAGGCTCATATACCAAGGCCTCAGGTTAATATACCGAGGCCTCAAGCTCATATACCGAGGCCTCAAGCTCATATACCAAGGCCTCAGGTTAATATACCGAGGCCTCAGGTTAATATACCGAGGCCTCAGGTTAATATACCAAGGCCTCAGGTTAATATACCAAGGCCTCAGGTTAATATACCGAGGCCTCAGGTTAATATACCGAGGCCTCAAGCTCATATACCGAGGCCTCAGGCTCATATACCAAGGCCTCAGGTTAATATACCGAGGCCTCAGGTTAATATACCGAGGCCTCAGGTTAATATACCGAGGCCTCAGGTTAATATACCGAGGCCTCAGGCTCATATACCGAGGCCTCAAGTTCATATACCGAGGCCTCAGGCTCATATACCGAGGCCTCAGGCTCATATACCGAGGGCCTCAGGCTCATATACTGAGGCCTCAAGCTCATATACAGAGGCCTCAGGCTCATATACCGAGGCCTCAAGTTCATATACCGAGGCCTCAGGCTCATATACCGAGGCCTCAGGCTCATATACCGAGGCCTCAGGCTCATATACCAAGGCCTCAGGTTAATATACCGAGGCCTCAAGCTCATATACCGAGGCCTCAAGCTCATATACCAAGGCCTCAGGTTAATATACCGAGGCCTCAGGTTAATATACCGAGGCCTCAGGTTAATATACCGAGGCCTCAGGTTAATATACCGAGGCCTCAGGTTAATATACCGAGGCCTCAGGTTAATATACCGAGGCCTCAAGTTCATATACCGAGGCCTCAGGTTAATATACCGAGGCCTCAGGTTAATATACCGAGGCCTCAGGTTAATATACCGAGGCCTCAGGTTAATATACCGAGGCCTCAGGTTAATATACCGAGGCCTCAGGTTAATATACCGAGGCCTCAGGTTAATATACCGAGGCCTCAGGTTAATATACCGAGGCCTCAGGTTAATATACCAAGGCCTCAGGTTAATATACCGAGGCCTCAGGTTAATATACCAAGGCCTCAGGTTAATATACCAAGGCCTCAGGTTAATATACCGAGGCCTCAGGTTAATATACCGAGGCCTCAAGCTCATATACCGAGGCCTCAGGCTCATATACCAAGGCCTCAGGTTAATATACCGAGGCCTCAGGTTAATATACCGAGGGCCTCAGGCTCATATACTGAGGCCTCAAGCTCATATACAGAGGCCTCAGGCTCATATACCGAGGCCTCAAGTTCATATACCGAGGCCTCAGGCTCATATACCGAGGCCTCAGGCTCATATACCGAGGCCTCAAGCTCATATACCGAGGCCTCAAGCTCATATACCGAGGCCTCAGGCTCATATACCGAGGCCTCAGGCTCATATACCAAGGCCTCAGGTTAATATACCGAGGCCTCAGGTTAATATACCGAGGCCTCAGGCTCATATACCGAGGCCTCAGGCTCATATACCAAGGCCTCAGGTTAATATACCAAGGCCTCAGGTTAATATACCGAGGCCTCAGGTTAATATACCGAGGCCTCAAGCTCATATACCGAGGCCTCAGGCTCATATACCAAGGCCTCAGGTTAATATACCAAGGCCTCAGGTTAATATACCGAGGCCTCAGGCTCATATACCAAGGCCTCAGGTTAATATACCGAGGCCTCAGGTTAATATACCGAGGCCTCAGGTTAATATACCGAGGCCTCAGGCTCATATATCGAGGCCTCAAGCTCATATACCGAGGCCATAGGCTCATATACCGAGGCCTCAGGCTCATATACCGAGGCCATAGGCTCATATACCGAGGCCTCAGGCTCATATATCGAGCTGTATGTGTGTATTTTCCTGAGCTGTATATCTCTTTGTCTCAGTGCCGACGGTCGGTTTGAAGGTTCTCTGATGACCAAAGCCATCGTGAAGTACGATGGCACCATCACGTGGACGCCTCCGGCCAGCTACAAGTCCTCCTGCACCATGGACGTGACCTTCTTCCCCTTCGACCGGCAGAACTGCTCCATGAAGTTTGGCTCGTGGACCTACGACGGCACCATGGTGGACCTGGCCCTGGTGGACCCCCATGTGGACCGCAAGGACTTCTTCGACAACGGCGAGTGGGAGATCCTAAATGCCACCGGACAGCGGGGCAGCCGGCGAGACGGCATCTACTCCTACCCCTTCGTCACCTACTCCTTCATAATGAAGCGCCTACCTCTCTTCTACACTCTCTTCCTCATTATCCCCTGCCTCGGCCTGTCCTTCCTCACCGTGCTGGTCTTCTACCTGCCGTCGGACGAAGGCGAGAAGCTCTCCCTCTCCACCTCCGTCCTGGTCTCGCTCACAGTGTTCCTGCTGGTCATTGAAGAGATCATTCCATCCTCCTCCAAGGTAGGCTTGGAGGGTCTACAGGTAGAACGCCACACCTCAACATAGCTTTGTTGTATTCCTCGAGTCGTTTGTCCCTCTAGTGCTCGTCCCTTCAACCGTCAGACACTTCTGGAGTTTGGTGAGTAGGTTGGACCAAAACTAGCCTCAGCTAATGCTAGCACTTTCCCCATTTCAGACCTCCAGGGCTAGGACCATGGAGTAAGACACAACGTACAGCGTCCGGCTGACTTCACAGATTCCAGGCTGGGCTATATACTCTCCCTCAGGGCACAGACTGAGCATTGTAGCCCCCTAGTGTGCAGTGAAACTCCACACAGCGTCAACTATGCCGCTACTGGGTGTGGGGTCAACCACATCGCTAGTGCCGGCTCACTGGAGGGCTTTGGTCAGTGCCACCAGACCTCTATGCTTGTAAGGGTCCGGGCTGTGCCGCCTGCAGCCAGCAGAGGGCGGCAGCAGCAGCGCCGTTCTGGTAGGACTACACCCCTGAACTCCAAACCCCAGAATGCCCTGGGCTTATTAAGGCAACAAGCTGCACCTGAGGCGTCGGCCATATAAGCCCCCACCACACCAACACCGCCGCTGCACCTTTGTAGAGGGGTAGCCGGTACGGTACAGACAAAGAAAGGGTTAGGGTTAGACTTTGTCGTCATGGCGTCTCCTTTGTTTTTCCCACCGTTCCTCCCTCTCCCTCACAAAACCCCTCCTGGCTAGCCTCACGTGTACTGCCGTGGGGTTATCACTCCGGAGGTCCGGGGTTCGATCCCCGCCTAAACCACAACACTCCCAACGCTGTTCCCACACTCCCCGCACACATAGTTTCACATGCATTCACATCCAGGAAACTCGTTTTCTGGGTTCCCGTCCGGGTTCCCACTCTGCGCTTGGGTCCACACCCCCAACCGCACCGTGACAATGCTGCTCAACCAGCAGGTCCCAACATCCACTCAGCCATGCTCTTTGATGGAGTACTGCTCAGTTCTGGCTCTAACGGCCAGGAAGCTGCGGTTGACCTTGTGTACATGGTAACCTACCCACACAAGCTACCATTTTAACATTGTAATGCCCACAAAACAACTTCTACACTCTCAACGCGAATGCTGCACTCGCAAGAGGCTTCACAGGTGGCCGCTAAGCCTGTCCAGTAGCAGGGTCCTACAATACATTGTGTCCTACATCCATATGGTCCCCAAATGTCGCTGGGTATTGAAGTTGACAGTCCTTCAGTATGGAGATATTTCCATTTCAGCTCATTCAGGGATATGTGCATATCTACTGGGGCCTCAGGCCAAACACCGTTAGGATTGGGTTATGGGTAAAATCTGGTGAACCCCACACAGCATGTATTGTAATCATGAGTTCTGATTGCCCACCCGATAGGTCATCCCGCTGATCGGCGAGTACCTGCTCTTCATCATGATCTTCGTCACCTTCTCCATCATCGTCACCGTCTTTGTCATCAACGTGCACCACCGCTCCTCGGCCACCTACCACCCCATGGCACCGTGGGTGAAGAGCCTTTTCCTGCAAAAGCTGCCCAGGCTGCTGTGCATGCACGGCCACACTGACCGCTACAGATACCCGGACATGGAGCTGCGCAGTCCGGAGCTGAAACGGGCCATGAAGAGAGGGCAGCAGAGGAGTGCCGGGGGGGTCAGAGGCAAGGAGGAAGAAAGCCAGGCCTGGCTGTCCATGCTGGAGAAAGCCACCAGCTCTGTGCGCTACATATCCAGACACATTAGGAAAGAGCACTTCATCAGAGAGGTAGCTACCGCTGCCTGTCCTGCAGCTCCACGTAGAGATACAGCTCTGCCTCTAATGTCCAGTTTTATCTCCTAACCCAAGTGGAGTCGGTCAGTCAAGATGTGTTTGGGGTCTGCAGGGCGTTCTGTCTGTAGCGTATACAGCCCTTTAGATTTAAATGAGTTATTTATTAGTTATTATTAAATTAGTTATTATTAAATGAGCTATTTATACATCATTAGTGATACATGATGGTGTATACATGATCTGTGTGTGTGTGCCTCCTCAGGTGGTCCAGGACTGGAAGTTTGTGGCTCAAGTTTTGGACCGGATCTTCCTATGGGCCTTCCTCACTGTATCTGTGCTTGGCACCATCCTCATCTTCACCCCAGCCCTAAAGATGTACCTCAGTTCAGCCTAATAAACACACAGGGAAACACATCGACCAAAAACCACAACCTCGTTACAAACCTCGTTAACCCCGTACCCCAAACATTTATACCAACCCCGTTACAAACCTCGTTACCCCAGTACCCCAAACATTTATACCAACCCCGTTACAAACCTCGTTAACCCCGTACCCCAAACATTTATACCAACCCCGTTACAAACCTCGTTAACCCTGTACCCCAAACATTTATACCAACCCCGTTACGAACCTCGTTAACCCTGCACCCCAAACATTTATACCAACCCCGTTACAAACCTCGTTAACCCGTACCCCAAACATTTATACCAACCCCGTTACAAACCTCGTTAACCCGTACCCCAAACATTTATACCGACCCCCGTTACAAACCTCGTTAACCCTGTACCCCAAACATTTATACCGACCCCATTACAAACCTCGTTAACCCGGTACCCCAAACATTTATACCGACCCCGTTACAAACCTCGTTAACCCCGTACCCCAAACATTTATACCGACCCCGTTACAAACCTTGTTAACCCTGTACCCCAAACATTTATACCAACCCCGTTACAAACCTCATTCACCCTGTACCCCAAATATTTATACCAACCCCGTTACAAACCTCGTTAACCCTGTACCCCAAACATTTATACCAACCCCGTTACAAACCTCGTTAACCCTGTACCCCAAATATTTATACCAACCCCGTTACAAACCTCGTTACCCCAGTACCCCAAATATTTATACCAACCCCGTTACGAACCTCGTTAACCCCGTACCCCAAACATTTATACCAACCCCGTTACGAACCTCGTTAACCCTGCACCCCAAACATTTATACCAACCCCGTTACAAACCTCATTAACCCTGTACCCCTAACATTTATACCAACCCCGTTACAAACCTCGTTAACCCCGTACCCCAAACATTTATACCAACCCCGTTACAAACCTCGTTAACCCCGTACCCCAAACATTTATACCAACCCCGTTACAAACCTCGTTAACCCTGTACCCCAAACATTTATACCAACCTCGTTACAAACCTCGTTAACCCTGTACCCCAAACATTTATACCGACCCCGTTACAAACCTCGTTAACCCTGTACCCCAAACATTTATACCGACCCCGTTACAAACCTCGTTAACCCTGTACCCCAAACATTTATACCAACCTTGTTACAAACCTCATTAACCCTGTACCCCAAACATTTATACCAACCCCGTTACAAACCTCGTTAACCCTGTACCCCGAACATTTATACCGACCCCGTTACAAACCTCATTAGCTCTGTACCCCAAACATTTATACCAACCCCGTTACAAACCTCGTTAACCCCGTACCCCAAACATTTATACCAACCCCGTTACAAACCTCGTTAACCCTGTACCCCGAACATTTATACCAACCCCGTTACAAACCTCGTTAACCCTGTACCCCGAACATTTATACCAATCCCCATTACAAACCTCATTAACCCTGCACCCCAAACATTTATACCGACCCCGTTACAAACCTCGTTAACCCTGTACCCCAAACATTTATACCAACCCCGTTACAAACCTCACTAACCCTGTACCCCAAATATTTATACCAACCCCGTTACAAACCTCGTTAACCCTGTACCCCAAATATATACCAACCCCGTTACAAACCTCGTTAACCCTGTACCCCAAACATTTATACCACCCCGTTACAAACCTCATTAACCCTGCACCCCAAACATTTATACCAACCCCGTTACAAACCTCATTAACCCTGTACCCCAAATATATACCAACCTCGTTACAAACCTCGTTTGTACTGAACTCTCCTTAGTCTACATCAACCTTCTGACACGTTCCTCGCGTTCTTACAGCTACATCCCACTCCTTTTTTGAAACATGCCTTCAATTCATTTACTCAGCTGGACCGTAGAGAGCTTATGCTAGATCAGCACATCTGGAAGCATCTTCTGCTTAACTCCAGTCTTATATTTATGCTGATCTACAAACAGAAAGGACAGACAAGTGCAGCCCATTACGGACCTTTGATTAAAAAAAAATAAAAACGAGCACAAAAGAGACTTTTCCCATTGGTCCACCTCTGGAGTGAGTGGGTAACCAGGAGGAATGGCCTTCGTCTCACCACATCTCCTCAACCGTAAATCTGATCTGTTGCTGTGAAGTGTGGTAAACTCATACGCCCTCATTGAGAGACATATGCATTGTATTCGTATCATCCAGTATGTTAGCAATACTCTAACGGTAGTAATGCGTGGTGTACCTTCGTCATGTCGGTAGCTGGTTCTGCTGTAGAACCGTCTCATTCTTCCGAGTCACTTTTCCTCAACAGAACTGGCTGGGAAGCAGATGATAGCTGTGCCTGACTCAGTCGTACTGGCTATAGGTAGACCCATGATGAAGAACCTTCAGTAGGGTCAGCTAAGAACTGTAGCATCCTGAAAAATGAACGGTACTCTGAATTCCAGCTGCAAACGCTGGCAGCATCTATTTTTCCTCCTGGGAATGTATGTATGTATTGTCTATTAATGCCCCTTTGATCTGTTCGGTGTCATCCGTATTAAAGTGCATTTGTGCTGGTTATGTATGTATGTATTACGTACATAATAAGCGAATGCTCAAAAGACTATGGTGATGTCACATGTATTGATTTACAGCTGACGTGGACTTCATCCAGAACCTATGACTAGTGACTGTCATACGTGAAAGTCCATCCATTCTAATTATGCACATAATAAGCTACTGGTTAATAGCACCACCTACTGGCTAAGTGTAGGCTATCAATAAAGGCAAACTGCAAAGTACTGTATTTTAATGATCTGGGTTTTTCAGAGTGACTCAGGTGTAGATCATACGGCATGTTTACTTAATTACAGCACCGAAAGGCGTGCGAAGAAATAGCCTCTCCAGAACCAACCAAATAAAAACACAGCCCTCCGCTCTACTCTGGAAAACCCACCACTCCACCCGTAATCAGGCTCTTCAGGGTGAAAGCCCTTGAAGAAGTGAACCTGAGTCAAACCGGCGGTTATCTTTGAAAACCTCAAACAAGAGGTTAACGGCCGCGATGTAGCCCCTTCATAGCTAGCATGCTGCTACCTCGTAGCTCGGCGCTAACAGGGGCTAGCAGGGTTGGTACATGGAGTCTGCAGATAAGGCCGTGGATGTGCTTTCAACATGGGCGTCAGACGAGGATTTTCTCAATGGCCCTCTTAGTTCCGTCCGATGCTCCACCCCCTATGCTTCCAAAGCTCTGGATCCCAAGAATGGAGCTGCATCATGAACGCAGCGCTACACCTGATTGCAGTATATCATACTTCATACTTTGATGCTGAAACTGATGGTGTGAAGCTGGGCATGTGTTCATGAGTTCAATGGGTAAAATTTGATGGTGGCTGGAATTGTTATTCAGTCTTCCTACAGCAGGTGGCAGCAGAGAACATGCAACAAAGCGATGCCACTGTCGTTAAGGACGTGTGGAATTCCCGTCATGCTCTTCCTTGGAGATAGATGTTAGTGAGGGTGCTGCAAATGTGTGCGGGAGCCAACCACACCTCTAGTGCCTACTCAAAGTCTCACTGGAGGGCTCTATGCTGCTCCACCAGCAGGTCCTAATGTCCGGTCAGCCGTGATCCAGCATACTTGTCCTTACCCGTTTATGGAATACGGCTCAACGCTGGCTGAAATGGTCAGGGGGCTCACATGTGTGAACCAGTCTTTCCACCTGAGTACAGGCCCATCGACCACTAGAGGGTGCTTTAGGGCCCACAAGTTGAGAACCCTGTTGCAGCATGCCCTAACCCATGCAACTGACCCTCATTAGCCAAAGGCTGCCATCCAAATGGGACTCCGCGTAAGCGTTCAAGACTGTGGTAGACCCCCAACACTGTCCCCATCAGGTAAACAGCACTTACAGCTCTCATGTTTAAGAGAGAGGACAACATCCAGCTCCACCTCAAATCCTCTCCATTCTTTCACTGGGTGAGGACACCTTAACACCATGGGTCTGAAAGGATGTGTAGCTCTTAAGAAGCTCCCCATTGAGAAAAGGAGACAGGCACATCAAACATAGACGCTGCTGCTGTTCGTAGAGCAATGGACTGACCAGCCTGGAGTCCAGAACTAACCGGTGAACTCACTAACCCGAATGGACTGGGTTTATTTGTTGGGGCTTCTGCGTAACCTGAGTTATACACAAGTGTGTGGTACCTCCACCAGCACCAACAACAGCTGGGCTTGGATTTGGCATGGACTGGACAAGTTCCTGGATGTCAGTCACATCACTGTTCAGACACTCTTGCATCTAAGACCTGGTCAGTTGGAGCCAGATTTGGTGGATGACGTCCCTGGCACAGTTCCGAAGAGAATTCCCTGTAGACTGGGATTGTAGCCACTGCTGGTAGACCCGTATGACCGTACGCTTCAACACACCTACAGATTCAGCTACTTCCTCACACTATGGTCTTTGGCCACGCCCACATGCAGCCACTCCTTTTAGCCAATCATTAACATCTGCTCTGGAGCGTTTACCACACCTGGAACGAGACATTCCCTGCACTGTAGCACCTCTTCCCAATCTATGGATCCCGTCACTCACACCCCTCAGGTGTTTATAGCCCCATCATCCTCGTGCAGCGCCATCTACAGGAACCTGGAGTTACTACCACCTTAAACACACAAGGTGACTAATTTTTTTTCTTTTTTACACTTGGTGCCATTTGTTCAGGGAATGGTCCGAGTAGCTGAGAGATCAGATACTGAGTAAACCTGGCCTTTGGTGTTGGACTGGAGAAATAAACCTTGGCAGCAGCAGCCGCAGTGCCAGTTGGCTAGTCTGACCTCATGGCACTCCTGCATAATTCAGCTCTGGAGATGTTATCTGCCATGGCAGAGACTCGTCTGGAGCAACCGGCACCTCTTGCGACATGCCGACAGATCTCCTAACCCACTTTACAAAACCTGAACCCGCCCGGAAACACAGGCACAAGCACGGAAACGCTCTTTTAGGAAAAACAGCATGCATTTTTAAGGAGAGCTCTCCGTGACTGCATTCAGGGGAGGTGTAGATTGTCAAAGCAGGCTGCACCAGCATGTTTCATTTAACAGCCAGACGGATTACAGTCCCCAAATCGGAACGTTTCAGCTCGGCGGTCCCTAATATCCCTTTGGTACTATTGAGCTGTTAAAGCAAACACAAGGAACAGCAGGAAGAGCTTTAACTCAAGCTTGAATGCCACTGCCAATACCTTCGCTTGACCAGCAGGGGGCAGTGGGACCATGAGCAGCACCTGTGGCCAAGTATCTCTGTTTCCTGATACTCGTAGCTCAAAGACAAGCCTGTGATTGAAGGGCTGAGCTGCTCTTTAAATTATGCTGAAGCTGCACCAGTATAACTCTATTACTGAACGCTGCTCCAGCTTTAGGAGGCTGGTGCTAATTCTGCTCTCTCCTAGTGAGGATCAGAGCTACATGCTAATCAGAGCCCATTCTTACTATTTGATTGTAACAGTGGGTAAGGTTAGGAGGGTAAAGGTCAATGGAGCTAGTAACCTGCCTGCTCAATCTTCCGGCATTTCACAAGTGATGAATGGCAAATTGCTACTTGAGGAACCTGCTGATCTAGCACTGATCTACTGCAGCACATGCCCGTCCATGACTGATATTACAGAAGGACATTCAGTTCCTTCTGTCTCGTCCCAAATACGCCTCCTATGTAGCGCGGTACTCCTACCATACCTGCAGTAGAAGCTCTAGAATTGACAACAATCAAGGCTAGCCAGGATTTCAGGTTCTATGGTTCTTTGGAAGAGCACCATATCGCAACAGCTGGATCAAACCGGAAGCAGGCCACCAACAGGAATGAAGCTTGGTGGGTGGGTTTGACATTGAGAGACATGCAAACGATTCCAGTTTCCAGTCTCCACCTCCACCCCTACCACACCATCAGCAGTAACTGTGTGAGGATGTTCAAGGACACTATTAGGAACCTCTACAGCTCCATACCGAGATGTCTGGTGAGTTGGGTTAGCAAACACGGCGACCCGGTGCCATACTGAGAGACACAAGCTTGGAATTCACACCATCCCTGTGACCCAACACAGTCTGAACAAAGCCCATGAGGTACATGAGGTCACCATGCCCCACAGAATGTCCATCGTCCTACTCCATGCAAGTGCCCCAGCCATCGCACTCCTCGGCTATGTGTCTAGCCAGTGCTGCTTCTTCCTTCCTGGCTTTGCTCTTCTTCGTTCTGCCCTCTCTTCTTCTTTGCTGTTCACTTTGGGATGGGGAAGCACCATTGCTTTCCCAGCCACTGGGGGGCATCACCCCCCTGTGTATTGTCAGAGGAAACAACAGTCTGCCCAGGACAAGGCTCTTTCATGAACGTGAGCAGGAGGCCACCAGTAGCTCCAAGCTTGCCCCTCCCTCCACACAAACTATCCACACTGCCCAACACAGTAAACCATACAGAGCTACTGAAACTACCACACCATCAACTTTAAACACTACACCGGGCCTGCTTGAGCCTCCTCATATGGTTCCCTACCCGGCCACGTCATGAGAGCCAGCGTGCCTCCTGGACAGCTCATCAACAACAGGTGGGAATGACTAAACAGCAGTTCTGATTCAGCCCTCAGCTTGCTAATAACATCTCTGGCCTGAACCCACAGGGGGATCTGTTACGGTAACCGATGCGGTTGAAGCACCCAAGCTGTTAGCCACCAAAGTTACCTCAGAGTTCCGGCTGTGTCACCTCCTGTTAGCTACCGTGATGATATGACAGCAGCGAGAAGGCACGCTACGATTCACCTGCGCTAAGGAGCGCGCTCAGCTAACGAGAGTGGACGTTATGTCAGTCTGCGTTAGCTAGCACATAGAGTCTAGCTCCATGGGTGTGGTACCCGTCTCGGGTCACTAGCAGTATGTAAGCCTCCTACAGGAAGGAGAGCTGTACAAGGGTATCTTGAAGGGTCTAGTTGTTCTGCTGGGCTTGGATCTGAAGCTGTGGTGATGGAGGATGCTCTACGGTTAGCTCTCGTTGTCGGGAGGACAGCTCATGCCTCCATTTTGGAGCAGTTTCCCATTTTCACTCTCCTGCCTTAGCCTCTGGCGTGTTTTCGCGGACACGAAACGCCTGCTTGAAACACTTCCAGGCTGCATGATGATGAGGCCACATGCCGAGTCTTTCCCTGAAAAGCTTCTTCTCACAGCATATCCAGTCTCTCCGCTAAGGAGGGGTAGATGGTCCATGGCTAAGCGAGACCCTTTGCTCTAAAGGGGCACACGTAAAGCACTACACTGCCAAAAGGATTCGCTCGTCTGCTTTCACGCGTATATGACCTCGAGTGACTTCCCATTTTCAATCCATAGGGTTCGATATGATGTCGGCCCACCCTTTACAGCTGTAGCAGCTTCAGCTCTTCTGGGAAGCCTTTCCACAAAGATTTGGGAATGTGCTTATGGGAATTACTGACCATTCTTCCAGAAGTGCATTGGTGAGGTCAGACACTGATGTTGGACGAGAAGGCCTGGCTCTCAGTCTCCGCTCTAATCCATCCCAAAGGTGTTCTATTGGGTGGAGGTCAGGACTCTGTGCAGGCCAGTCCAGCTCCTCCACACCAGACTCGCCGCTCATGTCCCCTGTTCTGTATGGAGGCTTGGGCTTTTGTTCCTGTTGTGTGCAGTCCATGTTTGGAAAACAGGAAGGGGACGTCCACCCAACTTGTCACCCCCCCCCCCCACACAACAGTTTTTTGGAAGCATGGTGTTCCCAGAAGTCCCTCCTGGTTCTGGCTGAAGTATGCTGCTCCACCGCTCCTGTATTTTGGTTGGCCTTTGGTGGTATGTATGGCTTGGATGCAAGCTCTTTGGCAATGGAAATCCTATGGCACTGTCCTGAGCTAGATCCGACGGCCACATGAAGTTTGGATGTCCCTTAAGTGATCCCTGACACCCCCCTGTCATTTTGTATGTAGTCCCCCCCCTCCCCACTTTATGTGGGCAGAGGGTGCGGTCCCGTTTCCCAGCGGCTCCAACTTTGTTCTAATCCCACTGACAGTGGACTGTGGAATATTTGGTAGTAGGGGAGGAGATTTCATGACTGGACATGCTGCACCATACCTGTCCTGGTCCCCTCACTGAGTCACTGACTCTCTGAGAGCACCCTTAGCATACGAAATGTTTGTAGAAAGCAGTCTGCGGCACGTCTAGAGGTGAGATTATTATACACCTGGGTGCATGAAGGGATGCTGCTCCACGCTCTGTATTGTGCTCTGGTGAATGAATACTGGTTGGGAGATGACGAGCACTGCTGCTGCGGCCAGATTGGTTATGACTGGTTATGACTGCGTTGCATGTTGGGATGCAGTATATCCACATTCTTGTACTGCATACTTTTACATATTCGGTTTGGTCCTACTGCATACATACATACCTTCCTGCAGGCTTCAGCTCCAACCAGCACAGAGCACTGCCTGATCCATCCAATTACTGCCTTCAGAACTGGAAAACTACATTCCAAAAACCAGTGATTCAACACAGTCTGAACAAAGCCCCTGGGGTACATAGGTCACCATGCTCTCCATGAATGTCCATTGTTCTACTCCAATAGCTACACGCTCTAAGTCTACCTAGTCTTACCATGCTACTTCTTCCTCTGCTGGCTCAGTTCGTCTCCCGTTCTGCCTTGCTACCTAATTTGGGTTTGTGGCAGAGCCATTTGTTTCCAGGCCGCTGGTTGGGGGTGCTTTGAATGTGCAATATTTCCCCACACATCTTAAAAACCCTTCTGAAATACATTCGCTTGATATGGCTGTATAACCAGAAACACATTTTACTGGTGGCCATGTGTTTGATATGTGAAATTTCAACTACATAAAATTCCAGACTCATATTTTCTCCATATTTACAGCCAGAACTAGACCGAATCAGGGTGACAAGCTGCTACCGTCACCTCCGGTTCGTTTACTGAGGGTGTGTTTGAGGATGCTGTAGTTGTGGCCTGTTAGCTTCCGGGAGGAAAGCCTAAAGTGTTGTTTGGGCTTCTAATGTGCATGTTCTTGGTTAGAACCGCCTTGCCGTACTAAACCTATGGTGGCAGACCAACTGGGTATCAGCGTTCTAGCACAGATAAAGGAAATTAGCGTTAGCATTAAAGCTGAAAATGCTAGTTTTCAGCTACATCGGGTCATGTTTCTTACATGGTTATTCATAAATACCATCCTATAGATGGTGAGAAGGGTAAACTTGGGTGGACGAATTAAGCAAGTTAAAATTTGGTAGTCAATCAGTCACTCAAATTCATACAGCGGTTTTGATCTACAAAATATAAAATGGGGGCAGTTCTGGTTGTGTTTTGACCATGTAGCCCCAATAGTGGCCCAGACCTTAAATGCTCTTTACATAAAACAGGTGCCCAATTACCCACCTTCAGGACAACCTGTCCTTGTCCACAGGCCACCAACAACAGGGACTGTCTCCAGGGAAGCCTTCTCGGCAAAGAACTGAACCCTGCCTTGAAGGTCACAGGTGTGAGTATCTCTGAGAAGGCTCTCTCTCTCTCTCTCTGTCTCTCTCTCTCTCTTTTTCTCTCTCTCTCTCTCTCTCTATCTCTATCTCTCTCTCTATCTCTCTCTCTCCGTCTCTCTCTCTCTCTCTCTCTATCTCTATCTGTATCTCTCCGTCTCTCTCTCTCTCTCTCTGTCTCTCTCTCTCTATCTCTATCTCTCTCTCTCTGTCTCTCTCTCTCTCTCTCTCGCTCTCTCTCTCCATCTCTCTCTCTCCGTCTCTCTCTCTCTCTCTCTCTCTCCGTCTCTCTCTCTCTCTCTCTCCGTCTCTCTCTCTCTCTCTCTCTCTCTCTCTCTCCGTCTCTCACTCGCTCTCTTTTCAACGTAGTGTGCCTTGGCAATGAGAGAGCCATCCAATCCTCTGCTCGCTCTGTGTGTGCATAGATGCCCTCGCCATGTATTCGGTCCTCTGTCTGGTGCTGCGGTGGAGTGATGGGGTCATTAAGGTCACCGCTCCTGGAATTCCCTCCATTTATTCACCGAGTGCAAAAAACCCCCAACCAACCAGAGATCCTGATTCTCTCTCTCGTTCTCTCTTCTCTCTGGCTTTGAGGCAGGCAGCCTGTGTTCCGTTTTTGAGCCGGCTGGTCTAGTTTTAACTGACACCCGGCGCAGCATTATGAATATTCACAGCAGCCGTACGAGAAGGAGAGGATGAGGCAGCGTCTGAATTTCTCAGTTCAGTCATCTGAGTAGTTTCCCCCAAAAGGCGTCAGAGACGCTAACTAGGCCATGTTGTGCTGTTGTCAGTTCTTTGCGGATTGAAGGATCTCTCACGCCTGCTGGTGCCTGTGTACCTGCACACCAGTGTTTGTCTTTCTTGGCCCGTGTTAGTCGAAGCCTGGGGGTTGCAGTGGCCACTCCGAGCCTGTGCCTGATGCTGGGAGACGCTTGTACTAAGCATGTAGATGCTGAAAGAGAGAGAGGAGGAAGTCACAGTGGGGTTGTTGAAGGCACTAGCACCAAACAGGCCGTGTGTTCAAAGCCGCATACTCATGTTCGGTTCTCTGGTGCATGGATGGAATCTAGACCATGCTGGTATAGAGTTATGTTCTAGGATGTTTTACTGCAGGGTATTCGGGTTGGGGGGTCTCTGGGTGCTTGTGCAGAGCGTGTGAGGATAACTGGTTCTAGGAAGGACACCAGCAAGTGTGATGAGCTGTCTGTCATCCACACTGCACTCAAGCCAGAGCCCACGGCTGGTATCCTGTGCTCAGAGTGGTGTGCCCTCCTTCTGCACCAAACAGTATGGAGCCCACCACAATGCCTCCACCCTGAAGCCTCTGATGATTTTACTGTCCCTTGCTCTAGCCTCCTTCTCACCAGCACCACCACTGTGCCTCCCTGCAGCATCACTAGTGCCAAGCCTCAGGACGCCGGCTTCCTTATTGAGCCTTTCCACACTGGCCCCATCATCAGGCCTTCCAGTGCCCTTGCAGTCTTCGGCTGGGGTCCACATCTCTCGTTCCTTTGTTCTGTGGGTAGTGGTCTTGTTTTGGACACCAGGACATAGGCGCTAAATAATAGGAGGTCACCGTCAGCCACAGGCGTCCACCTGATGGTGCTCACCAACAACCTTCATGTGGCAGTGCCTCCAGAGCTTCTTGGCTGTGGTGGGTTGCTAGAGTATGAGCCCCTATGCATTAATGGCGCCATCAGAGATTACGTTACCCAGCATTAAGTCTATTAGCTCCAAGGACAATTGGACCAATCAGACCACAGCACGATTCCACATCACATCTGCCTATTCCTAATGAGCTTCGTCCCAGAGAAGTCAGCTGTGTTCCGAAACGTTATTGAAACAAGACATTTTGCCTAGCAGAGTCTTATCTTGACTGGTGGGGTTCATCGCCAAGGGTGGGCTACAGTATTCCCAAGCCCATGTGGTCATATTCATTACAGAAGCATGGCCATCTGAAAGGTAGAAGTCACATGCTGTTATGAGTTTCACACACAGGCTTCATTTGATTGCATTTGGGTCATAGTGTGAAGGAAGTAGCTGAACTGTCAGGTATATGGATGTATAGAAGCGCACAGGTCTACAAGCGGTGGCAAAAATCCAAGTCTACAGGAAATTCTCCCTGGAATTGTGCCAAGGAAGGCATTCACCAAATCCGGCCCAACTGCACAGTTCCTTGATGGAGGAGTGTCTGAACACTGATGCAGCCTACATCCAGAGAGCTGTTATTGGTGCTTGCTGAGGTATCACATACTATCAGGTATGTGAAAATGCCATGTTGGAATTCCAGATTGTCCCCGTTACAAGGTGACATCATCAGAACACAATCCCACTGCTTTTAACTGCACTGGCATTTCAACATAGAGTGCAAGCTGACCAATCAGAGAACAGGACACAAGGAAACTGCTTTATCCCTGTGGGCCACACGAGGTGCTGGAGCCTACCCCAGTGCCCACTGGGCAGAAGGCAGGAAACACCCTGGACAGTCTGCCATTCCATTCAGCTGACAGCATGTCTTTGGACTGTGGGGGAAACTGGAGCATCCGCAGGAAACCCACTCAGACACGGGGAGAACATGCAAGCCCAGAAGGACCCTGGACCCCCAGCCGGGTACTGAACCCAGGCCCTTCTTGGTGTCAGGTGACAGTGCGACCCACCAGCTCTTGTCTTTAGCCTGTTTACTGTTTGGCTTTATTGGAAATGGTTGTTGTTTATGAGAGCCAGTAACCGAGTGTTAACAGCTCACACCAGATTCATTCCAGCGACTGCAGGAAGAGGACCACGACAGTGCACACCCTCACTCACCGTATCAGGGTGCTGGAGCGGTCCTGAGCCTGTCCTCTAAAGTTAAAGGAGCCGATCCAGCTCTGTGGTTTGCTGTGGATGGCTGGCTCCAGATGGCTTTCAGCTCGTGAATTCAGCCGGCACGGTGTGTGTGTGTGTGTGTATGTGTGTATGTGTGTGTGTGTGTGTGTGTGTGTGTGTGTGTGTATGTGTGTGTGTGTGTGTGTGTGTGTGTGTGTGTCTTTGTGTGTGTGTGTGTGTGTGTGTGTATGTGTGTGTGTGTGTGTGTGTGTGTATCTGTATCTGAGTGTGTGTGTGTGTATTTGAGTGTGTGTGTGTGTGTGTGTGTGTATGAGTGTGTATGTATGTGTGTGTGCGTGTGTGTGTGTGTGTGTGCGTGTATTTGAGTGTGTGTGTGTGTGTGTGTGTATGAGTGTGTATGTATGTGTGAGTGAGTGTATGTGTGTATGTGTATGTGTGTGCGTGCGAGTGTGTGTGTGTGCGTGCGAGAGTGTGTGAGTGCGCGTGCGAGTGTGTGTGTGTGCGCGCGCGAGAGTGTGTGAGTGCGCGCGAGAGTGTTTAAGTTGTTTATTTATTGACTTGGCGTATAGCGTCGCGCTGCTTGATCGGTGAAGCCGAATAATAACAGAGTTAATGGATGGAGCCGAGGTGACCTGAGCAGAGCAGGAGAGAGAGAGAGAGAGAGAGAGAGAGAGAGAAAGAGAGAGAGAGAGATATGTATGTGCACGCATGTGTGTGTGTGTGTGTGTCTGATCATGTGTGTATTTAGGACGTAATGGGACAATACCCTCTGTATATTAGAAAACGTGAGACGCTGTCGTTTCTTAAAGACCCCACAAACATCCTTTCACATTTCTACAAAAAGAATGATTGATTAGGGAGAAAAACACTAAACGAGTGTGAATCCCAAAATTCCTGAATCCATTAGGAAGAGGGATAAGAGAAAATGGGAGCAAGCAGGAGAAAAAGACAAGGAAGGGCAAGGAGAGAAAGAATAGGAGATGAAAAAGGATGAGAGTTAAGAAGAAAGAGAGAGTAAGAGGAGACAGTAGGAGAGGAAAGGAGGAGAGATAGAAAGAAGAAAAGGAAGTGGGAGAGATAGAGGAGAGAGTAGGAAAGAGTCGGGTGAGAGAAAGAACAAGAGAAAAGGAGAGAGGAGTAAAGATGGAGAATAGGAGGAAGAGGGATGATAGAGGAGAGAGTAGGAAAGAAAGGGGTAAGAGAGAGGAGTAGAGTAAAGAGAGAAAAGGAGAGGAAGAGGGTTAAGAGAAAATGGGAGCAAGCAAGAGAAAAAGACAAGAAAGGGAAAGGAGAGAAAGAATAGGAGATGAGAGTAAAGAAGAAAGAAAGAGTAAGAGGAGACAGTAGGAGAGGAAAGGAGGAGAGATAGAGAGAAGGAAAGGAGAGAAAGAAGAAAAGGAAGTGGGAGAGATAGAGGGGAGAGTAGGAAAGAGCGGGGTGAGAGAAAGAACAAGAGAAAAGGAGAGAGGAGTAAAGATAGAGAATAGGAGGAAGAGGGATGCTAGAGAAAAAAGGAGCAAGGAGTGAAAAAGAGAAGAAAAGGAGAGAAAGAATAAGAGATGAAAAAGGACGAGAGTAAAGAAGAAAGAGAGAGCAAGAGGAAAAGAAAGAGAAGGAAAAGAGAAGGAATGAGAGAAACAATAGGAAAAGGACAAATGGAGAAATCATAAGGAGGGTGGGTTAGAGAAATCCCGTGTCCTCCGGTGTTAACCCCTCACTGTGGTTCATGTTTGGTGTCTTCTTCTTTGAAGCTGATTGGTGTCAGAAGTGGGACATGACCACCGAGCTGGGAGAAACTGACCAGCACATCAACAAACTGAAGGCAGTCAGTAAGGGGGTGGCCAATACGCTTGCCCCCTCCTGGATGGGTCCCATCAGCTGAGAGTAAGACGGGAGAGGACACCATCAGTGGTGACGACACCTGGGAACAGCTGCAAGTAGTCCCCTGGCATCATGGCTGGATGGCTGCGGTCACCATGATGCAGCTTTGATGGCACCAAAGTCCTACAAGTGGATCTCCCACCTGAACAATATGATGACCTAGTGGACCATGCCTCTACTCAGGAGCCTAGTGCCTAGTGCACAGGTCCTGGCTTGTGTCTATACAGGATGCATGCATGTTGTGCTTGGACCTCCTCATGGCAGCCAGGGCGATGCGTGACCTCAGGAAGAGAACGCTGGACTTAGAGGTGGAGTCGAGGAAGAGAGCGTGCAGCATCCGAAGGCACCAGCATTTTTCCTCAACACTGGTGGATTGATCCCGAAGGAGGATGGGCAGCATACATAAGCAACACCCCCACAACCACTGACAGCATAGTGAATGACAGAGGCAGAGGGCAGCTGAGGTAGCGCGGCTGAGGTTGTCACTCACAGGATGAATGAACATGACATTCCGAGAAGTGAACCATCCACTGCACTGACGGAGAGAGCACAGTCGGAGCTGGTGTTCCACTTCACCAAGGATACAGCCCCTAGACAAGACTGGGGGTGCACCTCCACCAAGGAGAGAGCACCCCGTGACACTTGGGACTCAGCACGCCCCATGGGCTTTGTTCAGACTGTGTGCCTTACTGGGATGGCTGGCCCTTGGAGGAGGAGGAGGCTGCCTGGCATCTCCCACAGGTTCTGCATGGCCAGCAGGAGCTCTGGTTACTCCTAGTTAGAAAGCTCAGTTGGTTGTGGGCACTGTTGTTGCTGGGCATAGGTGTTGGCATGTCCAATGGAGCATGCTTGGAGAACATTAGGCTACGCAACTCACACAGCAGTGGGAATGTACGGAAAGAGAGCAGGAGTGGGGGAGAGACAGAAAGAGAGGGAATTGGTGAGAGAGAGAGAAGCAGGGGATAGAGAAAGAGGGAGGAGTGAAATAGAGAGAGAGAGAGTGAGGGCGGGAGGACGAGGAGGAGGAGGAGTATCTCTCCTGTCCGCGCGCTTCTCACGCTGGAAGCCCAAACTTTAGTCGGCGGTTCCGTGCTGAAGGAGCGCAGCCTCCACACACACGCAGAGTCGCACACACACCATGCAGCAGCAGCAGCAACAGCGCGGAGGGCTGGGACTCCTGCACGTCGCTATTTTCCTCTGGACAGCTTTCTGCGTCAAGGGTAAGAACGGAAACCTTGTGCGTGTTTGTATTTAGCTCTTTGTTGGGACCGGATGTCCCAAGGATGTAATAAAAACAAGGATGTGTGTGACACTGTAGGGGCATTCGGTCCCTGGCTTTTAGCCCCCCACTGATGGATCAGCAGATGTTCAGATCGAACCCTACGTTACTGAAGTAATTCACTGTGTTGGGTTAATACACACAGCCCTGTGCAAAAGTCAGAGACCCTTCATTTAGAATCAGTGGTCCATCTGGAATACCTGGGAGACCACCTGAGTGGTCCCCTTTGGATAAACACCGTTCTATCTTTGAGAGAGAGGCATTCAAACCTGAAGCCATCCACAGGTGTTTCTGTCCATCCTCCTTCCACTGTGAGAGGACACCTCAACCCTATGGAGGTCTGAAAGGAGGTGTAGCTGTTCAAGAAGCTCCTCAGTGAGAAAAGGAGGGTCCGGACACCTCCAACAAAGAAGCTGCTGGTGTTCCCAGAACGATGGACTGACCACCCCAGTGTCCACTGAATGTGTTTGGGATTATTTGCATCGGGGGGACTTCTAAGACTGCACTTTTTTGGAGGGAGGTGCGGAACCCACCGTTCCTGGTGTCCTTATAGGTTTCCCTATGGAACCGGACGCAGGTCACCTGAATGGTACGGAAGCTTTGGAACCCTGGGGGCTTTGGGAACACTGAAGCATGGTCTCTGCAGTAATGTGCGTTAATGCCATAGTCTGGATTAACATGCAGATTATTAAAATTCGGGAAAGTGAACGAGGCCCGGTTCTAGGCACCAGCAACACGGGAAACCCACCCAGCATGTGCGCTTGTATGTTTCTCAGAGTGCCCAGTGGGCTGTTTGTGTCCCAACGCTCCGACTTCTTAATCCCAGGGTAACATGTGGCAGGGCTGAGATGCGTAAGCCGCTACAGAACGACTGGAGCATCTGAAACAATAAACCCCCCTTTGCCAAAAAATGGACCACGGGGGTCTTAACGTGGTCTGCTGTTGCTGTGTGCAGTGGCCTCGAAAAGGCAGGCTGGCGGTGTTAAGCATGGTAATCCTGTGGGTACAACTCAAGTGTCCTCGATATTCCACTGTTGACTGGACACATGCTACTGATGCAGCATCTGCAGTGTGGGATTAGAGACCCGTAGTAGAGAGTGGAGCTTGCAGGGTCGGGCGAGTATCTGGAATGGACACCCACAGTGTTGAGAGAAGCCATGCTGTGCAGGGTCAAGCGAATACCTGCGGCGCTAGCACGTTCAGTGGCAGATTAACACATACAGGGGCCATTCTTCATGTATTCAGTTCCCAGTCAGTGCAGGATTAAGGATGTTTCTATGGAAGTCTATGCAAGGGGACTTTGTGTCTAGTCATATTTGGGTTCTCAAGCTGTTCATAACGTTATCTAGCACCGCAATTTATTCTACTAATTCTACTTTCCCCCTGTAAGCAGATTGAGACCATCAGAACATCCTACATTTACCTCTACATGTACAGTATAGCCTTTAGCAGGCGCTGTTATCCAGAGCGACCTACACCCGTGCCTAGTGTTCCGTCAGGGAATGTTTCCCAGCTAGGATGAGAAGGGTAGAGTCTAAAACTCTCCTTGAGCTCAGATGCTGCCCAAACAAGGGCCAGGGCGGATACCTGGAAAGAAGAATACGGAGGTGAACTCAGGAGAAGAGTGCTACCTAGCATAGCTAGCCAGTGCTGGAAGAGTCTGCTGCCCGGACAGCCAGTGGAAGTTCATTCCACCATCTGGTAGACATTCGCCAGCTTCTTGTTCCAGTTTTCTGGTTCCACCTTAAATGGTGCTGTTCTCATAACAGCTGCACTCTTTAAGGTGGACCCAGAACGTTGGACCGATAAGCTGGTCAAGCTTCACTGTCAGAATGTCAAAACTGCTGTACCCTTTGAGCTGGATTGGGAAATTTGAACCAGAACCTGGTGAATGAGACTCTATCTGACTTCAGCCTCGTAGTTTTAATGTTTGTCGTGTTTTTGATAAATACCCTACCTGGAGTTTTATGTACGGCGCTACTGTTTTCCTGGCACCACCAAATTCTAGTGGCCACTTCTACAGAAAAACATGAAGCGTGAAATGTAAAGTGTCGCCCTCTACAGCCAGTGTGTGGTTTGTCCATTCTGGGCTACAGTAGAAACATGGTGGTGGTAGCTCCTATTGGATGACAAGCTGCTCCTATGTGGATATGAAGGCTCACACTCGGCTAAAGAAACCACAGCTATCTGTAGCTACAGCTAATTTAGCTTGTTCTGTATTCAGTGTCCACTCGTTACCTTCGTCACAGCTTCCATTGCTTTCTGTTTTCCGCTGGGATATTCCACATTTCCGAACTTAAGTCTCGGAAGGTGTTTGCAGTTTCTGCCTTTCACAATCCAAGTACAAACTGGGTCTCATTGCCCATTTACATTTCTGGCATTTAGCTGACGCTCTTATCCAGAGCGACTTACAAGGTTAACCACATTACAGGTAGGCCAGTGTAGTGTTAGGAGTCTTGCCCAAGGACTCTTATTGGTGTAGCACAGCATAGTCACCCAGACTGGGATTCGAACCCCAGTCTCCCACATGGGGTGGTGGCTACTTGGTGGGTAGTGGTGTTATCCGCTGAGCTACACCAACCTCAATAACACCTCACTCCGCATCCAATTCTGGCTTCTGGAATTTGAATAAATGAAAGGGTGGTCTTTGATGTTTTAGACTGTGCTATATTACGTTACTAGGTTAGCATCTTTCTGTTTCTTTGCATCCACTGTGGAAGTTAATATATAGTCTACGAGTTCATATCTAGGAGCTAATAATATGTACCTATGCTAATCCAGCTAATCCAAACACTGTAGCTTCCTGTAGGCAACTGGGCACGTTGCTGTATGTGTCTGAGCTGCCTTCATTCATTCTGGTCTCTAGTTCTTGGCGTTTAGCTTCCAGGCATTGTCTTCTGCCAGACTGTGACTGTATGTGTGAGTGTGTTTGGAGAGGAGCGCTATTCATCATGTGCAGAGCTACCTGGAAGCACGCACTAACTGGAATAGGCAAGTGTCCATGGAATTGCAGGGCTACCCTGAATACTAACACCGTATCAAGGTCGCACACTCTAGGAGCATGCGTTGAAAAGACCTGAGGGTGGGAGGGGGGCATTCGGGTCGCAAACTGTAGAGAGACCCAGGCATGAGCAGCAGATTAAAAACCACCACCATCATCATAATAACAGAGGACAGGTAGTACCTACTTACATGTACTCAGTTATGTAAGCACTATTTGATGGATTTGATACTTACCTGAGTATAGTGTATCGTGTCACTGTGGTGCAAAAGCCTTGTGTGCCCAGCGGGTGAAATGCCCCCTGGTGTGCCATATTCGCTGGCACCTCCAGCATGGGCTGGCTACCAACTCCATTGCCATAGTGGTGCTGATGCTTCAATAGCATCAACTGTTCTATAAGATCTACTACTTTGGTCTTCACTCCCACCAAACTCCCAAATATGCTATCGCTGTGGTGGACTGGCGGCCTGTCCAGGGTGTTTCCTGCCTACCGCCCAATAAGCATAGGCGCTGGCACTCCCATGACCCAGGAGGATAAGCAGCTTGAGTAAAATATCCCATGCTCTGGCTCTTCAGAGGCGTCCCTCACGTAGCTGATAGACTATAAAGGACCAGCTGGGTGAAGCCAATCTGCTATAGCGCCACCCTGAGGCAGAACACACAACTGCATTTTTAGCTAGTCACAAAAGACAGATGCTCACTATTAGCAGTGCATCATAAATAGGTTTTGGGTTCACAGGGGACCCCCTAGACTTCTGATTTTGGGACATATAGTGGATCTAATGGGGGTGATTAGACGGACCCCCCTCCTGTTTTCCGCAGCTTCCGTTTTACCACATGTAATGAAGTGTAATTTCTTCGCACCATCACCCCCTACTTTGAGCTTACCCCCTTCTTAAGAAGTCTACCTTGCCACCCAAGTGTAGCCCAATGGACGTCCCTTGATCTTCTTCGGCCTCCCAAACCACCTTTACACTTCCTTTTTGGGTTTAAGTCCATCCAACCCACCCAACAAACTTCACTTCCTGTGCTGATAGACCCTCCATCTGCTTACTCTGAAGATCTCCACAGGACACTAGAGGGGATGATACCCTCAGCTCGGGATGTTGTTTGATGGCCTCTTGTCCTTAGGTCTCTTACTGTAGGAAGTCTCGTCCTGGTCAACCCATCAGAGCATGATCTTCTTGAGGTCTTGACCGGTGGGTTAGGTTACCCGCACTCCTCTAGAGCCCGTGCCACTGATAATAGTCATCCCCAGACAAACCATTGTACCAAAACTCTGTCAATTCAGATTCAGCATTCCCGGGACCCCGTACCGGGTGACTATGGGGCACTGCCCACCCAAGAAAGTTTAGCATATGACGCAAATCAATATTTAATCTTCTTTATCGTATGTCTGCCTTCATCTTTCGCTGCTCCGCCTGTGTTCCGAAGTGATAAAGATCGATAGAGCGAAGAGAAAACACATCAGCGGAATTTTTGAGCCGCCGAAGAAGCACTTCTGCATTTGAGCCACGTCTTAGAAGTTCAGTTCAGTCTGTTCCATTTACACAGAAGCGACAGGAAAGCAGGATGGAGAGGAGGGTAAAATCCTAAGAGGTTTATCCAAATACCCCTCGCCATCAAAAGAGGAATTAGATTATCTTAAATTGAAAACTGAATTTACAGAACGCAACAAATTGCAAAATCTGAACAGGGGGAATAACTAGGGTAGGGGCGTAGTAGGCCTTGGGGACTGAACCTGTGGGCTGGACATGTGGTAGCAACTCAACAGCTTCCAGATGTTTCACCACCCAAGGGGGCTCAAAGTCAGACCCTGGGTACTCTACATATATCAACCCGGATACTTTGGAGATAGAGAAGAGTACAGCCCAACAAACTTCACTTCCTGTGCTGATAGACGCTCGATCATCTTACTCTGAAGATCTCCACGGAACTCAGTACTGGAGGGGATACCTTCTGCTCACTCAAGGGTTCCTTTGCTGTGGTAAAAACCTTTACTCTTCTGGGAAGGCTTCAAACTAGATGTCGGAACATTGCTGTGAGGATCTGATTGAGCATTAGTGAGGTCAGCTACTGATGTTGGATGATTCGTTGCAGATTGTGTAGCCACAGGTCTCTCTCGTGTATTCACAGGTCTCTCTCGTGTAGCCACAGGTCTCTCTTGTAGCCACAGGTCTCTCTCGTGTAGCCACAGGTCTCTCTCGTGTAGCCACAGGTCTCTCTGGTGTAGCCACAGGTCTCTCTGGTGTAGCCACAGGTCTTTCTCATGTAGCCACAGGTCTCTCTTGCGTAGCCACAGGTCTCTCTTGTGTAGCCACAGGTCTCTCTGGTGTAGCCACAGGTCTCTCTGGTGTAGCCACAGGTCTCTCTCGTGTAGCCACAGGTCTCTCTGGTGTAGCCACAGGTCTCTCTGGTGTAGCCACAGGTCTCTCTGGTGTAGACACAGGTCTCTCTGGTGTAGACACAGTTCTCTCTCATGTAGACACAGCTCTCTTTCATGTAGCCACAGCTCTCTCTGGTGTAGCCACAGGTCTCTCTCGTGTAGCCACAGGTCTCTCTCGTGTAGCCACAGGTCTCTCTCATGTAGCCACAGGTCTCTCTCATGTAGCCACAGGTCTCTCTGGTGTAGCCACAGGTCTCTCTGGTGTAGCCACAGGTCTCTCTGGTGTAGCCACAGGTCTCTCTCATGTAGCCACAGGTCTCTCTGGTGTAGCCACAGGTCTCTCTGGTGTAGCCACAGGTCTCTCTCGTGTAGCCACAGGTCTCTCTCATGTAGCCACAGGTCTCTCTCATGTAGCCACAGGTCTCTCTGGTGT
The DNA here is from genome assembly GCA_024036415.1 of Prochilodus magdalenae. Lineage (NCBI taxonomy): Eukaryota > Metazoa > Chordata > Actinopteri > Characiformes > Prochilodontidae > Prochilodus > Prochilodus magdalenae. The sequence continues at coordinate 39,316 of JAMWET010005170.1, forward strand.
AGCCACAGGTCTCTCTGGTGTAGCCGCAGGTCTCTCTGGTGTAGCCGCAGGTCTCTCTGGTGTAGCCGCAGGTCTCTCTCGTGTAGCCGCAGGTCTCTCTCGTGTAGCCACAGGTCTCTCTGGTGTAGCCACAGGTCTCTCTTGTGTAGCCACAGGTCTCTCTCGTGTAGCCACAGGTCTCTCTCGTGTAGCCACAGGTCTCTCTCATGTAGACACAGGTCTCTTTCATGTAGCCACAGCTCTCTCTGGTGTAGCCACAGGTCTCTCTCGTGTAGCCACAGGTCTCTCTCATGTAGCCACAGGTCTCTCTCATGTAGCCACAGGTCTCTCTCATGTAGCCACAGGTCTCTCTGGTGTAGCCACAGGTCTCTCTCATGTAGCCACAGGTCTCTCTGGTGTAGCCACAGGTCTCTCTCGTGTAGCCACAGGTCTCTCTGGTGTAGCCACAGGTCTCTCTGGTGTAGCCACAGGTCTCTCTCGTGTAGCCACAGGTCTCTCTCGTGTAGCCACAGGTCTCTCTCGTGTAGCCACAGGTCTCAGTGAACCAATCCAGGGGGATTCCGTGTGAGACCCGAGCCTATATGGACACTTTGCAGGGTTGACTGGCTTTACTTGATCTGGGACAGGAATTCTAGACCTCATTTCAAGGCTTCAAACTCAGAGTCATCGAGGTGTGAGTGGTTTCATCAGTCTGGCCAGCGATTGGCCAACCCAGAGGCAGGACTGGTTTTAATTTAGCCGCATGAAAAACCCACTTCAAGTTCACTCGGGCCGACCCGGTCATTTTCAGGGAGCTTTTAGGGGTCCTTCTTTACAAAGTCCTAGCACAGAATGTTTAGGTGATGGTGTAATGTACAGTATACATTCCCTGCCTGAACTCTGATTGAACTACCCCTCATTGGGCTGGTCCGATAAGTAACAGCATTGAATCATATACAGGCCCAAGGTCAGCACGTTGACGGTCAAACCCCCATGTAGCCTGGTTATGTAATATTCACAAGTCTGGAAGCAGTTAGGGGCCACAAACTGGTTTCACACTGTGAATGTGTTGGTTCAGCTGCTCAAGTCATAAACACTCTTGGGCTTACAGAGCTAAGGGTTGCTAAAAGGTTCCGGGCTTGAGTGTGCGGTTCTGGAGGAAACCTCTAATAGCCCCTTCCCTCCAAAGAACCCCGTCTGTGTCTTCTTATCGCCAGAAGTTGATCCATGCTTGCTTTCTGGACATGAACAATCATCTCACAGGTAATCTACACGCTCCGCCATCTTGTTACTACTGGTGGGCAGCGCCCTCTGTTGGCGCTGATGGCACAACCATCCTTTGACGTTCTTTGGTTCCAATAAAAAGCTGGTGCAAACTCGGACTGGTTCCCTGAATGGCACCAAGATTCTACGAAGTGTAAATAGAACCAGACGTTGGTGGATAACACCACTATCTGCCAATATGGGAGACTGGGGTTGGATTCCTGGTCTGGGTAACTATGCTAACTGTGCTACACCAATAAGAGTCCATGGGCAAGACTCCTAACACCACATTGGCCTACCTGTAATACAGTTAACCTCATAAGTCATTCTGAATTAGAGCATCAGCTAAGGTAAGGACCAGGGTTCTTTTGCCCATAAAGGCCTATGATTGGAATAGAACCTTTACAGGTGGAGGTTCTGTGCTAGAACACATCACTTTCATGAAGACTGAATGTTCTCTGGCGCACCAGAAGTGGTTCATTCACGGTATCGCTCCAGGGCTCCTGTATTTTTGAAGAGTTTATCACGAGCCACCAAACACCTTCGGATTCTCTCTGCTCAAGGTACGTTTAGCTTGAGATTACAGCGCTCTGATAGCGATCAGCTGCTACGTCTTGTGTGATGTTCCACGGCCTTGTAGCGCTGGAGGCCATGTCTGTCTCCTATCACTTTCAGATGAACCTAGATGTGTTATGCTGCATCTGCAAACAGGCCTGGCGTACACAATTTCCCATTAGCTTACCTAACACGAGCATGGCGACACTGACGGCTGCATTAGCGTTGCGTTGATCTGAGCGTTTAGATGGCTACGTTAATTCTGCCTTGGTTGCAGCTGAACGCCATTAGCTCAGGACGCTAGTGCTAGCAGAAGTAAACGGTTGGGTAGGCCTGTGTAAATGTGGGTAGGCCGGTATTGAGGATACAACGTCCAAACACACTAGTGCCCTGCAAATCCATTATATCAGGCGGGAGGCTATTCCTCACAGCCATGCCACTCATTTCAGTGCTCCCTCCCATGTGGCAATGCCACCATATCCTGGCAATCAATCATCCTGGAATGCTTGTAACACAACGAACACTGCAGCAGTAAAACCGCCGCAACCACAATGTGAGAAATACCCCATGGGTTTTGCAGGGTCCCAAGGTGAGGGGTCCCATGTTGGCTCACTGGCGCTAATGCTAGCTTCATTGGCATCAACATGTGTAGGTTCTTCAACATGTACAGATCTTCTAGTCGGGTAATGCACTCGGGCATAGTTAGAGTTGCTCGGCTATGAAAAGGGTAAATTGGGTGCACCAATCTCCTACAGCTCCACCCTGAGGTAGACCAGTGTTGTAGCTGTCGAGCATGCCACTCGTGAAGCAGGCTAAACAATGGCCGCTCAGCATCTACTGTACCCTAATGGGAATTTGAAACTCTGAGATATTCAAAAAGGTTAATTAGTGTGTTGTAGACACCCCACCCCCCCTCCACCACCACACACACCCTACCAAAAGAAGCTCTGTACTTCACACCTTCCCTGAATGTTGGTCTGGAGGCTGTTGGGCATGTCCTATAAGAATTACACTCATCCCGTGCATGGGTGCCCCGGCCGATAGTTCAGCATGTTTTGCCAGGCTTAGCAGCCCACGCCCACGTCAGATCATAACTCCCCCCCTCCCTCAAAATCTTCCCACCATCTACTCCGTCTACGAGTGGAGAAATGAAGAATGTGTACATTATACCCCTCCTGAGACTGCGAGCGAGAGAGGGAGTTTTCTCAGCTGGTGTAGTAGGTAGGCTTTAATGTGGTGGGTGGAGGAGCTGGACATCCCATCCATGCATTCCAGTTTGGAATAAAACAGCAGGGTTCTCTTTTAAGCACATGCTACACACTGGTTCTAACCTCTAGAACCTTTGAGAACATGTTCTTACCTCCATTTGTAGATGCATATGCCTAATAGGAATTACTGCAGTATGGAACGTATTGGGATACTTGGAGATATCAATGCGCCAGCTGACCAGTTAAGCCCAAACTGGGGGAAATGCTGAAAATCTATAGGATACTCGGAGGAAAGAAGTCATGGGTGAGATGTTCTGCTCTGAACTTCTGTCCTCATTAAATGAAATTGTTCTAATGGCCAGATTATTAAATAATTGATAAGGTCTAATTATGGCTAATTTGCAATGGGCAACCATGTTGTAATACTATTGAATTGGATAAAAAAGTGCACGCCCATGTACTGTACTTCTGCCCGACCAGCAGACACCGTTTCACAGAGACTACCTCAGGGTAGACCCCAAAACACAAATTCAAAGTTGGCTTGACCTGCACTCATCTGTTTGTCTCTTTCTTCCATCCCTCCTTTTTGCCATAGAGGCCCTATCTGAACCCTACTGTTTCCAATAGCCTACAGCCACCAAACTGCATGTACTCACTTAGGGCAGATCCCCAATCTCTAATCCACAGCCATACAGACCCGTACTCCTCCATGTGTCCTTTATTCATCCCTCATTCGTTACATAGCAACCACAGCCTAGCAACAAGCTGTGCAGCCATTCAGGATTCCTTCATTAAGGACTACAAAAAGCCCATGACATCATATAAGGTCAACCCCGCCTCCCCTGGTTCTAGATAGACTTACCTTATCTGAATGTTATTACATCACCTCCCAAAGGGCACCAGCCCAGGGCATCTGTCACGCTCCCATCATGTAACCCCCAACTCAGAATCTCCCACAGACTCCATTTCCCACAATGCTTCCGCCAGTCATGTGACTCAACCATCCAATCAGAGAAGTTTCAGCCATCACTGTGGTACAGCACACCACTGGTCAGCGCTAGACCTCCTGGGGGCTTTACTCTAGCCATGTCACATGCTCAAGCTGTACTCGGAGGAATCCTCAGCTCTCCTCCGCGGAGCTGAATCAGTGTCGGTGGTGTTGTCGCCTCGCTCCTCTCTGCTGCTGCCCAGTGTAGGGTGGTAGGTGTAGTCTGAGCTTTCCTCCGCTCAGGCCTGCCACTGAAATTCAAGCTTAGATGACGAATTAATGCGGGATGCACCAGGAGGCCCCACCACATGAAGAGTGGCCAGATGGCCCTGTTAAAGATTTGCCACTTAAGCTGTCAGGAGGTTTATGCATCATCAGTCCCTCGACATGATCACTCACTCAAAGATCTGGGGTGGCTTTACAGTAACCCGATGCTTTGCTGTTTCTGTCACACCCTGGCCTGTCCTGTTCGTGTCTGTCTGTCTTATCTGGCTTCCTGTTTGTCTTGTCACGCCCATGTGCTGTCTGTCACTCTCTTCCATGTGTTCTGTTTGTTTTGGTCTTTTGCTCCGCCCTCTTGTCAGGCCCCTCACCTGTTTCTGGCCCCGCCCCTTCCCAGGTGTCTCTCGTTAGCCCTTGTTGTTTTATACTCCATGTGGTCCCCTGTGTTCTTGCTTGGCGTTTGTTCCCCTGCTGGTGTCTTGTTTCCATGCCCGTAGTTTTGTCTCTTTGTCTGTAGGTTTTGTATTCCTGCTGTGACATCACTGGTGGTAGTTGTTTATAGGTAGGGGTAGGGATTGAATTGGGTAACTACGGCTATGATGATGTCATATGCTTCAGCTGGCAACAGTTCATTTAACCCCTAACTGATGCTGAGGGTTGCTTCTCATTTCCTGAACAGCCATGTGGCAAGACATGTCCCCGATGGCCATGGACAACGATGCACTGTGGTTAAGAAGGGTCACATTACTGGCCTATGGAAAAGCAATGGAAGCCACATGGAAGCTGGAATGACTGGGTTCGGGACTGGCAGGGTCAGAGATGAAGGTCAAAGGGCATTAGAACTGATGGCAATGGTCAACGGTAAAAGAAAACCAATTGGGGGAGCATGAGGACTGGACTTTGGAGTGGTCATGTGGTCTAATGAGTCAAGACTGACCCTATTCCAGAGTGATGGGAACATCAGGGTAGGAAGTATAACGTATGAAGTGATGTACCAGGAAGATTCCGGAGGGAGTGTTATGATCTGGGGTTGCTTCAGCTGGTCAGATCATGGTTCAGTAACGTTATGAGGTACCAGATGAAGTCAGCTGACCTGAGTGTACTAAACGACCAGGTCAATGACCCATCCCTAATGGCCTGGTTATATTCCAGGTTGACAATGCCGAGCTCAGATTGTGAAAACGAGGTTCAGGGCTCAAGAGGAATCACCATCTCAGCCACCACAGAGTCTGGAGCCTAACTCAGCCGGAAGTGTTGGAGATGTGCCTGACGTGGTCCGACTCCCCTATATATAAAAGATCTCGGCCAGAAATGAATGCAGCTCTGGACGGATATGAACTGTGTGAGGTTGCCTAGGGAACAAGTTGAAACAACGGCACGGCTAATGCATGCGGTAATCAAAGCTATGCAATGTGCTGTTATTGGTCATTGGTCAATCAACATACTGCACTACTGTGAATCCAATAATGAGGCTTTGAGGCTATTAGGGCTTCTGTTCCAAAGCCTGGACCTTCCCAACTGTTGCAGGGAGAAATCTTTTGACCACAATGACCGTCATCATTTCCACTTTGGACTCTACCAGTGGTTTAATGAGGATCGACCTGTGAATCCCCCAGGTCAGCTTCTTTTGTAGCAGTACAGGAAGGGAAGCAATCAGGAAGGGAAGAGGTTTATTGGGGATAAGAGACGCTGGCAGTATTCCAGGATCTCTAGCTCACATGGTTCAAATACTCAAAGAAATTTCAAAGATCTGTGTAAGTGGATTCACAGAAACCCACAGGGGGTCCAGAGCAGAAGGCCCAGGACCTGGACAGAGTAACTGTGATGGATGGAACTGTCGATGCGTCCCGAGAAACAATATTTCTTTGTTGTGGTCGCAGTGTGACGGGGTTGGAGGACGTTTCACAATGTACAGTGCTCGTAGAAGAAACGTCCATTCTGTGATATATATATATATATATAGCTCTGGAAATAAATCAGTTTCTTCTCAAATCAGCATCTCCACATGTACCGCTGGTTCTCAGTGAGGAACCGAAGGTTGGGTTCTAGCTTTACTGGCAGATACAGTGAGCAACTGGTCCATAAGAACAAGGTCCAGCAGCAAACACACAGGACAACACAGCTACAGACTGGCCGAGGGCCAAACCCACTCTCTACTGAACGTGATGAGGGCCACCTCATTCCAATGTCACCTTAACCACCGTAAGATGACCTCAAGTGACCTACAGCGAGACTAGACTCTCCTGTGCAGATCATATTCATGCAAGCAACACTGCTCAGCAAAACTGGTGCGGTGACCACTCCTGTGTCAGGGAAACCTTCCCTTTGCTGTCATATGGGGGTTTCGCTTTACCTTTCTCGTCTGAATATGCGGTTTTCATGGTCATCCAGATCGTTCCTTGACTTGCAACTTTTCAGAGAGTAGTAATTGTGAGCTGGAGGTGCTTTGAAAACCGTTTGTAGACTTGCCCAGCCCTGTACGATTTTCAGGTCCCCAGTCTTAGAGGAGTTCATGGTAGTTGAGTGTGAAGACCACGTCTGAAGAGTCAGAGTCTGACACCAGACGAAGTCAGGGAATGTATGATGATGGTGTTATATTAAGGGTCGGAGCTTATTGAGGCAGGATGGCAGACCACCAGGACCAAGACTGTCAACCGTTTAGGACCCTTTGTTTTTTTTAAGGGTCTAGATTAACTTCCACATCATATAGGTAGTGAAATGAAATCTATATGGTATGACGGTCAATCCTAAACCTGAAAACCTTCTATCAGTTTGCCAGTCGTGCAGCTGCAGTGCATGTTGGGTGAATTGGGTTATTACTGTATGAAGGTAAGGTTTGGTTTGGGCTCCTACAGATCATCATCAGCCGGTTCTTTCGCGAGTCCGTTGGGTAGAAATAGCAGTATGCACTCTTTGCTTTCATTCGCCGCGTCCGGGTTGTGTTCATTGCCCAGGAAAAGAACGATTTCATGGGTATCTCCGCTACAAGAGCAGCTTCTTCTGTTTGACTTTCATAATTGCCTAAAACAAGAGCAGCTGCTTTCCACGTTCCAGCTCTGAACCCACTGCAAACAGAAGCAGCTCTTCAGAGCGAGCGCAGATGCGAACACAAGCGCGTACGCACATGCTGTTGTAACTCTCCGTTGCGGGCTGTAAACTGTGGAATAATAGCTGTCACTTCGTCGCTCCTCAAAAGCTCCTCAGACAATAGCGGGGGGAGAATCTTCAGCTGCGGTCTGTATTATCTGTGCGGGACAGACCCCATCCAGGCCCCAGCAGCTTTCAGCATTGCCTTTTAATACTGGATCACCCTGTCTCCGGCCTGTGGCTCAATGGGAGCACGCTGACGTTCTGAATTGTTCCCCTTGTTTGGTCACCCTAGCCGCCCCCCCACGGAAACAGGCACGGCAACACATTCATCTCATCCAGAGGTCTCCAGTCCCGTCTACAGGCCCTCCAGACAGTCCGTGTTTCTGGTCCACCCGTATGCATAGCTTGTATGAGCTATGGACTGTATATCAAGATATGCAAGGGTGCTGACAGAGTCATGGTGGAAGCAGGACCCCCTAGTTAACCTCCTGGGCCCCTTGAATGTCTCATTTGGTTGGGGGTGGGTGGGGTCAATGTTTAGTCTTTCCTCACCTGTGAAACAGTGAGCCTCTGTCTTGGATATTCCAGACTGGTACTAGAGATGCCGATCAGGTCTGGCACTGTACAGGATTGGCTCCGCAGTTGGTCTGTGATAGCCTAGCAGCCGTAACCATGGCCACAATCAGTCTGGTATAAAACTTTACAGTATACCAGGGCGTGTCCGTAAATCTGAGAAGAGTTTGGTGGAAAGACTGAAGACAAAATAGTGTATGATAATAATAATAATAATAATAATAATAATAATAATAATAATAATAATAATAATGGGTTACACTTCTATAGCGACACTAAACGACCTGCCACCCATAGAGGAAAGCCT
>JAMWET010005170.1:50000-65000 GCA_024036415.1 Prochilodus magdalenae
TGAGTCCGAACCTGGCCCAAGCCACATCATATTACCCTGACCCGAGTCTGAACCTGGCCCAAGCCACATCATATTACCCTGACCCGAGTCTGAACCTGGCCCAAGCCACATCATATTACCCTGACCCGAGTCCGAACCTGGCCCAAGCCACATCATATTACCCTGACCGAACCTGGCCCAAGCCACATCGTATTACCCTGAACCCAAGCCAGCCACATCATATTACCCTGACCCGAGTCTGAACCTGGCCCAAGCCACATCATATTACCCTGACCCGAGTCCGAACCTGGCCCAAGCCACATCATATTACCCTGACCCGAGTCTGAACCTGGCCCAAGCCACATCATATTACCCTGACCCGAGTCTGAACCTGGCCCAAGCCACATCATATTACCCTGACCCGAGTCTGAACCTGGCCCAAGCCACATCATATTACTACCTGAATCTGGCAACAGTCTGACTGAACGTGAGCTGACCCTGAGTCCAAGCCTGATCCACATCTTCATGCGTCCAAAACTGGCCCAAGCCGGGCAGAATGGTGATCAGGCCCGACCCGAGTCTGACAAGATTCTGTCCAAGGCCTACTCACATCTGGCGGCATTCTGTCTGAACGTGACCCGACTCATCGCATGACAGGGAAGTGTAAGTACAAACCAAATCCAAGCCACCAGGCAAAATTCTGAACTAGACCCGACCTAAGCCTGACAAAATTCTGGCACTACTCAAGCCAAGCCCAGCAAAAATCTGTCCAATGCCAAAAAAAGTCAGTCCAAGACCAAGGCCATCTGTCTAGGCTTGATCCGAGCCCGGCAAAATTCAGTCTGTCCCGTCAGATTCTTTAAAAACCTGAAGGAAATTCTTTCTGAACTTGACCCAACCCAAATAAACCCGATCAGGCCCAGAACCGGAACCATCTTCATGTTTAGACTGCCCGAGGTATAACCCAAACCCCATAACGAGTTTAAACCCAATCTGAACCGCATCATCAAGTTTCCCAAGCCTGACACGAGCCTCTCATTTCTTTCAGAACCAGATCCAAGACTAAATTCTATCCAGCCCCAAAAAACGTCTGTCTAAAACTGACCGGAACCACATAACCATGTTTAAACATAGCTAGGTCCGAACCCGACCCGAGCTCAATAATATCCTGTCAGAACCCAAACCTGAACCATCATGTTCAGAGTTCTAAACTGTCCCAAGTATCACAAAATTCTACCCAGGCCACTTTAATTCTACACCAGACCGGAACCAGAGTTCTGTTAGAACCCGACCTGAACTGGCCGTATTCATAATCAGCTTTAAATGATGTTTTAACGAATCTATTAATCACACAAGCCCTTCAAACAGCGTTAGCGTCCATACCGCACTGTTCCCAGAGTGTGAGGTTGTTCCCAGAGTGTGAGGTACTAGTCTTCACCTGTGTAACCTGCAGACTGTATTTCTGCACACTGGACATATTGACCAGGCTGGGTTGGTTACACTGTACAGGTGAATGTCTGTAACGTATGGTGAGCCTGCCATATAAACCAGGGAGTGCAAACTGTGCCAACCAGCCCCACACCAACCTCCCCACCCACACCCCGCACCCCCTCTAAGAGCCCTGCTTGTATATTTAGCCGGTAAATGTCAGAGTGTGAGTCTGCCAGTCTGTTTGTGCTTCTGATTACCCCGCCTCACTTCGTTTGCGAGGTACGTGTCCGTAACGGTGCTTAATGTGACTCGGTCAGGGGCGGCGCAAGCTGCTCCCGGAACAACCACGGGGAGGGACGGTCTGAATAAGTGATGGACTGAGGTGTCTGTTTATCTGAAGCTGAAAGAGTTCTAACCTTGCCATTACAGCGCCACGTCTGGGTCAGCCTTCCCTGGCGGAGCGGCTCTCCACAGCGTAGAGCGAGAGAGAGAAGGAGGAGTGTATTCATTATTGAGATGATTGGTAATGTTGATGCTGCTCGGCTCACCTGGCGGAGTGACCCTCGTGGCTGGAGCTCGCCTGTTGGTGTGGCTCTTAAAGGGATGGTTCACCACAGTGCCTCCTGTACCTCAAAGGTAGCCAGTCAGCCGAGATGAACCTACCGTCATCATCAAAAGAACACCTGAAGGAAGGAGGTGTGGGAGTGCGGTGGTGTTGGGAAGGGAGATAAAGGTTGCCATGACCAATAACTGATGATACATTTAGACTGATATGGGGAATATTTACTGAGCTACACATACAGAAGTCTGTCTCTCGGTATGGAGTCGGGCGGCCATGTTTGCTAACCCAACATGCCAGACGTCTCGGTATGGAGCTGTAGAGGTTCCTAATGGTGTCCTGGGATAATCCATCCCATGCAGCTTGAATATCCTCACACAGTTCCTGCAGATGGTGCGGTAGGGTTGGAGGTGGAGTGACACCAGGCCTTCTGGACGTGCTCTACCAAGACTAAAGCGGGACTCGTCACTGAAGATGACCCGCCGCCATTCTGAGTCACTCCATGACAGTCTGGTACGACACCACTGCAGTCTTTGGTGACAGTGACGTGGTGTTAAGGACAGTCGTAGTAACGGTCAATGTGTGGTGCAGCTGTCTACCAATAGTGCTGGTACCAACAGGATGACTAATGGAGGCAACGCTGCCTCCATTAGTGGCTGTTGGGTCAGTCAGGTACAGCGATAAGGCCTGTCCTTTGCATGTCTCACCAGGTCAAACCTACCCACCAAGTTTCATTCCTGTCGGCTGATTCCTTTCGGGTGCAGCTATCTGTGCAGCAATTCTTTTGAGGATAAGTGTCCTAATGGCCCTGAGCCAAAATCTTCTTGGGGGTCTTGACCTCCAGTCCAATCATAATATTTTGTATGCAAGACGAAACTGAGCGTATCGGTTGAACACAGCTTGAGTAACTCCCAGTATCGCTGGAGGGTTATTGGGTGGTGGCTATTTTGCATTATGGTATAATCACTCTAGGCAATCTGTAGTGTGCCTAGACCCCCAAAGTCCCCAAAGGGGTGCAACTGCGCTCGGGCCTCTCGCGCTTCGCGAGTCTTTAACTCTAGATAATGCCTATGGCAACCTTTAGAGTGACGACGCAAGGGTGCTATGGCCCATAACATTAAACGCAATGTGAGTGCAGGCCAGTAGGGGGAGTATATGCTCAAGCAGGATACAAGGCACCCGGACATAGAGTAGGTATGCCTTTAGGTGTTAGCTAAGTGGTTCATATGTTATTCCAGGTGGTTTCTAGGGTTTCTATTTTAGACACAATTTACCACAGCAAGCTCGATAAACTTTTATAAATAAAAATTTGATATTTAATAATTGCTAAGAGAAATATGATAGTGTAATACTTATTGATATATGAGTAGCATTTAAAGAATATTATCTCTATACCAAAAATAAAGTTTTTAATAAATTACTATGTATAAAAATAAATTTTTGTGTCTTCAGTGAGTATTTGATGACTGATTTTTCAGTTATATCTATGTATATCTATCTATATCTATATCTATGTTTTTCTGCCAGTATTATGATTAATAAATATGGGCGTCCTTGTGTCCAGTTCCTAAAATGAATGAAATGAACACTATAGAAATACACTTCCTTATCACTAAGCATTCTAGCTCAATTGAACCAACATTGAAAGAACTGAAATGGGCCTAGGTCCCAACCCTGAGGGACCCCACACTCTTCTGCAGTAAGGAATGAAAACCCTCAGAACACAACACTGTATTTTCATTGAAAGATTACTGCTCCTATTACCAGGCCCTGGCTTTTCATTACACTCGGGTTATGTGAAGGTGGCTGTGGTCATTAATATGACATGAGTTCGCAGTGTGCTGGCGTCAGCAAATTCGCTAAAGGATTTCCTCAAGGTAACCAGATTTACTTCGAGCGCCATGCCTGGACGTGCTCCGGCCGACTGCAACGCAATTCCGAGACATATACACACAAACTCCCCTAATCTGATCATTTTCTCATTCCCTTTTGGCCTCAATGAAGCACAATGAGAATGTCAATGAGCAGCTTTTTGCCGCCCCCCTCTCAGGTCCCATCTGAGAGAGAGGAGATTGTACTTACGCAACGCTGCCCCACTTTGCTAACGCACAACGCCATCTGCTGAATGCATCGCTAACGCTATTAACATCCCAATTGCCGGTCCAGTGCCAAGAGTCCATCATTCTCCACATAAACCAGCATATGAATTGGTCACAGCTGCAGTGTTAATGCGGTGTTAAGTGGAAAGACCTGTACTATATGGCCAAAAGTATGTGGACACATATTGAGCGCTCAACCACTTCCATTGCCAACAGGTGAAACGATACATTGACGCACATAGTCATGGAGAACACTGGCAGTGGAATGGATCATACTGAAGAGCTTAACAGGGCACTGTCATAGGATGCCACCTTTGCCACAAATTGCTGTCCTGCTAGATCTGCCCTAGACAACAGTAAGTGCTATCATTGTGAAATAGCTTCCTGGAGCAACAGCAGCTCAGCCACAAAGTGGTGGACCGTGCAAACTCACAAGCAAGGCCAAGCACTGCAAAAGCATCTAGCACATTAAACGTTGTTCCCTGTGGGCATTGTTGTTTCTGCTGGACCCTGAGTTCCTGAGACCACATTGGAAATCTGGGTAACGACTTCTGATTGGTCAGCAGACTCTACCCAAGGTGCCAGTAGATGATGAGGGGCTAAAGACAATAACCATGAACAGAGAAATGGCAAATCACTCAAGACGTTCAGTGTTGGACTCGGTGTCATTATGCAACACGTCTGCACACGGAGAGTGCGGTTCTAGGCTGGATTTAAAAATCTCCTGAAACCGCCATGAACGCTCTGGAGCCGCACGATGGAACAGCATGATGCTGCCCTTCCAGGAAACACAGAGTAGGCCTCTAGTGTGCAGCGCTCCAGAGATGTACTCTTCATGCATGGCGTCCTTGTTGGCCGAAGAGGGTAAAGCAAATTGGTGACCATGTGCAACAAGGCCTTCCTTTAAAGAACATGTTCAGATGACTCTCCAGAGGGTTTGGCTGGCCTACCGGTCAGGGGTCTTTGCACAAACTCGTGGAGACCTTGAGGGCACAGAGTCATCAAAGCAAAAGAAAGCTATCTTCGTGTTCACTCAGGTTTGTTGACGGTGGAGCAGAGGGGCGCTGACCTCTCAGGGAGCCCCCATGTCTTTGTGACCTTCTGGCTCTCCCTTTTAGTTCTGCTGTAAGACCAAGGGCTGTCAGAGTCAAGGGCAGCACTCTGTTAACACCATATAGTGTGTTCAGGTCTTCTGTCAGAGCTAGCAGTCCGTCTGATCTCTCTGTTAACACCATATAGTGTGTGCAGGTCTTCTGTCAGAGCTAGCAGACCGTCTGATCTCTCTGTTAACACCATATAGTGTGTTCAGGTCTTCTGTCAGAGCTAGCAGTCTGTCGGATCTCTCTGTTAACACCATATAGTGTGTTCAGGTCTTCTGTCAGAGCTAGCAGTACGTCTGATCTCTCTGTTAACACCATATAGCGTGTTCAGGTCTTCTGTCAGAGCTAGCAGTACGTCTGATCTCTCTGTTAACACCATATAGCGTGTTCAGGTCTTCTGTCAGAGCTAGCAGTCTGTCTGATCTCTCTGTTAACACCATATAGCGTGTTCAGGTCTTCTGTCAGAGCTAGCAGTCCGTCTGATCTCTCTGTTAACACCATATAGCGTGTTCAGGTCTTCTGTCAGAGCTAGCAGTCCGTCTGATCTCTCTGTTAACACCATATAGCGTGTTCAGGTCTTCTGTCAGAGCTAGCAGTCCGTCTGATCTCTCTGTTAACACCATATAGCGTGTTCAGGTCATCTTTCAGAGCTAGCAGTCCGTCTGATCTCTCTGTTAACACCATATAGCGTGTTCAGGTCTTCTGTCAGAGCTAGCAGTCCGTCTGATCTCTCTGTTAACACCATATAGTGTGTTCAGGTCTTCTGTCAGAGCTAGCAGTCTGTCTGATCTCTCTGTTAACACCATATAGTGTGTTCAGGTATTCGGTCAAATCTAGCAGTCCGTCTGATCTCTCTGTTAACACCATATAGCGTGTTCAGGTCTTCTGTCAGAGCTAGCAGTCCGTCTGATCTCTCTGTTAACACCATATAGCGTGTTCAGGTCTTCTGTCAGAGCTAGCAGTCCGTCTGATCTCTCTGTTAACACCATATAGCGTGTTCAGGTCATCTTTCAGAGCTAGCAGTCCGTCTGATCTCTCTGTTAACACCATATAGCGTGTTCAGGTCTTCTGTCAGAGCTAGCAGTCCGTCTGATCTCTCTGTTAACACCATATAGCGTGTTCAGGTCTTCTGTCAGAGCTAGCAGTCCGTCTGATCTCTCTGTTAACACCATATAGCGTGTTCAGGTCATCTTTCATAGCTAGCAGTCCGTCTGATCTCTCTGTTAACACCATATAGCGTGTCCAGGTCTTCTGTCAGAGCTAGCAGTCCGTCTGATCTCTCTGTTAACACCATATAGCGTGTCCAGGTCTTCTGTCAGAGCTAGCAGTCCGTCTGATCTCTCTGTCAACACCATATAGTGTGTTCAGGTCTTCTGTCAGAGCTAGCAGTCCGTCTGATCTCCCTGTTAACACCATATAGTGTGTTCAGGTCTTCTGTCAGAGCTAGCAGTCCGTCTGATCTCTCTGTTAACACCATATAGTGTGTTCAGGTCTTCTGTCAGAGCTAGCAGTCCGTCTGATCTCTCTGTTAACACCATATAGCGTGTTCAGGTCATCTTTCAGAGCTAGCAGTCCGTCTGATCTCTCTGTTAACACCATATAGCGTGTTCAGGTCTTCTGTCAGAGCTAGCAGTGTCTTCGTCTGATCTCTCTGTTAACACCATATAGTGTGTTCAGGTCTTCTGTCAGAGCTATAGCAGTCTGTCTGATCTCTCTAGTTAACACCATATAGTGTGTTCATGTATTCGGGTCAAATCTAGCAGTCCGTCTGATCTCTCTGTTAACACCATATAGCGTGTCCAGGTCTTATCTGTCAGAGCTAGCAGTCCGCAGATCTCTCTGTTAACACCATATAGCGTGTTCAGGTCATCTTTCAGAGCTAGCAGTCCGTCTGATCTCTCTGTTAACACCATATAGTGTGTTCAGGTCTTCTGTCAGAGCTAGCAGTCTGTCTGATCTCTCTGTTAACACCATATAGTGTGTTCAGGTATTCGGTCAAATCTAGCAGTCCGTCTGATCTCTCTGTTAACACCATATAGCGTGTCCAGGTCTTCTGTCAGAGCTAGCAGTCCGTCTGATCTCTCTGTTAACACCATATAGCGTGTCCAGGTCTTCTGTCAGAGCTAGCAGTCCGTCTGATCTCTCTGTTAACACCATATAGTGTGTTCAGGTCTTCTGTCAGAGCTAGCAGTCTGTCTGATCTCTCTGTTAACACCATATAGCGTATTCAGGTATTCGGTCAGAGCTAGCAGACTGTCTGATCTCTCTGTTAACACCATATAGTGTGTTCAGGTCTTCTGTCAGAGCTAGCAGTCCGTCTGATCTCTCTGTTAACACCATATAGTGTGTTCAGGTCTTCTGTCAGAGCTAGCAGTCTGTCTGATCTCTCTGTCTGAGCTGAACTGCTGCCCATCCTGTGTGGCCTGATGCTGTTGCTACATCTGCTCTGACTGGGAGCCACAGCTTGCCTTTAACCCCCACGGAGCTCCTGGCTGTCCTGCACTGTGGAAGCTTGGTCTGCGTCCTGCTGACCCATCCGATGACCCAACTACGTAATCAGACTAATCAGACATTCATTATTCTACCCTACACACATTATACAACTGGTGTTGACCTGAAGAGGATGGGTTCCCCTTTTGAGTCTGGGTTCCTCTCGAGGTAAAACTACATCAGCTGGGGTAAAGACAGCTGAAGGTGTCAATGAAGAATATTCCTATGATACCTCTTTGATCTTTTCTGTGCTTTTACATCTGTATTGTCTGTCTCTTATCAGCCCACGCTTGCCTAGAGCCGAGTGGCTTCCTCCGCCAGCAAATTAGACTCAATTACTCTGCTGTCTATCAAAGCCTGTAGCAGTCAAACCATTAGAGCGGCTGTTAATTAATTGTATAACCTGTGACCTTCTGTTTCCCAGTGACTGTATTTTTAATGTTTTCCTGTCGTTCTTTCTCTCTTCCTTTACCTGCCTTCCCTCTCTGTAGACTCTCTGCAGGGGGAACATCAAAGGAAGCTGTATAGGGAGCTGTTGGCCAACTACAACCGGCTGGAGAGACCTGTGTCCAATGACTCTGCGCCCCTAGTGGTGGAGCTGGGACTTACGCTGCTCCAGATTATTGACGTTGTGAGTGTTTCTGCGTCTTCAGAGCTCCATTAATAAATCTGTCACTTTCGTACGAAGCATGCACATGTGCAAAGCAACATCTGTATAAGCCAGAGACGGCTTGGCAACAGGTGCTGTGGACTGATAAAGTCAGTACGGAACTCTTTGGCCAAAATCACTTTGCAATTTTCTAAATTTGTAGATCATATCGTCGCTGTCCAAAGAAAAACAGGTATCTCCAAAATGGCAACTTTACAGGAAAGGCCAAAAACCTCATTTAATTTGAATGGAAGTCAATGGAACCAGACATCTTTCCAAGCAGTTTTGGGCCATTTCTGTTGGTCCATTCTTCATGGAATTTCCTTACAGTGTAAACAGCAGCTCATGTGATCAAATGAGGCATAAAAGTAAAAATCAACAAAAATGGAGATACATGTTTTTCATTGGACAGCGACAATATGTAGATCAGCTATATAGAGGTATATCATTGGCCCATTGGTTTCCCAAGATTTCCGTACATCTGCACTACAGCCTATAGATGCTGGGGATGTTGCTTCCTAGAGAAACTGCAGGCAGGTATGTATTGGCTTTGCTGGGCCATTGCTGTGGTATCCCAGGTGGTTGCTAAGGTGTTTATAGTGTAGGGTTTGGCTCGTTATGGACCCATGAGTGGGGGATTACCCACAAATCCTTCTTGTCCAAGATGTCCCATTGGTATGTAAGTGGGATATCATATAGCCATCAAAGCTGAATTGGAAAAGAAACGTCACTTGACGAGACAGAGGTGGGGAAGCAGCCCGGGGAGACTCAGCAGCATAGCCCAGCAGCCAGCGAGTCTCTGACAGCAGAATAGACAGGTGGCCTGGTGGCACTCATCTACGGGTCCGTTTGACTGTGGACAATTGAAAGGCAGGTCCCAGAGATCCTTCATTTCCAAGACATCACATTGGTGTCAGGAATGGGATAGGGCGCCCCCAGCAGACCAGTGAGTAAAGCTCTTCTTCAAAAGATGAGTGGTGAAGATGATCGAACCTGGCCAGGCACTGCAAAAGAAGAAGCTGCTACAAGACGGGCGATGAGCTCAGCCACAAAGCCCGTCAGCCAGCGAACCCCTGACAGCAGAGCAGCATGGCGGCCACAGCCCTTGTCGTTTCCATTGCTTCCAGTAGTGTGAAGATTGGTGCTGCAAGCTGTGAGGAGGTCCTCGACACTGTGCTCAGTCTCTCTGCTCAGGCATCCCAGGGAAGACGATACGGCCGGAGGGAGGGCTGGCTGCATGTGTGGCCAAAGGCCAAAGGTATGTGCGTTTTACTGGGAGAGGGCACCTGCTCCAAGAAGGCTGCGGGAAACAGGGACGGCATACCCCTGTGCGCCCCAGGGACCCTACATTCACACTAGCAAGCGAGAAGTCGCTAACGTTGCCCCAGGCTTGTCTCTTGTGGGCGTGTTCAGGCCGCCCACGTTATTGTGTGTTTTGAAAGCAAATATTTGTATGTAATTAATATGGGAACTGACCGGCTTGCATTCGTAGCTAGCTTTGCATGCGGCTAGCCTAGCTAGCTATTGAGTGTTGTGTAGTTCAAGGTGAGCTGCTTTCTGTCCTGTCCATTCACACGCTCTGTCGTGTTTCCTTCTTGGTCAAGATGTGGCACTAGCATCCTTGGATAACAGGGACTTGAGAAAAGAGTCCATTCGGATATAGAGGGTTCAGTGAGTGTTCAGTTTGGTGAAGAAAGAAGTAAAGCTATGAGCCTCATACGGGATATATTAGGTGTTAGTCGGATACTAGCTTCACACATCTAAGCTAAAACAGGATGCAAGTCTGGTTTGTCCCGGCACAAATGAAGCCCAGTCCCGTATGTGTGTATCTTTCTGAGAAAGCCATCACCCATGGACTTCATTTCCAGTATCTGACCACACAAGGGGCTGTGAGAGAGAGAGAAAGAGAAAGAGCGAGAGAGAAAGAGAAACAGTGTGTGTGTGTGTGTGTGTGAGAGAGAGAGAAAGAGAGAGAGAGAGAGAGGAAGAGAGGGAGAGAGTAAGAAAGAGAGAGAGAGAGACAGAGAGAGGAGAGACAGAGAGAGAGAGAGACACAGAGAGAGAAAGAGAGAGAGAGACAGAGAGAGAGAGAGAGGAGAGACAGAGAGAGAGAGAGTGATAGTGAGGAGATGAGAGAGAGGGAGAGACTCAGAGAGAGGCGAGAACAGAGAGAGGAGATCTGAGATCGAGAGAGAGAGAGAGAGAGAGAGAGAGAGAGAGAGAGGAGAGAGAGAGAGAGGGAGCGAGAGAGAGGGAGCGAGAGAGAGAGAGGAGAGAGAGAGAGAGAGAGAGAGGGAGCGAGAGAGAGAGAGGAGAGAGAGAGAGAGAGAGGGCAGCGACGAGAGAGTGCAGCTGGGAGAGAGAGAGAGGAATAGGATAGAGAGGAGAGAGGAGAGGGAGCGCGAGAGGAGAGAGGAGAGAGAGAGAGAGATAGGAAGAGGAGAGAGAGAGGATGCGAGAGAGAGGGAGCGAGAGAGAGGAGAGGTAGAGAGAGGAGAGAGAGAGAGATGGGAGCGAGAGAGAGGGAGCTAGATGAGATGATGAGAGAGAGGAGAGACGAGGAGAGTGAGGGAAGGGAGAGAGAGGAGCGAGAGAGAGAGAGGAGAGAGAGGAGCGAGAGAGACGACGAGGAGAGAGACGAGCGAGAGAGTAAAGAGAGAGAGAGCTGAGAGAAAGAAGTGAGAAGAGAGAGAGAGCAGAGAGAGAGAGAATGAGAGGGATCGGGATGGAGGAGAGCCGAGAGGAGAGGAGAGAGAGAACAGAGAGAGAGGGAAGGGGAGCGAAGAGAGACGAAGAGGAAGAGAGAGAGAGAGAGAGAGGGAGCGAGAGAGAGAGAGAGAGAGAGAGAGAGAGAGAGAGAGAGTTCTACATTCAGTATTAGAATGTAATACAGGTCTCCACTATCTGCTGCATTTCAGCATGAAAATTCAATCAGACACTCTGAGCATCCACACACACCACACACACACACCCACACACACCACACACACCACACACCCACACACATCACACACACACACACACACACACACCACACACACCTACACACACACACACACACACACCACACACACACCTACACACACACACACACACACACACTCTCTCTCTCTCAACTCCAGGAACCAAAAACCACAAGAGAAGCAGTTTCTGATACCTCCTCTCTCCTCCTCTCTCCTCCTCTCTGTGTCACTCACCGTCCTGCTCTCCATTTTCCTGCTTCGTCGAACTTGTTATTGATTTACATAATTTAATTTCACGTTTTCTTTTAGTGTCCCATGACGGCTCGAACAGCGGTAGCCCTACTGCGGGCCGCTGCGGATAAAACAGTTAGCAAGAACACGCTATTCATTTTCAGAGCGAAGGAAACACACACTCGTCCTCAAAAGTATGGCTGCCCAAATAGCTGCTCCCAGAAGGAATCAGCTGCACCAACTGGGATAAAACTTGGTGGGTCGGTTTCACATTGTGAGACATTTCAATGATTCCCGTTTGGCTGCGCATGTGATGCAAGCCAGGACGGGCCCCATTTATCGACATTCAGCGAGCAGTGGTGTCCTCCATGAGTCATCCTGGTAGTGCCAGCACCATTGGCAGACAGCTGCACCACGCAGGACTACATGCACCTAGACAGCTATGACGACTGTCCCTAACACCACGTCACCATCACCAAAGACAACGTGGGGTGGCAGCGGGTCATCTACAGTGACGAGTCCCGCTTTAGTCTTGGTGGAGACGCCCAACGAATTCGTGTGTGGAGACACCGTGGTCACCCGTCACATGTCCCCAAGGCCTGGTTTCACTCCACCTCCACTGCAAAAAGCTGCAGGAACTGTGCGAGAGCATTCTGGGAACGGCGTCCTGCTGTCCTGGAGCTCTCTGGGTGGCTCAGTGGAGATATTATAAGACCTTCCTCTGAGACATGATGAGGACATCATGAGGACATGAAGGCTCAGAGAGGTCCAGGCTACATGCCAAATGAATGCTGATGAACGCAGGCTTTCAAAACACAGCGTCTCCACTCTACAGAAAACCGTAATGGCAGGAGGCAGCGTTTCAAGACGTTCCCAAACAACAGCTCATCAAACGGAAGCCACGCTAATTAATTACAGCATCAGAAGAAAGCAAGCCATAGACAGAGCCTGCGCTATGATTGAGTACTCGACCTCGCAATATGCGCACTCCACTTCAGTGTGTGAAGACTAAGTCTGGGCGAAATATGAAATATGCAATCCACACTTGATGTTTCATTAAAAGCCAAACAAGAAGAAGTACGCTTCCAGAAGTTCTACAGTTCTACACCAACTCTAGACGCAAGATTTGAATATAGTCATAATTCACTTCTAGAACTTGAAAAATTATCGTTCCTAGTGGGGTTTAGTTTCCTGCCTACCACCCAATGAGCCCTGGGCTCCAGCAACCCTGTGTAATGGCTCAGCTAGCATATCTGATGTTCTGAGATGGCAGCAGTGGATGAGATGGTGTTGATGTGGGAGTTGGTGTGGGGGTGCCTTCTGGGCGCACTGCTACCAGAGTAGCTGGCTCAGCATGTGCAGCTCACCTACTAGATGTTCTTCAAGCTGTAACACCTGAGGCAGGAGGACAGTCTTTCTACTTTGGCACCATGGGAGGACTCCTACGGAGCATGCCCCTGCAGACCCCAGGGACTCTGCTAGAACTCTATGAGGTCACCGAGATGTTTGACCTTTGAAGGACGGCTATATGGAAAGCGGCCCTGTGCACAAGCTCCCAGGGCCCTGGCAGGAGGGATGTTGACTATCCCACACAGATCATATAAGCAAACTGTGCACTAGCATCTCCTGTGGGCTTTGCTGGCATGTGGGGGTTTTGCTTTACATTGCTGGTCTACCTGAGAGTACCAGCTCCTGCCTCAACTGCCTTTTCTTCATGACATTAATGACGTGGCAGTGGAGATTGCGAGCTGGAAGTGCTTATATATAATTGGATAGCCTTTCTTTGCTTTGTAAGCATTGACCTTTGACCTTATGTTTTATACATGTTGGGTAAGATCAGGTTAAAGGGCAGTCAGAGTTCATTCCCGTCATATGTGACCTCCTTTCGACCGTCCCGCTGCTCAGTTCATCCTGCACTCTGCTCCCTTCTGTGCGTAAGGTATCTGTTTATCCTGCCGCTTTCATCACAGCCTCCGTGGCCACGGCTTCAGCTCACGGCTTCGGTGGCCCCAGATGGCGCGAGGGCCATAGGCTGCGACTGTGAAAGTTAGGAATGCATGACTGGCATCGGAATATGGGCAGGAGGGTGGTGGTGGGGTGGGGGGGTGGGGGGGGCTGCAGCTGTTATGTTACAGCAGGCATGCCCGCACACTGTGATGCCAGGCTAATCTCCCACCCAGAGAGGTAGGGAAACCCATAAAGAAGATTTGTGGTACGGCATGTTTTATAGCGGCCCCTCAGCTCTTAGAAGTCACAGTTAGCGGTGGGGCAAACCAAAGCATGGTGGAATTCGATATATCATTTCTCAGCCATAGCTCTTCGAGAAAGTGCCGAGAAGATCTTTTGTCTTGACTTCAAAGATAATTGGACTCAAAGCTGCTGCTATAGAAATCACACGTAACTGTAATCACTGCATTATCAAAACAGCAACTCATCAAAACAGCCAAGAACTAAATATCATAAACATCATTTCTGGTTTAGTGTGTCCACTCTTTCCCTTTACTGAGATTTAGATTTAGGAGGTTGATCATATAACAACTAGCCCAGTGTTGTGTTAGGAGTCTTGCCCAAGAACTCTTATTGGTGTGGCACAGCATACAGCCACGCCGAGGAGCATAGTTACCCAGATTGGAGCATAGTTACCCAGATTGGAGCATAGTTACCCAGACTGGAGCATAGTTACCCTGACTGGAGCATAGTTACCCAGACTGGAGCATAGTTACCCAGACTGGAGCATAGTTACCGAGACTGGAGCATAGTTACCCAGATTGGAGCATAGTTACCCAGACTGGAGCATAGTTACCCAGACTGGAGCATAGTTACCCAGATTGGAGCATAGTTACCCAGACTGAGGCACAGTTACCCAGACTGAGGCACAGTTACCCAGACTGGAGCATAGTTACCCAGATTGGAGCATAGTTACCCAGACTGGAGCATAGTTACCCAGACTGGAGCATAGTTACCCAGACTGGAGCATAGTTACCCAGACTGGAGCATAGTTACCCAGACTGGAGCATAGTTACCCAGACTGGAGCACAGTTACCCAGACTGGAGCATAGTTACCCAGACTGGAGCATAGTTACCCAGACTGGAGCATAGTTACCCAGACTGGAGCATAGTTACCCAGACTGGAGCATAGTTACCCAGACTGGAGCATAGTTACCCAGACTGGAGCATAGTTACCCAGACTGGAGCATAGTTACCCAGACTGGAGCATAGTTATCCAGACAGGAGCATAGTTACCCAGATTGGAGCATAGTTACCCAGACTGGAGCATAGTTACCCAGATTGGAGCATAGTTACCGAGACTGGAGCATAGTTACCCAGACTGGAGCATAGTTACCCAGATTGGAGCATAGTTACCCAGACTGGAGCATAGTTACCCAGATTGGAGCATAGTTACCCAGACTGGAGCATAGTTACCCAGACTGGAGCACAGTTACCCAGACTGGAGCATAGTTACCCAGACTGGAGCATAGTTACCCAGATTGGAGCATAG
>JAMWET010005170.1:70000-84777 GCA_024036415.1 Prochilodus magdalenae
TTTGGACCATAAATGTCAACATTCAACCAAACACTGAAGGATAAACACCATCTTTACAGTAATACACATCTCTGCTAGCTCCCCTATGGCACTGTAGTAGTATGCTAATGCTAAGCTAACACCAACTCACATGAATGTTTTGGCTCTCCTAGAGAAAACCCAAACCTCAGAATACAGTCTCTGGCCTGTTTGTATTTTACCTGGTCAGTAGCTGTTTACAGTGACCCGTTTAGTAGGCCACGGCATGTACTTGCCATCAGTGGCATATCTAGAACTTTCAGAAGACCTACCTAGCTAGAAATGATGTGTTCTAATGACGGTCAGAGAATATGCAATGCAATGTTCCATTAAGGTTTTCAGTGGGGGGGTTTCTTTTTTTAGATAGACTGAGTCAGTTCTGTTTATCCTCCTGAAGTCTTGACCAATGACCAATAGAAGATCTGACTTGGCGACATCTACTTAGATACCACGGAGAAAGCACATCCAGATTGCACAGTTTTCCGTTGGGATTTTCAGTCGGACAGTTTTGTTTTACTTCCTGTTGTTCATGATGATGAACTCAGGGTATTACCGCAGTACCTGCAGGGTTTAAATAATAAATGTTGATTATATGAAATAAAAATGAGCTAAACATTCCAGACATGTATTTTTCATTAACCAGAAACTACTAGACCTCCTCCACAGGCATAGAGGTTTCAGAGGGTTCCCTTTTATTTAGGCATCCATTATTTAGCAAACTGCTGACTTAACTCCACAGCTACACGAACTCCATACAGATATCATAATGTCTGGTTACTGTAGGCTCCGGCTGGTGTCCAGCAGTGACCAGTGGTGCTTGGTATTTTCCTGGTGGGTTGATTCCCGTCCCAGTGTGAATGATTTCATTGGTTGAACCGGTGTTGTGGCACTATTCCATGCGCATTGGATCTAAACATGTCCTGCTGGAAAATAGTAGTCTCCAATGGTAACCATGAAGTCAATTTCCATCAGGAAAGCCAGACCACCAACGGTTCTAAGGGACAGCAGGCCCTGATGGGGTTTGTATGCTGCACAGTATTTCACTCAGAGGACGCTCCTCTTCAGAGCTAAGCCCCAATCTCCTCAAAGTGGCAGAAGCTAAAGCACTTCTCTTTTCATTTACCTGCTCAATGCACCTCAAAGTGACCAAACTGGTCTGGCATTGCTGCCCTTAATCTGATCCGAGGGATAACGGAGAGCCATGGCCATCCTTACAACACCAGACACAGTAAAGGAATCCAGAGGGCTAAGAAAGGAAGACAACAACAACAGGTTCTGCCCTCTATCAGATTCAGCCATTGGCTAATATGAAACCTGAATGGTAGTGGAGCTCGTCCTGACTTCCTGAATTAGCTTGCGATGCTATTGCAGCTAGCAAAGATATGGAGATGAATATAGCTAGCTAAGTATCAGTCCACAAACAATCCCACACCATGCATGGCTAGCTAGCTTAGTTACATTCTAAGGCCATCTGATACACAAATTTGGACTTTATGAATCAATTTGAGATCACATATTTATCCGGGCTTCCAAACAGGATCTGGAAAGTGGTGGAGATATTCCAGCGTTCCAGCATTCCATTACTTAGCTTGCGATTAGCTTCACTAGCTAATTTTCAATCCTCAAGTTAGCCTACATGCTGCACAACTAGCTAGCTAACGCTTTTAATAGACTGTGAATATAAAGCCTGAGGTAAACATCAGGTCAATACATGCTAATCCAGGTGCTAATCCAGGGGTTAATCTGAATCTGGAAGAGGGTGGAAATTTGGTAGGTTAGGTCTGTGTAGCTATTAGAACTAGTTAGCCTACAGTAAATAGTGTATCAGGCTAATCCAAGCATGCCACATCCTGCACAGCTAGCTACAATGCTGAGATGACAGTTTTTGAACAGGTGGTCAGTTGGAAAACAGGGGAAGTTACTTTGTTGTTGCTGGCTAAGATGCAAAATAGCATATCAAGCTTATCACCTATAATGTGATAACATCAAGAGCATGACTAGAGACCTAGAGAGTCCTAGAGAGTTTGACTAGCGTGCTATTTATTCAGGTTAGGCCAATCTTTGAGTAGTTTAATGGCCATTTTGAGGAATTTATCTTCCACATTTAACCCACCCGTGAAGTGAAACTCTCACACCAGGGGGGCAATTTAACATCCCCCAGTTTGCATGATCATACATATTGGGGATTACGAAAAAACCTGAGCTCCCAGATTAAATTTACACAGACACAGGGAGAACATGCAAACTCCACACCGAAAGGACCCCAGATGGACCAAACCGGGTTTCGAACCCATGCAGGCCCTTCCTGCTATGAGGCGTCTGTAGCTAAGACTACTGGTTAGCTGGGCTGGAGCAACATAACTTTGATTCTGGTTCGACCAGGGAAGAAATATACATGGAAATGCGGATATGTGGAGGTGCGGATAGCAAATCAGAAAGCAACAGGCAGAATTCGGATAGTGCGGCTAGGTTAACGCTCTACAGATCGTCTACATGTGCACCAATAGCTCAGTGGGATGACTAGCAGGATTGGCTGGAATTGGAATTACCAATGGATGTATGATGTATTTACACAGTGCATGCTGGGAACTTTCTAAGGCTAACTTTCTACGGCTAGCTTTCCAAGACTAGCTTTCTAAGGCCAGCTTTCCAAGACTAGCTTTCTAAGGCTAGCTTTCCAAGACTAGCTTTCTAAGAATAGCTTTCCAAGACTAGCTTTCTAAGGCCAGCTTTCCAAGACTAGCTTTCTAAGGCTAGCTTTCCAAGACTAGCTTTCTAAGGACAGCTTTCCAAGACTAGCTTTCTAAGGCTAGCTTTCCAAGACTAGCTTTCTAAGGCCAGCTTTCCAAGACTAGCTTTCTAAGGCTAGCTTTCCAAGACTAGCTTTCTAAGAATAGCTTTCCAAGACTAGCTTTCTAAGGCCAGCTTTCCAAGACTAGCTTTCTAAGGCTAGCTTTCCAAGACTAGCTTTCTAAGGCCAGCTTTCCAAGACTAGCTTTCTAAGGCCAGCTTTCCAAGACTAGCTTTCTAAGGCTAGCTTTCCAAGACTAGCTTTCTAAGGCTAGCTTTCCAAGACTAGCTTTCTAAGGCTAGCTTTCTTGGGCTAGCTTTCCAAGACTAGCTTTCTAAGGCTAGGGGAACTGGAGTGAGATAGCTCTGATGAACGACATCACTGATGTAAAACCATGAAGTCTGTGAAGGCTGAGCATTACTGCTGTGCTGCAGAGCACTAGTAACATTTACCACCAGTGGACTTTAATGCGTCACACCCCTCGGAGGACACGGTGATAAACAGAGGCATGAAGAAAGTTTGTTCTGGGACGCTAAATGAGGACACCTTGGACAACCTAGCAAATTAGCAAACTAGCGCAAGAAAGGACAAAACATGATTACACAGCCCCGATAGGTCAGCAGCTGTGTGTGTTTTATGAACAATGAAAACCAAACAAAGAGGCTATTTGCTAATTACAGCATTAACCACTAACTGCAGTTTGATTCCAGGCTCCAGATTGGAACACCTGGCCTTAGCGTTTCCTGTTAGAGTAATTGGACTAATATTTGGAGGGGGGGAGGTGCTTGTAGGGAATGTAGGTCTAGGTGAAGCAATTACACAAGCGTCTCGCCATTAGCTTGCGAAGTAGCACAGGTTGTTTTGTTTCCGCAGATGAAGCGCTAACACAAATGAAAGCTGTGATTGTTTCAGTGACAACGAGATTAACCCAAATAACACTGGGGCTTAGCGCTTAGCGCCCAAAATGTCTGGCAGAGCCGAAGCTGAGGGTAGCGGCAGGTGTAGCGGCTGGCTGTCGTTATTATGCTGGTTAGCATCGGCCTGGCACTCGCGAGCGCTTTCCACTAGCGGACGCCAAATGGGTCTCCTGCCGCGGCTGCCAAATGAAACCGTGCGCACAGCGAGCAGATTTTAACACGCGCGGGGAGGGAGCGGTAAAAAGAGAGAGGGAGAGAAGGAGAGAGAGAGCAAGGACAGACTCCCCTTCAGGAAGCTGAAACATTAGCGCCTGGGGGGAAAAGTGACAGTTTCAAAGCTCCTCTGGTTTTTATGGCGAGCCTCGGAAAAAGCTTCGCTTTGAACTCAGTCGCAAGTTCGGAAGTGAAATGTTGGAGTTACTGGGATGAACATGGAATTCATGGGACCCATTCAAACTTTGACTAGAAGGAATTACGTTGTAGCATATACCAAATTCCATTTTTGCTTGGGATAACAGAAAACAGGTTGCACAACACACTAAGACTAAGACTAGCTTTCTACGGCAAGCTTTCCAAGGCTAGCTTTCTAAGGCTAGCTTTCTAAGGCTAGCTTTCCAAGACTAGTTTCTAAGGCCAGCTTTCTAAGGCTAGCTTTCCAAGGCCAGCTTTCTAAGGCCAGCTTTCTAAGGCTAGCTTTCTAAGGCCAGCTTTCCAAGACTAGTTTCTAAGGCCAGTTTTCTAAGGCTAGCTTTCTAAGACTAGCTTTCTAAGGCTAGCTTTCTAAGGTTAGCTTTCCAAGACTAGTTTCTAAGGCTGTCTTTCCAAGACTAGCTTTCTAAGGCTAGCTTTCTAAGGCCAGCTTTCTAAGGCCAGCTTTTTAAGGCCAGCTTTCTAAGGCCAGCTTTCCAAGACTAGCTTTCTAAGACCAGTTTTCTAAGCCTAGCTTTCTAAGGCTAGCTTTCCAAGGCTAGCTTTCCAAGGCCAGCTTTCTAATGCTAGCTTTCCAAAACTAGCTTTCTAAGGCTAGCTTTCCAAGACTAGCTTTCTAAGGCTAGCTTTCCAAGACTAGCTTTCTAAGGCTAGCTTTCTACGGCTAGCTTTCTAAGGCCAGCTTTCTAAGGCTAGCTTTCCAAGACTAGCTTTCTAAGGCTAGCTTTCTAAGGCCAGCTTTCTAAGGCTAGCTTTCCAAGACTAGCTTTCTAAGGCCAGCTTTCTAAGGCCAGCTTTTCAAGACTAGCTTTCTAAGGCCAGCTTTCTAAGTCTAGCTTTCTAAGACTAGCTTTCTAAGGTTAGCTTTCCAAGACTAGTTTCTAAGGCCAGCTTTCTAAGGCCAGCTTTCTAAGACTAGCTTTCTAAGGCCAGCTTTCTAAGACTAGCTTTCTAAGACTAGCTTTCTAAGGTTAGCTTTCCAAGACTAGTTTCTAAGGCTAGCTTTCCAAGACTAGCTTTCTAAGGCTAGCTTTCCAAGGCCAGCTTTCTAAGGCCAGCTTTCCAAGGCCAGCTTTCTAAGGCCAGCTTTCTACGGCTAGCTTTCCAAGACTAGCTTTCCAAGACTAGCTTTCTAAGACTAGCTTTCTAAGACCAGCTTTCTAAGCCTAGCTTTCTAAGGCTAGCTTTCTAAGGCTAGTTTTCCAAAACTAGCTTTCTAATGCTAGCTTTCCAAAACTAGCTTTCTAAGGCTAGCTTTCCAAGACTAGCTTTCTCAGGCTAGCTTTCCAAGACTAGCTTTCAAAGGCCAGCTTTCTAAGGCCAGCTTTCTAAGGCCGGCTAGCTTTCTAAGGCCAGCTTTCTAAGGCTAGCTTTCTAAGGCTAGCTTTCTATGGCTAGCTTTCCAAGACTAGCTTTCTAAGGCCAGCTTTCTAAGGCTAGCTTTCCAAGACTAGCTTTCTAAGGCTAGCTTTCTAAGGCCAGCTTTCTAAGGCTAGCTTTCTACAGCTAGCTTTCCAAGGCTAGCTTTCTAAGGCCAGCTTTCCAAGACTAGCTTTCTAAGGCTAGCTTTCCAAGACTAGTTTTCTAAGGCTAGCTTTCTAAGGCTAGCTTGTGCTCTTGCTCTTTTTACAACTAGGTAGTGATGAAGAGTCGTTTCCAAACGAGTCAATTCTTCAGCTCCAGTGTGCCTGGGATGCAGGACTACATGCACATAGACGTGGTCCTAAACACCACTTTACCGTCACCAAAGACTGCAATGGTGCCATGCCAGACTCTCATGGAGTGAATGGCAGCAGCTGATCTTCAGTGACGAGTCCCGCTTTAGTCTTGGTGGAGACGACCAACGAATCTGTGTGTGGAGGCACCGTGTTCAGCGTTAAGAACGGTTTGTTGTCACTCCACCTCCACCCCTACCGCACCATCTGCAGGAGCTGTGTAGGAATATTTAAGCTGCATGCCGAGACATCTGGCCAAACTGAGGGACCCTACTTCTGTACGTGTAGCTCAATAATTATTGTCCATATCAGTCTACACTTATCATCGTTTATTCTTCCTGTTAGTCTTCATCTTTAATCTTTCTCTCTCTCTCTCTCTCTCTCTCTCTCTCTCTCTCTCTATCTCTCTGGGTGACCACAAGTCGACCCTTCGTAAATCCCCTACTGTAAGCTAAGCGGTGCACAGCCGAGGCGGGAAATGCCAGCATGGTTTTGTCCTGCTGCTCCGCTGTAGGCTACACATTATTCCCCCGTGCACGGACTCTTTGGCTTCGTGTATAAATGGAGACGACTCTTTCCTTTCCTTCGCTTTCCACTCTGTTTGGCCAGGTCCGCTTCCTTTATCATCATGTCACCTCTGTCACGTAGCCCGTAGTCGAAAGAGCGCAGCCCCGAGTGAGAGCAGACAGCGTTTCAGACACATGCGCTCTGACAGCGGTCAGTGAATGTTGGTGCGAGGGCTTCTGTACCGCGTCTTTCATGAAGTCATGATGGCATATTACATGGAGAGGCGCTCTCCATTCTAGTGGCGATTATTACAGTGCTGGAGATTGCTCCAATTCACACCGACTGTCATAACCACTCTCACACACTCCTCTCAAAAGCTCTTAATGCATCCGTCTGTGTATGGTGGGAGGTGGCGATGGGGGGATGGTTATGATGGAGAGAGTGGGTCTGTAGATGGAGAGGATAAACCAGTGATTGTGTGCTTTAGCCCTTGACTTTAAATTATAACTTGTTAAACTGGGTTGAACTCAGGGACAGTAGAGTTCAACCAAGTCTCATTGGTAGCTCTGCATCTCAACCGGGCAAACAATGGGACTCGATTTCCTAGACTCTTCCCAGTCCCACCAAGCGTATTCTCTGGGCTGGGCCTCCAGTCGTGACTGGCTAAGGCATCACTGAGGTTCAAACTCACTACCTCCTGGCGGGCAGTGAACCATTAGTCCATTGCACCACATGTACTGTTGTTACTTTTTAAGGACACCCTAAACTCTGGGAACCTTGGGAGCTTGGGGGCTGTGTAGTGGACTAAGCATTCACCCCAGCACCAGGAGGTTGTGGATTTGAACCAATCCATAACAGGAGGCCCAAGAGGAGGAGAAGCTTCTGAATGACTCGGGTTTCTATGTCTTTAAACTTAGAAGAGCAATGCAGGGACATGTGGTGCACAAGTGTAAGAGTCCACCCCAGCATCAGGGGGTTGTTAGTTCAAGCCCCACTGAACCATTCCGTAACTGGAAGCCCAAGAGGAGGAAAATACTCAACTTATTCACAACTTAGAAAAGCAACACAGGTACATGTGGCGCAGTGGTCTACGAATTCATCCCAACACCAGGTGGTTGTGAGTTTGAGCCCTACTAAACTTTATCCATACCTGAAAACCCAGGAGGAAAAGCTTCTCAACGTCATTTTTAAGTTTTCCTTAAAGTCCCTAAATTGAGGAAAGTAATGTTGGTGCATGTGGCACAGTGGTCTAAGAAGTCATACCTACATCAGGAGGTTGTGAGTTTGAACCCCAATGATCCAATAGCTTTCCATATCTGGAAGCCCAAAAGGAGGAAAAGCTTCTCAACGTCATTTTTAAGTTTTCTTAAAGTCCCTAAATTGAGGAAAGTAATGCTGGTGCAAGTGGCACAGTGGTCTAAGAAGTCATACCTACATCAGGTGGTTGTGAGTTTGAGCCCCACCAAACTTTATCCATACCTGAAAACCCATAAGGAGGAAAAGCTTCTTAACGTCATTTTTAAGTTTTCCTTAAAGTCCCTAAATTGAGGAAAGTAATGTTGGTGCATGTGGCGCAGTGGTCTAAGAAGTCATACCTACATCAGGAGGTTGCGAGTTTGAACCCCAATGATCCCATAGCATAGGAGAAATTGCATTATGGGAATGAGTGATGGAAAGAGTCCCAACTAGTGCAGAAACTGTGAAATAGAAGACACTTTAATTTGGGTCAGATTTCCAGGAAATAGTTTGGGAATACTGTGACCACTAGGGATTTTAAAGGCTGTATCAGCATACAAACCCATCAGCTTCTTCAGAATCTTTTTCTTTCAGTATTTCATTTCTGTATTTATTTAATTCAGCTACCGTTTTATAATACATGACATGTTACACTCCTATTTAGCTGTAGATAAAATCACAGGCATAGATTTTAATTTTTAATGATACATTATTGATCCATTTCTGCTGGCGTGATCGCAAAACTATGCAATTTGAAGATAAACTGAATGGCGTAAAGTTAAATATGACACACTTCTTTAACGGTTTTAAGCAGTAACAAACACTTTTTGGGATTCCCATTTTTCCTGGTTATATAATACGGTAAAAAGGAAAAGGGCTTCGGCAGTAGTACTGAGAGCCGATAATGGGAAAACTGAAAAAAAGTTAAGCTTGTTTAAGATGAACCAATGTAGTTAAAGTTAAAAATGACAATCATTGCATCATTTACACTTTCAAAATAGCAAAAAGGAGAAGGAGCTTGAAGCAAAACTTTGGGGACCCTGCTTGCTCAGTATTTAAGCATGTATGGCAGCTAATAAATGCCAGCCAAGGGTCTTTCGTCTCTTGTTTGGGGGTTCCACTCATTCTTCCTTGCAAAAAGCTTCTAGCCCTGTAAGGTTCTTGGGCCGTCTTGAGGTCTGTCCTCAGATTTGCCGTGATGTTTTGGTCAGAAAACTGTCAGGACCAAGGCAAACCTTCAGCCTGCGCCTCTCGCTGTGATCGTAGCCTCTTGCTCACATACCAGTACGCTATGTTGCATCATGTTTTGGGGGGGGAGCTGAAATGTTCCACCCCACTGTTGCTTCTGTTTGTCTGTCCAGCATAGACGACTGAATTACTCATGTTGCGGCATCAGTGCTGTGTCTTTCCCATACCAGGATACTTCAGATATGAGGTACTTTGATGTTTACTGGTTCACAGCAGGGAGGTATCTGAGAATAATGTTAAATGCGCCAACATGGAACCCAGAAGGAGGTGTGGGAGTGCGGTGGTGTTGGGAAGGAAGATAAAGGTTACCAGGATCAATAACTGATGATGAATTTAGACTGATATGATCAATATTTATTGCCACCATGTTTATTAACCCAGCACGCCAGACGTCTCGGTATGGAGCTGTAGAGGTTCCTAATGGTGTCCTGTGATAATCCATCCCATGCATCTTAAATATCCTCACCTAGATGGTGCAGTAGGGGTGGAGGTGGAGTGGCCTTCTGGATGTGTGACAACAAACCGTTCATCTTGGTGCTGACCACGGTGCCTCCACCCACGGATTCGTTGGGCGTCTCCACCAAGACTAAAGCGGGACTCGTCTGGTATGACACCACTGCAGTCTTTGGTGACATTGAGGTGGTGTTGGGCACAGCCTGTGTGCATATAGTCCTGCGAGGTGCAGTCATCTGCATGGTCAGGGTGACTCATGGAGGACACCACTACTTGCTGAATGCGGTTCCTGTAGGTCTACCAGATCCTTCATGTCGCTAGTGCATGCCTTCTTCTATCCACAGTCGCCAACAGTGTGCTATGGTAGTATCCACACGACCGGTATTGGACGGGACACTTCGGTAAGATCATCCTGCACATGTCTCATGATATCAAACCTACCCACCAAGTTTCACTCCTGTCGGGCGATGTCTGGGTGACAAGGGTATAGTACAGTAGCGTAGTGCACATACCTCAGGGTGGATGAATTGGGTGATTGTGAAGCCTGTTCAAAGAGAACACCACCAAGTCTGGTGTAGGATTCGGACTTCTGAGGATGTGAGTGAATGATCTGCTGATGTCATCATGACCATGTTCATCAGTGTAATGTTGATTGTGCAGCTGAGACCTAAACACCAAGCCGGGCCTTCTTTCTGAGCCAGTGTGTGTCAGTGTGTCAAGACGTATGACATGGAAACCAAAAAAGCTTGGCTCTAATGTGATCTGGTGTGTGGTCATATGCAAAAGTTTGGGCACCCCTGGTGAAGTACCATTGTGTTGATTTCTCTTCTGTCATAAAATGAAAGTTCATATTGCAATATGCTATATGCTATACATCCACACCACGTTTACAGCTTCCCTTCATATCTCACCTTTACTCTCTCTCCTCTTTCTCTTTTAGGATGAGAAGAATCAAGTGCTGATCACCAATGCCTGGCTACAACTGGTGAGTTCTATTATCGTCTATTAATATTAATGCTGGGTTGATTATGCGTTTTACTATGTTTAATATTGACCCTGTCAGAACTAAACCTTGTATCTCCATTTACAGTTTACGACATGATTTGTTGTCCTTTACTTTGGGTGTTTCATTATCATTTTGGAGATACAGGAACACACAGTTTATGTCTACATACAGGGGTTGGACAATGAAACTGAAACACCTGGTTTTAGACCACAGTCATTTATTAGTATGGTGTAGGGCCTCCTTCTGCGGCCAATACAGCGTCAGTTGGTCTTGGGAATGACATATACAAGTCCTGCACAGTGGTCAGAGGGAGTTTAAGCAATAATAGTTATCTCTGTACCTGACCGACCCAACAGCCACAATTGCGGACATTCAGCAAACAGTGGTGTCCTTCACGAGTCACCCCATTAGAGGAGCACCATTGGCAAAACAGGCCTGCACCCACGCGCAGGACCTGAAATGCACACATAGACCGTTTTACAACAACTGTCTGCTAACGTGACCACGTCCACCGTCACCAAATAGGTGCACTGCGTGGTGTCACGACAGCCAGACTTTCATGGAGTGATGTCAGAATGTCAGCGGGGTATCTTCCGTGTGACAAGAGACCGCTTTTAGTCTTGGTGGAGACGCCCAATGTGGTTCCAATCCATGTGTGAACGGCCACCATGCGTCAGCAACCAAGGATTGAACAGCTTGTTTGCACTAGCCATGCCCATAAGTATTTCAGGAAGTCCTGGTGTCACTCCACCCCCTACCGCACCTATCTGCAGGAACTGTGTGAGGATCATTCAAGGAGACACGCAATGTGATAGGAGTGATTATGCTTAGGAGCCTCATACAGCTCGCATACCGAGGACGTCTGGCGTGTTGGTTTTAGCAAACAAGTAAGCACGGCGGCCCAACATCACCATACTGAGAGACAGACTTCCTGTTATGCTGTATCTCAGTAAATATTGATCATATCACGTGTGAATTTATCATCAGTTTTATTATCCTTGGTCTACCTTTATCTTCCTTCCCAAACACCACCGCACATCCCACCACCTCCTTCTGGGTGCAGCTGTTCTTCTTGGATGATGAGGGTTTGGGGGGGTTTCTGACATGTCCTGACGTTGTAATGCGTGACAGTCCACTACAAGCCCGGCGCTTTATTAGCAAGTGTAATCTGTGTGTGACGCTTTAGCCTGGTTACCCACATCTGACATTAACATCTGACCCTAGGCCTTTTTCTAGACAGTTCAGCGCTGAGCAGCACTGTTGAACCAGTGTGTGTGTGTAATGTGGTGTGTGCCCTATGTGTGTTGTGTATGTGGTCCCCCGCTGTGTGTGTATGTGTGGATGGTTGGTGTGTTTCTGAAAGGATGCTCATTGCTTAGACATTGCCCAGCTGAGAGCAAGCAGCAGCAGCTAGCTACGACAAGACACCATTGGTGGAAAATGTAAATGAAGCGGTTCGAGGCATTGTGGGTTTCTCAAGAGGTTGCTACTAATAGGGATACACACAAAGCCATTTGAGACATGCTAATGGCTCACGCTGCTGAGGGAGTCGGCTTCAAGATAGAATGTCAGCAGTTTGGCCTGGGTAGGTGCAGCAACAGGAGCAACAGCAAACACCAACAGGGTATAGAGGCAGAACGGTCGTAGTGCCATCACAGTGTGTGTGTACCAAACGAAATGAGGAGCCCCACGAATAGTTGCGAAGCGATTCGAAGAAGGCCCCCGAGCACTCTAACGAAGATAAAGTGATTCACCATTTGAGGCACCTTTGACGATTGTGTCAAAAACATTAGGCCGCTTTAAACCGCCGGGGTGGGCTTCGTGCCGGCTGTTCCAGGACGGATGGCGGGTTTGTTTATGAGACGCGGATTCGTATGTATGATTATGGTCCCCGTGCTCCAGCTTCCCTGACTCAGACTGCAGTGCGTTCTTTGTAGATGTCTCTGGCTGTTGAGAGGGTTTAAGAGGACCCAGATTAGCCCAGGAGATTAGCCAAGGCATGGCGAATGCATAAATGCTGCTTTATTTAAGCTTACAAGTCTAATGTTGATAATAAACAAAGAAGCAAATAGCACACACACATCATTTCTGTAAATGCATCACCAGGAACATTCACTCAGCCTATTGAGCACCCACCACACAGTTTGTGTGGCTGTTCCAATAATCCATGGTGGACCTATCTATATATAGCTAGGAAGGGGACACCTGGTGGGTGAAGATACAATCTCACATTAACTTGTGGCAGATGCTCCTCGGCGGGGAAGACCAATTTCCCTGAAACTTTCACCCAATGAGTGAGCTCCTTATGCACAAAGCCAGAACACAAAACGACAGAACTATAAAGACATAAGGTTGGATGAGTTTGGTTTTAGAGGAACTCAGTGGACTGTTGACCTCAACCCTGACTGAACAATTAATAGCAGAATTGGTTCAATGTCTTGACTTCTCCCAGTTGCTCCTTCACCATTCTCTCGAAATATCACAACACATCCTTCACATTCTTATAATGGTACACTCTGAGGAGACCCTTAACGCCCCCCCTCCCCCTCCCCCCCCTCATGCCCCTCGGACATCGGTGAGTACTCTCCTTGTTTGTTGAGGGTGTTATTTTCTCTTTTTTCTTTTATCTTTTTTGATTGGCTTGTGGGCCCTACTATGTTGTACTGTAAGTAGTCGTAGTTCAACAGTCGCCCATCTATAGGATCTGATGGGAACAAAGAGTGGTGATGACGACGTTAGGCTCTGAGTCTAGTGCGTATGAGTTCCAACATATTGGTTTTCCCCCCCCGCCCGCTATAAGGTCATCTAGGTTGATTATGTTCTCAGTGTGCTGCGAGTATATTAGCCGCTTGCGTAGTAATTCAGGCGCTGTATATAGAGCCAGTATTGGATTTCAGGGGCCTCAACACTATCCCTGACCAAAATGCACTGAAACAGTGGAGTCACATATATCCTAATGACAGCTAATACCCAGAGTTATGGGTAACCGCTCTGTACTCCTGTTGACAAAACTACTAGCGAGCGCAGTTGGAAGTAAACCTTAACCAACTCACATTACAATTACAATCCTGTAGCAAGTCTCGTGAGCGGTGCTACAGAGTAAGCTCCGTAGTTTTTAATGCGTTTCATGTTGGGTGTGAGGCTTTAATCTTGCCGTCCACCTACTTAGGGTATCGGGAAGGCCATTGCTGATGAGGGTTGTCAATCTGTGCAATTACCCCTACGAGACTCGCATGTAAAACGACTACCAAATCAATCAACCCCTGTGCCTTGTTAAGAGTAGGCTAGCTCAGCGTAGCGCTTTGTAAAGAAATCCACAGAAGTACACCATGACGTAAACGTCATCTATGGTTGTCCCACAGAATGTTACAGTTTGGGGTTTTTGTTAACAGTAGATCGTCCTGGGGATACAGAGATGGTGTGGCGATGGTAGTCAGTCGAGGGCAAGGTAGTGACTTGGAAGCTTATCTTCCACCCAGGTGTTAGACGTATGTCTTGCTGGAGGGCTCCAAATTCGGCACCAGGAAATTAAATAACGACGGATCAGCACCGGTCTAATGGCGTGTATGGCGTGTGTGGTAATGTCGGTGTTACTAGTGTGGTGATGTACGTAAGTTAGTGTTTTCGCGAGTATGGTCCGTGGCGTCTGCCAGGAGGAATTGTGCCTACATAAAATATGATTTACCTCATTGGATGTATTTTTTCCAAATTACGGTGTGCCGCCATACGACAAGTAAGCAGCAAGTAATGGTCATAACTTAAGACGCTCCGTACCTCAAATAGTGCTCCGTGACTGCGTTATTGGTAGGAGTAGAGTAGGCACCAGTTGTATTCGGGTACCAATTAAATCAGTGCTCTGTTTTTTACACTCCAGTCAGGTAACGCGGATAATAACTAGATGGATGCTGTATCGATCGACTGATGTTGCAAAGTCGGAGTCACTAGGCAGCCAATTAGATAGATGTATTTCTGTGTTGATTTTGGATCATGTGTTACAGCGCAATAGATCTCACGTCTTATTTCTGCCTTCTCAGAGGTGATTCTACGATAGTAGGTTCTTATGAGTATGCGCTGCCCGTAGTAAGTCTCTCGTCCACAGTAGTATTGCTGATAGATGTAGGGCGTGGTAGGGTGTGGGAGGGGGAGTAAGTGGGGTCGTGAGATTGGGCCGCTCTAAGTGACTTTTAGAATGGATGCTTTTTTTTTTTTTGAACTCTGCCTATCATCTGTGTGCAGGTACTCCTCAAGCCTGTCAAAAATCCGTTTACCTCATCACTTAATCATGCCACCGTTCAGTCCTCATTAGCCTAAATGCACAGGGTTTAAGCACCATGCATCGGCTGCCGGCGAAGAAAATTAAAGACCGGTACTCTGGGGACATTTCACCAAAGTGGTTTTTTGATTCTCGTTGATCTAGCTTCAGCAGTCTCTCCAAAAAAACGGTGTCCTACATACCA
>JAMWET010005171.1:0-20000 GCA_024036415.1 Prochilodus magdalenae
AGAGGAAATAGAGAGGAGAGACTTGATGAGCGGAGGGGATTGGGAAAAAGGAGGGGGCAAGGGAGGGAAATGAGGTTGGAATGGAGTCGAAGTTGAGACCCTGCGTATTTGAAAAAGGGGGGAATGTTTACTTGAAAAAGGGACAGATGAAATATCGACACAGACAGCATCTGCTGGGTCAAAACAACCCTTGGGACACGTTGGGCCGTTAAAGGCCGGTCTGAACAAGCATCTAGGACCAGAAGGTAAAGACATAGAAGCATCTGAGAGTATGTGCCCAAGAGTTTGGGTCAGAGGTTCGTGGACCCGAAGGCAGGAACAATGCCCACTGATACCACATATAAACTGTCAGGACGATTACACACCTGACTCAAATGACACACGACTCCACAAATCCACTGACTCCACATATACACTATATACACACACTGACTCCACATACCGTTACCCACTGATCCATCTACACTATATACACACTGATACACATCCTATAACGATATAAAAACGACTTAACATATTAAACCATATATTACACATGGACCCTACATTATCAACCAGATACACACCACGGACTCCACATATACACTCCCCCCCCATATACACACTGACGAGTCACAATACACCATATACACCACACTAGACTCTCTACATATACCACTGTTTATAATATACACCATCTGTAATACCACATATACACAATATACACACACTGACTCCACATATACACTATATACACACTGACTCCACATATACACTATATACACACACTGACTCCACATATACACTATATACACACTGACTCCACATATACACAATATACACACACTGACTCCACATATACACTATATACACACTGACTCCACATATACACTATATACACACTGACTCCACATATACACTATATACACACTGACTCCACATATATACACTGACTCCACATATACACTATATACACACACTGACTCCACATATCTACACTGACTCCACATATACACTATATACACACTGACTCCACATATACACTATATACACACTGACTCCACATATACACTATATACACACTGACTTCACATATACACCATATACACACACTGACTCCACATATACACCATATACACACACTGACTCCACATATACACTATATACACACTGACTCCACATATACACTATATACACACTGACTCCACATATACACTATATACACACTGACTCCACATATACACTATATACACACTGACTCCACATATACACTATATACACACTGACTCCACATATTCACAATATACACAATGACTCAACATATACATGACTCCACATATACGCAATGACTCCACATATACACAATATACACAATGATTTAACATATACATGACTCCACATACACAGTGACTCCATATATACACTGTATACACAATGACTCCACATATACACAATATACACACTGACTCCCCATATTCACTATGTACACAACGACTCCACATATACTGTACACTATATACACACTGACTCCACATATACACTATATACACACTGACTCCACATACACAATATATACACACTGACTCCACATACACAATATATACACACTGACTCCACATATACACTATATACACACTGATTTCACATATACACTATATACACACTGACTCCACATACACACACTGACTCCACATATACACCATATACACACTGACTCCACATATACACCATATACACACTGACTCCACATATACACTATATATCGCACTACTGGACTTTTACTGCACCATAGTACATCTAATACACACTGGAACTCCACTACACAACTGACATCCATCATATACACCATATTTAACATACACACTGACTCCACATATACACCATATACACACTGACTCCACATATACACTATATACACACTGACTCCACATATACACCATATACACACTGACTCCACATATACACTATATACACACTGACTCCACATATACACTATATACACACTGACTCCACATATACACTATATACAAGCAATAAATCCACTACAAATAATATACAGTTTACACATTATACACAAACAGTATAAGGAAATAGTGCTGAGGTAGAGGCAATAGTGTTACGCGAGTAGCGAATCAGTATTGAGCGTGCCTGCTAATGGGGAAGTAGGACTCTGTGGTGTGTAATCTGGGGCATAAGACTATGGTGTTCAGCCAGATGAATGTTGACTGGTCAGCTGTTTTAGAAGATGTACTCCTGTATTTTGGTGTTATACCCAGAATCAGCTCTGTTTGTATGGTTTTAGAATCAATAGACTTTATGTTAGTCATTGAAACTGAGCTTCATTTGGGCGTGTCTAATATCAATGAAACTAACTGAATTGTCAGATTTATTTAATCATCTTAACATCTTTCCTATTGGCTCATCTATTTGCATATCGCATATCAATGTCTTTGTGTGGTCTTTCCCCCGACCCGCCTTCTACTATTGATTGTGCTTCTTTCTTTTATTCCACAGTTACCTGCCTATAGCTACATTGTTGTTGGCTACAAGTGCAAGTTACTGTGCACCCTATGCTAAGTGTAATTCTATATCAGCCCAGCAGAAACTTAACAAACTTACATATGCTTATATCTACCTTAACCATAACTTCTTCAACTTTAATTAGTGGAATATGACCACATTAAGTTAACTATGATTAACGCGTAAACATTATCTGTCCAGTTATTAACACTCATCCGATTATTAGTACATATTTCTCAGAAGAGCATCTTAAAGGCTTCTTAACACAGCTGGAACCACCTGCCATGAATAAATCCAGGATTTCATTTTGGGTCATTTTGGGTAAAATGCCTCATCTAGTTAATTAGCACCTAGTTGGATCACTTTAGTCTGACTTACTGAAATCTGTCACATATGCTTTACTGCGTTAAGCTACTTAACACAGCTGCATGGGACTGGTTGGCCTAACATTTTTTAATAAATCCAACATTTACTTTTTTTGAGAGTATAAAGAAGATGGTTCTTTAAGGGTTCCTCAGCAGTCAATGGTTCTTTTTAGAACCAGAGGTCTCTATAGAACCATTCCACACTTAATATCTTGCCAAGTTCTTAACCTTTAGCCAGAGTATAAAGACAGATAACCAGAAAGGGTTCTTATAGGTTGTGTATCAATGTGGTTTGTATATGCTCAACCTGATCTATACAAACCATAACACATAGCAGCTAGCAAACTTACTTTAGGGAACCCTGGCCATGAGTCTTCACTGCATTTGGCCATTCAGCTGGATTGGACGGTGCAACTAACTATCTAACTAGCAAACTACTTTACCTGGCCATAGCTTCCTGCTGGCCATTCATTCCTTTATCCGTACACCAGTTGGTGGTGATGGTGGATGGTGTAGCTCAGAGGATAACACCATTACCCGCCAGTAAACTACAACCCCATGTTGGGACTGGGGTCCAGTTCCTGGTCTGGGTGACTATGCTGTGCTACACCAATGAGCATCTTTGGGCAGGACTACTAACGCTCCATTGGCCTACTCAGAGTCACTCTGTTTAAGAGAATTAGCCAAATGACAGAAATGGAAACAGAACCCGGTTCCCTCATTCGGATGTTAATTTCTTTGTTCAGCTGTTCCTTCATTCACGCATTGCTTCATTAGTACCCATCTGCACATCTGCTTGTCCGTTACATCATGTGTTGCTTCATCCATCCATCTACCCATCCGCAGGCACGTATTGTTTCTTTTCGTTTGTTCAAATATTGCTTCATCCGTCATTATGTGTCTCTCAACACATCCTGTTCATGCATCTATTCACGTCCAACTTTGTATATATAGTACATCCAGGGGATGTTGTTCATCCATTCCCTAATTCACATAT
Organism: Prochilodus magdalenae; assembly: GCA_024036415.1. NCBI lineage: Eukaryota > Metazoa > Chordata > Actinopteri > Characiformes > Prochilodontidae > Prochilodus > Prochilodus magdalenae. The sequence goes on from JAMWET010005171.1 coordinate 3,862, forward strand.
TGGTTTGTTCAGCTGTTTGTTTATCCACCCTTCCGTTTGCATGTCTGTCTGTCTGCTTATTCGCACATTGCTTCCTCCATCCGTTTGTTTGTTTGTCCCTCCATTCATCTGCGTGTCTGTCCATCCATGTTACATAAAACTGGCCATGATTTCAATGACGGGAGCGAGAGAAGTGTTAAACAGTGAGTAATCCCACACAGTCCTCCATCAGATCAGTCCTCCAGCAAACTATGGACAAACAGTGTTTTCCAATGGATGGGACAAACCCTGTGAGACAAAGTCTCAGTCTAGGCCTTCAGGAAGTCTGCCATGAATACAAGCCATAGGCTAACCAGGTGTCATCCACATCCTGTTAGCTTTAACCTGAACATGGAGTGTCTGTGCTTAGTGTACAATGGCCAAACAGTGTTAATGTGAATTGCCTAGGGTTGCCACCCGTCCTGTAAAATACGGAATCGTCCTGTATTTGGCAAGTTAATGTTGCGTCCCTTATTAAACCAATATGGGACGTGATTTGTTACGTATTGCCATAAATGTTTGATATACACGTCCGTCACACACACAGGAATGATCATAATACACCAAACCCCGCCCCCACGGGACTCAGCTAAATACGGGACGCGGCTGGTTCCGTGTTAACGTAAATGTCAGACAAACACATGCGTCACGCATCTCCCCCAAACAAGCGCCGCCCGCCCACCAACCCCTGAAATCAGATCAAATACTGAACGCAATTTCAAAGACATGTCACTCACACATGACCACGCCCCCGTCCTTTATTTTTATTTCTTAAAGGTGGCAACCCTAGAATTATTATTATTTTCTTAATGCTAGCGTATTACAAGATGTCCATGGGGCGTTAGCAGAAGCTAGCACAAACAAAGTTTGTGAAATTTAACATCTGTGGCTGTAACAGGCACAGTTTGCCTGGACCCAGTCAAAAATATGGGCGGACCATTCACAAAGGCCACTAACGTACACTAGGCATCACGAGTCTACAGTCTGTATCTGTACGTCAGTAAGGTCGAGCAACACTGGGGGCTGCTAATAAGTGTGCCCAGTATTGGTGGTCATACGGTGGTTCCATTTTCTCTATTGACAGATGAGGTAGATGGGGCTGGAAGTACAAGGTGCACGTTACGTGGTGGGCGTTCCTGGTGAAATGGGGACTGAAACGCTTCCTCACTGATGTTTAAGTCTGAGATACTGGGCTTCTCCTGTCATGCATGAGACGGGTCACGAAAACAAGGTTATCTGCCTGTTGCACAAGAGAATAGATCCTTCAGGGCTTTACTTCCATCATAACATGTTTGTCAGAGGTGGTAATTACTGACCCGCTGGTGTAGTATTCATGTCACCCATCGTGTACAAACTGTGATAACCTCGGCACCAGAGACACTAGAGACACTCTCCTTTACTGGGTAGAGGTGTTCTCGAAGACTGATAGAAGGCAGGGGCATCTCAGGTCAATGGTTTATTGGCCTTTATTGGGAATAAATGACATATTTACATATGGTGAGCAAATGATTAACGCTACGCCCCCCTGTTATGGGAAGAGATTGTGCAAGATGGAAGAAACACAGTTCATCTAGGATGATGTATGGAAAACAAGAAGGGTTTCTCGCTTCAGGCCTGTAAACAGCAGACAGGAACTGACCGGTGCTAACCTGCCTTGGCGTGTCTGCGCAAGACGAGGCCTGGAATTGACCCTTGTTGTTGTCCCTCATCTCAGTGGTCCTCACTCCACAGTCAGCTCATGCTTGGTGGCTTCTTCAATGTCAACCATCAGGTTGATGACCCACTGGGGGGCAGGAGAGTCATCCTGAAGGTGAACGTTGTAAACGTTAAGGGTTTCAAACACCAGTTCTAAACAAGGCACTGTGTTTATTCGAGAGCAAAAGCTTTTTGTTGGGGGTGGGGGTTGGAGGGGGGGGGGGTGACCCTGATATCAAACAAACACCAGTTTTTATTGATCAGACTTTGGGCTCCAAATGATTATGCCATAGGGCAGCAGGTGCTATCCAGCTCTTGAAAACTGGATTCCTCAGGGGCTTTTTTGTTTGCCAGGTTGGTACCACTTTTAGTAATTGAGGATAATGATGTCTCATTTGTTTGTGTATCCTTGACCCACACATGCTCTTGGCCCATTTACCCAACACGATTGGAAGTGGGCCAACTGTGATGCAACTTAACGGTCAACATTGCAGCAGAAGTATAACCACGCTAAATATTTCCTTTATTAAAACGGATAATATTTAAAAATGGGATAGCAAGTCTAGCGTTGAGCTCCTTCAGTCAAAAGCATTTGTGAGATCATATACTGAAGTTGGACGAGAAGGTCTGCCTCACACTCAAAGTTCCAGTTCATGCTGATGGTGTTCAGTCTCACCAAGCCATGTCTTTATGGAGCTGGCTTCGTGCACAGTCATGCTGGAGGCTCTGTCCTCAAACTGCTGCCACAAAGCTCAGAGCAGGTGATCTAAAATGCGGTAGGTTTAACCTTTGGGAGCCCAAACCCTGAAAAACAGCCCCAGATCATTATACCTCCTCCACCAAACTTCACTGTTGGCACTGTGCACTTTGGTCGGCAGTATTCTCCTGGGTAACCAACCACCAAACCCAGATTCATCCATCAGACTTCCATGTAGTGAGAGGACCTATTTCCACTGCTCCCAGGTCCAGCAGTGCTGTGCTTTACACCATCCCAGCCAACGCTTGGCATTGCACAGCAATGGATTAAGAATGGGAGGTCACTGAAGTTCATATGCGTGTGAAGACAGACGAGCGAATACTTTTGGCAAAATATATTGTACATTCTGATAAAGCCTGTTTGTCCACTCAGACGACAATAATAAGTTTAGTCTTTAAATGGAGGAAATAAAATCAAAACAGATGCAATTAATCACAAACAAGATTTTAATTGACTGATGAGTGTATGTCGGAAAACTCTGAAGGCTCTAAAGCATTTCCACTGCAATGGAACACCTTCAAACTATGTCTACAACCATCAGCCAAGCCTGGTGTTCCACGTTTGGGGATGTGTAAGGGCATTAAAATCATAGCACACAGTTACATTACATTGTGCGTCACCCAGTGGAAACATTTGAATGGGAAGAAATTAGTTCTGCATGAAGATAATGACCCCAAACACACTGCTAAGACCATCCACTGTATCGAGTATCTGCTGGTGTTCTCAGAGCAATGGACTAACCGTTTGGGATAACTTCAACCAAACCCATGGAGAAGTGTCCCTGCAGACGTCTTTGTAAAACTGAAACTCACCTGATAAACAAAGAAATATAAAAACTGCATGCCGTGATGTGACGCACCCATGCAGGCTTCCTGCGTGGCCTTCGTCTTCGTTTTGGAGTTGTTCTGTCCACTGTAGAAGACATGGGCCGGCGTCTGACCCCGCTGGACGGCCGTACTGTACCAGTCGGCCTAGCTGTAGTAGCCTTTTAAAGGAATTAGACCAGCATTTATTATCATATACAGTTCAGATGCAAAATGAATGCAGTTAGCTTCATCTAACCCTCCACACTGTGAACCCAACAGGGTTTATTGGGTTGTGGCTATGAATTCAATGCTATCTTACACGTTTGGCAAATTTCTGAGAACACACTTAAGTATGGCATTTTTGGCACTTATTTTTTTGGTTTCTGTTGCTTAAAACACATAACAGAATTACCGTCATGAGATATTTTCTGCACAGGGCAATTTTTTTTATGGTTTATGGTTTTATTTACCAAGTTAAATTCAATAAATAAACACTAATTGTACATTAAATGTGCTTGGAAAACCAACAAAACCAATTTGTGTGCCTCAAATTGTTTACATAGTTAATTTCCTTGTGTAAATATTTGTCATCTCAGTTTAAGTTACGTTTATGGGTTACTGAGCCACGTGTTTGTTTCCAAGTTCATCATTTTCCCTAAAAGTCTATAAATAAATTAACAACCAGTCAAAAGTTTGGACACACCCAGCTAAATGGATGATCTTAAAGACTCTACAGGCTTACACTGAACAGCTCCAACTGATCAGATATCTGAAACAGTACATATCCTGATACACCACATCTACTCCTGATGGACCGCAGTATGATATTTCTCCATATCTCCACCTCCAATATAGATTTAGCTGTCCCACAGGTTGAAGGCTCTAATTCTCCTTTCAGTTGGATCATGATGGACCGACCAATAGAATGACCCCGACACGGCTTAAAAGTAATCTTCCAGATCTGCAGAAACTAAAAGACATCTCTGCTTTTACCTTTGCCTTGTCCTTTCTCCTTTCTCCAGGTCCAGATATACGCCCCACCGAGCGACTCCTGGAAGCCCTGCGTGCTGTGGGTGGGGAAGCCCTTCCAGAAAAGCTCCTGGATATTCTCTGTGCTGAGGAGCTCCGTCTCTGAAGCGGTTCATCATACTGCGTTCTCAGATCAGCTTGGACCTTCAAGGCCACCGTAGTCAAACCTGTGCTGGAGATGCGTCTGCCTCGCCTCTGTGGCTTACCTGCGCTCTCTCTTCCTTCTGAGTGGGTTGAGCCAGTCTTATCACCAACAGAGCCAGCCAAATGCGAAGACCTTCTGTCTGCTGGTGAAGTAGAGTTGAGTCAGTGAGTCAGGTACAGTAATGCTGTAGGTCAGTGAAATGACTAGAGGTGCAATAATGGATCATGAGGCGCTGGTCTGAAGGGGTCATGTCAAAAAGTGTTGTTGTTGTAAAATTTATATTGTTTGACTGAATTAAAAGGAAAAAGTGGATCTATTGACAAGGCATGGTTTCCCAAAAGTTGGAAGCCTGGGGGAAACTGAAATGAAATCAGAAAATCCACAATTAAATAAAACAACTTTCATTTTCTTTCTAAATATCTGCTCATTCTGAAACTCATGTATGTGGTGCGTAAGAAAAGCATACACGGGCCTGGGTTTATATTGTACGAGTGGATAGTGGAGACTTTGCCAGAAATACATCAGCAAAATTCCAACAACTTGGGAAGAAAATTGGTTCCATAGCCAGAGATAGCAGGAACTGTAGGTGTTTCACTCTCTGTAGTGCACTACCTGCACTGTACACTGTATATCGTCGCTGTCCAAAGAAAAACATGTATCTCCATTTTTGTTGATTTTTACTTTTATGCCTCATTTGATCACATGAGCTGCTGTTTACACTGTGTGAAAATTTCCTGAAGAATGGACCAACAGAAATGGCCTAAAACTGCTTGGAAAGACGTCTGGTTCCATTGACTTCCATTCAAATTAATGAGGTTTTTGGCCTCTCCTGTAAAGTAAAAATTGGAGATACCTGATTTTTGGAGACAGCGACGATATACACATCTACTCTTTATAACCACACACTGAGCTGCACACCTGGCTACCTCAACATACTGTGCTCTTACTAAATCTCGGTTCTAGCACAGTACTTCAACATACTGACGTACAGTTACTGCTCTTGCACACTTTGCATGTCTCTTACTATTTATGCGCATGCTGTGTATTTGTCTTTGCACTAATTATATATATATATATATATATATAAACGTGACACATTTATTTGTGTAACGGTTTTTACAATTAACATTGTCTCAAAGCAGCTGCACAGAAAATCTGTTTAAATAAAGGAAAAGAAAAAACAGGGGGAGTCCATGTACAGACGTAGGAAAGGAAAATCAGGTCCAAGCCCCCCATGAGCAAGCCAGAGACAACAATGCAGAGGAAAAACTCCCTTAGAGTAAGAGTAAGAAACTCAGGCTAGAGCGGGAAGCCCATCCTCCTCAGGTCCATCCCGGGTAAGGAGAGAAAGACAGAGCTAACAGGAGGAGCTTAGAACATCCATCAGCTCCAGTCGGATTAATCCAGGAGGGAGTAACTGCAAAGGTGGAGCCGACCCACAGCTTCTCTGTTTAATAAAAAAATATTTTTTATTTTCTTCTCTCTCAAAACCTGCACTGGAGAAGAATCCTGACAGTGCTTCGTTATACTGCACAGCCCTGTACTGGTACAGTGACAAAGTGGAATTGAACCGAACTGAATTAGACTGATACCAAAGAATCGGAATAAATCCAAAGTCTAAAAAAGCAGACCCAAAGGCCTTCTTCCAGCTGCCAGCCCAGATAAGCTCGCTGGCATCTCCAGAGCGTATTCAGACTGAGACAACACATGAAATCCTTCACTTCCCCAATCCGATTTTTTCCCGATCTGGACAGAGAATCCAGACTGTGACGTGTCTGCAAAAATCTGGTTGGAGCAGCGTTTCAATCCAGAAATCAGATTTAAGGTATTTTCTTTCAGACCATGCATTCATTCACCTCCTAGGCCACTTATCCAGCATCACCCACTGCGCCACCATGCCACCCACTATCCAGGCCATTAGAAATCAATCTGGATATACCAAAAAGTCGGATTTAGGATGGCAACCTGAGCAAGTCCTGGGAACCCTTAGACGGCACAGCATTCCAAACTGGCATGCTTCTGTGATATGATCACCATATGGGTAAGCCATATCGTCGTCATCATCATCATCATCATCATCATCATCTACGCTGTTCATGACTGGATCGCTGATAGGACTCTACCATACAGAGCAGGACCCACGTTAACCAACGAGTAGATGTCTCTGAGCTTCTGAACTTATAGAAACGATGGATGTTGTGTTCTCAAAGAAGTGCATCCTGATTGTTGAAGCTAGCATCTCTCATGGTACGAGGGCTATTAGTGTGTCACCTGCACATCTGTGAAGGCCCCAGTAACACTAAGATACTGATACATGTATTGGAGCAGCATATGCTTTCCTCGAGATCACACCTAATGACTACAAACCAAAGCCACCTAGAATGCTAATTAAGCTTCCTGGCTTTCAGAGCACCAACAGAACCTCTGGAGCTGGAGGTGAAGCAAGTTACCTAACCCTGCAGTGAAGACTGAGCCGGCTCCTCCTGCCCGAGCACGGATCTCTGCAGGAACGCCTCCAATTCATCCTCTTCTGCGATGGTGTGCAGGAAGTACATGATGCTGGAAGAGAAAGTGAAGGGCTTATAGTGTGACCACAGGCAGGTCAGCAAGTGTTGATCTACACTCCCATAGGGTTCCCCTGGAGAACCCTTTGCAGTTCCCTAAGGAAGCGATTCAATGTTTGTAAATGGGATGTGAGAGTCTGAAGAAGTTTTGCACCAGAGGATACACAACTCAGTCCTGGAGATTCACCTTGTTGAGGGTGGGGTCTAGTTCCAGCCACAATCCTCCACACCTGCTGCAGCTAATTAACTTCTTCAGATAGCCCTAATTGGCTGGATCAGCTACATTAGGTGGAGTTCTTTTGTGGCCACCGTCTGCACTCTTATTAGCAAGTCCCGCGGTGTTTGCTGACTATGGAGCTAATCCCAACACTCTGGATTTGACGTGATCATGGTTTGTCGCTTTTGCGAGTGAAATCGGGTTTGTGTGGCCGGAGCATCCCAACTAAGACGGATCCATGAACATCCAAAAGTAATTGCATTTCAAATCCAGTCTCCAGATGTGGTTTGGATCAGATGTGCGAAAATCAGACTGGTGGTTTTTTGCTGTCCCTTCAATCTGGATACAATTTGGAAAATCAGATTTGGGTTGGCAGTCTAAAGGAAGCCATGGATGCAGGCTGCAAGGAACCTCTCATATTTAATATACTGTGGCACCCAGCTACTCACTGGTTCACCCATGCAGGAGGTGTGGCCATGGGAGCAGCCTTGTGCGGACTTTGCTGGAGCACCAGACTTCAGTAAGAGTGGCTAATAATGACCGTCACCTGCTGCTGCGCTCAACATCAGAGCATTAGGGTGCCATGGGTCTTGAGCCTTGCTCTATGCTGATCGCATAACGTGTTAAGTCATTCCCCCCAAACAGTCCGTCTGGGAGTTTTGGGCTGGAGGTTAGGGAGCCAGCTATGTGACCGGAGGGTCGCTGGTTTGTTTCCCTGAACTGATAGGACACAACTGAAGTGCCCTTGAGGAAGGTACCTAACCCCCTACTGCTTCCCGGGCACTGTAGATAGTGTGCCCACTAGTGTATGTGTGGCTGTTTCACTGTGCGGATGGGTTCAATGCTGTAGGTCAATTTCTTCCTAGACATTCCTCAAATTCCTTGCAAATTCTTCTGAATTCTGATTGTAAAATTCATACATTCATCATCAAATCAGTAGTTGCACAAATAGTTGGAGTCACCTGACAGGAGTGAAACTTGGTGGGCAGGTTAGACACTGTGAGACATGCCAATGGTTCAATACACACAGACTGTTACGACGACTGTCCTTAACACCACGTCACTCTCACCAATGACTACAATGGTGTCGTACCAGACTGTCATGGAGGGTCTCAGAATGGCAACTGGTCATCTTTAGTGACGACTCCCGCTTTAGCCTTGGTGGAGGCGACCAACGAATCAGTGTGGAGGCGCCGTGGTCAGCACCAAGATGAACAGTTTTGCTTCCAGAAGGTCTGGTGTCACTCCACCTCCACCCTACCACACCATCTGTAGGAACTGTGTAAGAATACTCGAGCTGCATGGGATGGATTATCACAGGACACCATTAGGAACTTCTACAGCTCCATACCGAGACGTCTGACATGTTGGCTTAACCAACATGGCGGCCCAACTCCATACCGAGAGACAGACTTCTGTATGTGTAGCTCAATAAATATTGATCATATCAGTCTAAATGTATCATCAGTTATTGATCCTGGTCACCTTTATCCTCCTTCCCAACACCACCGCACTCCCACACCTCCTTCTGGGTGCAGCTCTTCTTTTGATGATGAGTGTATACGATCTATCTCCATGCCAAACAGTGGAATCATTAAAATGATCATACACCGAAGCTTTGTTTTTGGTTTTGCTTCAACGATGGTTCATTAAATGTGGGTTAAAGGACCTGCCGAAATGGTATCACCACCATTCGATGATTAACACTCTGTTCTGAGATCATTTCAAACCCAACGAATTCCCTCACAGTGTTTGTGCAGTTGTTGTTGCTGTTTCAGCCTGTCCACTTTTGCAACACAGAAATCCTCCCTGCCGGTTAGTGATTCCTGCTCGTGGCTGTACATGACTGGATCCACATACGCAGTCGACGTGAGCTACTCCGCTGTGCCCTGTTATGTGCCCTGCTGATTCAGTTACTCGATTACCGCGGCCTGTGCTGGCACCGTACCCAGTGTTAAACGAGGACACTGTATTACTGTGGACTTTGAAGGTGCACGTAAGCACTGAACTCCGGTGGCCTCTTTCACTGCACAGCAAAGCAAAATCGTGTTTTCCAGATTAGCATTCCTCACATTTCAATCAAATTGGAAACAACTGTGCCGTCATATGTCATAACGCATGGCAACTTCACTGCGGCTTGCACAAGGGCGACAATTGGAAGCACTGCACCAAATCCAAACCTGTAGCCGGCACTGAAGTCCGTAGGCCTGGCTCATATGAACACCTGGGAGAATATACAGAAGGCAACTTGAGCCAAGACAGACATTTCAATTGGGCAATACTAAGGAACGTTTAGAGGGGTGTTTCTGAAGCTGGTCTAGTCAGCATTAATGGGGAATTTATTTTCTTTCCAGACCGTGATATGATTTGGGATCTGGAAACAGGGACATAGTGGCCAATTCAAACGTAAGGGACGCAGTGGTCAATCTATGGCTTGAAGCATTAATTTTCAAAGACCTTACAAGCACAGATTGATCAATAAATCAATCAATTAAAGTCAAAATTAATGGGAAATTCATTTTCTTTCCAGATCGTGATATGATTTGGGATCTGGAAACAGGGACATAGTGGCCAATTCAAACGTAAGGGACGCAGTGGTCAATCTATGGCTTGAAGCATTAATTTCCAAAGACCTTACAAGCACAGATTGATCAATAAATTGATAAAAAGTAAAGAATATAGACAGAAAAAACAATAATTGGATCCGGTAATTTTAGTAGGAGCCAAAATAATTACATCTCAATGGGAAACGTTTTTTACGGAAACCAAGAATTTGGTACGTGAACTAACATGAAGGTCATAAAGGTCCATTTTTGATTCGATGTTGACCTGAGGAGGTCAGAAATGAGGCTCTTCTATCAGGTATCAAAGTTTGGGTTTAAGTAATCAGGTTTGTTGAAACAGCTCCATCAACCCACTTCTCATACTGAGCCAATGGCGCCCTTAACCCAAGCCGTTTGAAGGACGGGGGGGCCGTTATTTTTTTTTCGTGCTGCCAGATTTCTCAACAGCTGATAGCGATGTGTAACTGGAGTCCGTTGCTGACCGTTGCTCAACAGGACTCACAGGGCTTCAAAACATCCCTCATGACCTTCCTGTTGATGTAAATATTTACCCGTGCAAATACAAGACTCTCACTGATGACTGTTTGTCAAAGGCTCACTGTGACCCTGTGTGAACAGCGTATGGTCACAGATAGCGGAGCACGTATGCGGTGTGCTGCTCATCAAGCCAGGGCTTAATTGCTGCTGAACAAAATGGCGGTGTGACTCGGTATGATGCCAGATACTTGGGCCTCAGAGTGAAGGCCACAGGGCCTCTGCTTAGAGCTAGATTCCAGCATTGGGTATTAGTACAGTGCCAAATCTGAAGCCCCTGTGGTCGCTTTGAAAGATGGCAGGTGAAGAATGTTAGGGATCCAGGAGCTGTGGGTAAAACTGTTCTTACTCTAATACACCTAGTTGTTTGGTGGAGTACATCAAAATGTGCATGGTTGCAAACCACTGGCCTAAACCAGAAGACACCAACCTATGAACAGCAGTGGGTCTCATTCATTAACTGCCCGGGCATCTTTACCAGTGGAGTGCCACAAGGTTCTATCATGGGTCCGTTTTTATTTCCTTTCTACGTGTTCTCTCTAGGCAATGTTATACGCAGTTTTAATGTTTCTTTCTACTGTTAGGTTGATGACACTATGATGATAATTTACTGGTGAAACCAGTTACTATGGTAACCATAGTAATAGTGGTCAATCTTAGATTTAGATTTTAATCCCTTGTTGATCCCACAGTGGGGAAATTTAGTCTCCGCATTTAACCCACCCGTGAAGTGAAACACCCACCTACACACTCACTAGTGAACACACACACTAGGGGGCAGTGAGCACACTTACCTGGAGCGGTGGGCAGCCCTATCCACAGTGCCTGGGGAGCAGTTGGGAGTTAGGTGCCTTGCTCAAGGGCACCTCAGTCGCTACTGTCAGTTTAGGGAATCGAACCGGCGACCCTCCGGTCACAAGGCTCATTCCCTAACCTCCAGCCCACAACTGCCCCCAATCTTACCACTGTAACATGTGACAGCTATCAAAATCTGGATCCAGCAGCATCATTCTGATCACAAGGACAAGACAGAAATCTTAGTTGTGGGTCTGGAGGATATGTCCAGATGGGTGCAGTTGGCTGGGTCTGGAGGATATGTCCAGATGGGTGCAGTTGGCTGGGTCTGGAGGATATGTCCAGATGGGTGCAGTTGGCTGGGTCTGGAGGATATGTCCAGATGGGTGCAGTTGGCTGGGTCTGGAGGATATGTCCAGATGGGTGCAGTTGGCTGGGTCTGGAGGATATGTCCAGATGGGTGCAGTTGGCTGGGTTGAAGGCAAGACCCTCTGTCAGATATCTGGGTGTTACATTGGATCCACAGTTTCACTGCCCACATCAGGAAGCTTCTTCAGTCCTGCTTCCTCCAACTCAGGACCATTGGCAAGGTCAGAAATGTCCTGTCCATTTTAGACACTATGAAACTTCAAATTCATCCATTTGTCTCCTCGTGATTGGACTACTGTAATGTCTGCTCACCTGTTTGAGTCAGAGAGATGTTGCTCGTCTGCAGTCTCATCTTCTAACCAGGACAAGACCCAGTGCTGGCCTCTCTTCATTGATCAACTGTGAGCTACATAGACTTTAAAGGACTGGTGCTGACCTATCAAGCACTCCATGCAATACACGTTTGCGGTGTGCTACTCATCACACCAAGGCTTAATTGCTTGAACACAGTGTCTCTGCTTAAGGCTAGATTTCAGCCTCAGCTTGAGTATTAGTACTGTGCCAAGTCGGAAGCCCCTGTAGTCACCCTGCTTTGGTGCTGACCTATCAGGCCATATACAACAATGCCACTACATACCTCACCAGGCTTTTATGTCCTCTTGATAACATGAGAACTTTTGTCCCATGAACCAAGCTAAAATCAAATATCAAAAATCACTTTGGAATTTGTTCTAGAATCATACAATATAAATAAACACTTACTAAAGAAGATTTTTCTCCTGTATCTGGTATATGGTCCTATGTAAAAGTAGAACCTGCACAGACTTCAGAACATGAGGTCCAAACAGTATTGTGGTTTAAGCATGTCATGAACCCGGTGTAGAGTTTTTCTGAGAACCTTTCTTCGGAATTTAAGAGTTCAACTTTGGTGGATTGGTGAACGAGGCCCAATTAGACTGACCGAGCCAGGCAATCAAGGCTTTAGAAACAGAGCTTCATTATTGAATATCAATAAAAACCTAAAAAAAACTGAATAAAACAGGTCTATTACTACAAAGTTCAATTAAAAAAAATAATACAGTGCAAAGTTGGATAATAATAATTCATGTTTGAGGCTATTCATTAACTCATTATATGGTTTACAAAACCGTACACAGATGAATCACATTATTATGACCACTTCCTACTTTCAATAGCTGCAGCACATATACAGTATCTTACAAACGTAAGTACACCCCTCAGATTTTTGTAAATATTTGATTATATCTTTTTATGGGACCACACTGAAGATATGACACTTTGATACATTGTAAAGTAGTGAGTGTACAGCTTGTATAACAGTCTTCTGCTTTCAAAATATCTCAACACGCAGGCATTAATGTCTAAACTGCTGGCAACGAAAGTGAGTACATCCCTTAGTGAGAATGGCCAGATCGTGCCCAAAGTGTCAATATTTTGTTTGGCCACCATTATTTTTCCAGAACTGCCTTAACTCTCTTGGGCATTGAGTTCACTAGAGCTTCACAGGTTGCCTCTGGAATCATCTTCCACTCCTTCACGACCACGTCAAGGAGCTCAGTTTCAGGGTGTTGACAAGCTTCTTATAGCCTCGGCCATCTTTATGTAGACCGACACTTTTGCATTTTTTTTGGGATCCTCAGAGATTTATTTGCCATGAGCTGCCATGTTGAACTTTCAGTAACCAGTATGAGAGAGAGAACACCAAATTTAACACACCTACATTTACATTTACGGAATTTAGCTGATGCTCTTATCCAGAGCGACTTACAAGGTTAATCATATTACAGCTAGGCCAAGGTAGTGTTAGGAGTCTTGCCCAAGGCCTGTTATTGGTGTAGCACAGCGTAGTCACCCAGACCAGGATTCGAACCCCAGTCTCCCACATGTGGCAGTGGTATTGTCCGCTGAGCTACACCAACCACACCTGCTCCCCATTCCCACCTGAGACCCTGTGACACTAGCAAGTCACATGACAAAATAACTGGGCAAAATTTGGCAATTTACACTATTATACAAGCTGTACACTCACTACCTTACATTGTATCATATCTCCAGTGTGGTCCCATAAAAAGATATGATACAATATTTCCAAAAACGTGAGGGGTGTACTTACTTTTGTGAGATACTGTACATGGTACTGTGCTCAGGCTGGTCAGTGGGGCGATGGTGCAGTGTTGGTGCCTACCTTTCCGGTTCAATAAAACAGCATCCCAATACGTTCATATGGTGATATTCAGGAGACAATGAAGCAGTCGCTACATACACGACACCTCGACCTAAATTGAGAACCATTTTACTTTAATGCTGTGTTCATTACAAAAATCGTATACTGCTCAGCTTTGTACTGTACAGGAGACGTATCACACACCACCATATGTACATACATAACATCTGCATATCAAAGAGTATCAGCTAAAAGGCAAGTAGTTCAGTCACTGTAAGCTTGTACAATAAGGCAAAAACATGTGTTTATATTGACGGCTGATGTTTGCAGTCCGAGACAGATCCAGGGGAGAGGTTGAGGGAAGTGGGGGGGTGGTTTACGTGGCTTAGTCACTAAGACCGGTGAGGAGCCTTGTAAAAGAATGGACGAAGAATGAAGAAACTTAACGTTTGGTGTTCGGGCGAGGCAGGGAAATTCCAGAATTACTCGACTGACCTGTTTTCAGTGCATTTTCCAGAATTTGGCAAGAGCCGGAGCAAGGGATGACCTTTCCAGCAAACTCCCAGCAAGTGTCTCTTATGTAATTCCTATCGATTGACTCAGTTCTCCATAAAATTACCCGGGAATGTCCCAGAAACAGGGATAAACATCTGGATAATTCCTTCTCTGAGGTGTATACAGTCACTGAGGGGTTTGGTATGGCTTAAAATGCTTAGCTGTACAGAAACTCTAATCCTGGGTTTATATGTTGTTGATGAACAGACCATGGCTTCGTGCCTCATTGTGGTTCCAGGCCCATGGCGGCATGGAGGCGTGGAAATGTTGGCATGTTGGCAGTATGGCTGATGATTGGAGGGGGGCTTTAGCTTTAAGTGGAAAAAGCCAGGAGGATGCTCAGTGAAAGAAGTTTGGCATCCATGGCTTCCCAAAAACGCAACATCTGGTTTATTCCACTGTTGCGGTTGACGGCAAATGTTGGGATGATTGAACTGCTGATGAAAACAATGGAATATCCAGTTTTGCCAGTGACTGGCCACCGCAAACATGTGCACATGGCATTGCTGGTAGGAACCGGTTGGTATGTCACCATGTCCACAACGTAAAATGTAACTACTGGTTTTGTTTGGGGTCTGTTGTGCGGTACCTGGTCATTTATTATATATAATAGCTGCACAAACAGCTGCACCCAGAGGGAACCAGCTAACAAGAATGAAACTCGGTGGGTAGCTTTGACATTGTGAGAACATGCCAATGGCTCGAGGATGTGTGGTGTAAGCAAGGACGGGCCTATCACTGTACCTGACTGACCTGAGTCCATGAGTCATCCAGCTAGCACTAGCGCCAGCACCATTGGCAGGACCTCTAACACCATCAACATCACCCAAGACTTCAATGGTGTCATGCCACACCACTTTATGGATTGACTCAGAATGCTAACGGCTCATCTTCAGTGACGAGTCCCCCTTTTGTCTCGGTGGAGACCACCAACAAATCCATGTGTGGAGGCACCATGGTCAGCGAGAAGGTGAACGTTTTGCTGTCACGCGTCACATGTCCAGAAGGCCTGGTGTCACTCCACCTCCACCCCCACCACACAATCTGAATGGGATGGATTAGCACAGGACACCATCAGGAACCTCCACGACTCCACACCTGGCATGTAGCGTTAGCCAAGCACTGCCATCCGAACCTTCCTTCTGGGTGCAACTATTTTTTGGACGATGACTGTATCGCCCTCTCCATCATGAATGGATGTGCTCTATCTAACTTTAGCCCAAATGGGAAACTTTGGTAGAACAGTGTCTCGGATATGAGGCGAGACATCTGTGACGAGTTCTGTGAGGGTCGTTTAAGGGCATGTGTCGTATTCCGACATCTGGTTCCTATCACAAAGAACAATTCAGAGTCCAGTAGTCTCTCAGAGGGAGCATTTGATGCCAGACCACTCTGAACGACTGCCGTTGTTTACATTTTACCAAATTGATTATGCAGGAAGTTTGGGAAAATTGGTGGAAGTTTTCCATTTCAAGCACAAAGGCTTTAGCCCCTGCAGTGTTGGCTAGCTGGCCTTGAGATTATGGGTGAAGATCTTAAGCAAGTCCACATGGACTCAGCACTAAACACGCTGCGTGGTTCCAATGGCTTCGGAGGCTCCAGCTTCAAACCTCGCCCAGATGCAAATTCACCTGTACTGTGTATCGTATGGTGTCCATCACTAGATGTACGACACAAATGCACGTAGAAGTGTTTTGCTCCAAACAGCGAAGTGAGCTTGTATACACACGCGTGGTACGTGGCCGTTACCGTGGGTGCTAGCGCTGCTGTTTGTTTTACAGTACCGTGGTGAGAAACGGGTACAGATGTGCCTGCTAATGTTTTGGCTTTGTGGATGCGCCTGTGTGTGCACGGATACTCTCCCCACGTCATGAGGTTGTTGTCCTCAGAGTCAGCAAATGTTCCC
>JAMWET010005171.1:25000-30000 GCA_024036415.1 Prochilodus magdalenae
TATACATCCAGCCACTATGTTGTATCCTTCCTTCATTTTTGGCCCAATATTGGAATGCCAATACTATGGCCTCAGTATCCTAACGATAAAAAGTTCTAAAAAACAATTTTTGCCTTCATAAAATAATTATTATGTGGCAGTTGAATCCATTTCCTTCCTTTTTCACATTTTGGCCCATTTGGCTTGCCATATTGTGGCCTGTGTATCTTTTCTGAAACGTTTAGCATATTTTACGTTACATAATGGAGGATTTAATTTCATATATTTCATGTGGTACAGTTGAACTTGTTTACTTCCTGTTTCCTCACTTTTTGGCCCATTTGGCTTTCCATATTGTGGCTCTATTATTTTACATCCCACAATGCAGGTTTTATGTTCATATATTTCACGTGGCAGAGTTGAACCCGTTTCCTTCCTCTTTCCTCACTTTTTGGCCAGTTTGGCCTTCCATATTGTGGCTCTAAAGTTGTTTTTGGAAACACTTTGCTTATTACATTACATAATGCAGGTTTCCCTTTGTATGTGTTTTACATTGCAGAGTCGAATCTGTTCTCTTCCTCTTTCTCCTCATGTAATTGGCCCATTTGGCATGCCATCCTGACTCTGGAGCGCCCGTCCCATCCGTTTGGACGAGCTGCGATGAAGTTTTGTTCATATTGCATTAAAGAACGCACTGCCTTGACTCTGTAAATCAGTCATTACGAGTCCCTTGCTCTCCTCTTTGCCTCACCTGCTGGCCCCTCCGGCACCCCGTACTGACTTTGGCTTGCTGTCTGTATTGTCATTCCTTTCTCTGAGCTCCCAAGCTCACTCGTTCCTTTACAATCCCCTCCGTCCTCCCTAAACCTCCCCTTCCTCCTCCGTTTCCGCCTCCTCCTCCTCTCCCACCACAGGTACGTAGGTGGTGGCCCGGTCCTTGGCACTAGAGGTGGAGCTGTTCCCCAGCTTGGTGCTGCTGACTCCGACCCTGGCTGCCAGTCCTGAGCCGGCAGACAAGGTGCTGCCCGTCTTTGTGAGGACGCTGCTGGTGCGGCCCACGGCGTACACCCTGCGCTCCATGCTCCCCGAGAACTGAGGGGCCCGTTGACCCGCACCCTGAGACTTGCCTTCCAGAAAGTAGGTCAGCATCTGACCTTTGCCCTTCACGCTCACGTTGCCGCGGCACACCAAGTCGTAGTCGTTCTGCAGCAAGCGGTAAACGTCCTCCGTCACCTGTGGAGAAGATCATAGCAGGATGGAGAGACGAGCATTTTCTTTAACCAGCCAGACGATTCAAAATCCCCTCTGTTCAAAGCTGCACTATGTGAACACACTAGAGGTCTCTACCTGAATCTTGCCTGGGACCCCTGTGCTGTCCATGCGGCTGGCCACGTTCACCGTGTTCCCCCAAATGTCGTACTGAGGCCTCCGAGCCCCGATGACTCCAGCCACCACCGGGCCCACGTTAATACCTACCAAGCCCAATCACAGCAATATTCAGTCCATCTGTTTCTCTGTGTACTCTATTACCCTGTTCTTCAACGGTCAGGACCCCCACAGGACCACCACAGAGCAGGTGTGATGTGGGTGGTGGATCATTCTCAGCCCTGCAGTGATAGTGCATGGTGGTGGTGGTGTGTTAGTGTGTGTTGTGCTGGTGTGAGTGGATCAGACACAGCAGTGCTGCTGGACACCTCAGTGTCACTGCTGGACTGAGAATCGTCCACCAACCAAGCTGTCCTGTGGGCAGCGTCCTGTGGGTGGCGTCCTGTGGGTGGCGTCCTGTGGGCGGCGTCCTGTGGGCAGCGTCCTGTGGGCAGCGTCCTGTGGGCAGCGCCCTGTGACCGCCGATGACAGACTAGAGGATGACCAACACTGCACTGTGCAGCAGCAGATGAGCTATCGTCTCTGACTGTCCATCTACAAGGTGGCCCAGCAAAGTAGGAGTGTCTAACAGAGTGGACAGTGAGTGGACACAGTGTTAAACATTCCAGCAGCACTACTGTGTCTGATCCACTCACACCAGCACCACCCACACTAACACACCAACACCACGCCAGTATCCCTGCAGTGCTGAGAATGATCCACCACCCACATCATACCTGCTCTGTGGTGGTCCTGTGGGGGTCCGGACCATTGAAGAACAGGGTAATAGAGTATACAGAGAAACAGATGGACTACAGTCTGTACCTGTAAAACTACAGAGTGTCCTATATGGTCAGTGGAGCTGATGAATCAGGAGGCGTTCCTAACAATGCGCTCAGTGAGTGCAGACTGATGGGACTGGGCGGGACTTACCCACTCTCAGGACAAAGTCATTGTAGGACTGGTAGTTGATTTCATCAAGGACATCAAACATTTCAATGGCGAAGTCAGCTATTGTGCTTAGGTGGGCTGCTGTGGACTTCTTAGCCTGCAACAACAAAAATATGGATCAGCAGAACACATGGACCACACAAGATACAGCACAAAGGGAGAAAAGGAAATGTCACGGCTGTGCCATGACTATTTAAACCCTCACCTTGGTGCCAATGGTGGGCACCAGACCCACAGCTGCCATGTACGTGCTGCCAATGGTCTTGATCTTCTCAATGTCTTTGTAGCATTCTTTGTCCATGAGCTGGAGAACCAAACAGAACAGGTAGTGAGACGGGATGCTCAAGGCGGGATGGGGGGTTTGCGGTAAGAGGATGTTGATGATTGGCTGACGGGAGAGGAAGAGCAGACTAACCTCATCAAAGTCCGCGATGATCTCGTTGAGAAGACGCAGGCACTCCACCCCCATGTTGTTTCCGTCCAGCTCGATGTAGAAGTCGTTGAAGTTGGGAATGGAGGCAAACAGGACCCCGACCTGGGCGTAGGACTGGTAGTAGAGATCCTGCCAAAACAATAATATTGATCATAATAATAATAACAATAATAATAATAATAAAAAAATAATAATGATAAAAAAAATTAATAAAATAATAGTAATAATAATAGTAATACTTACAATAATAATAATAATAAAAATAATAATAGTAATACTCATAATAATAATAATAATAATAATAATAATAATAATAATAATAATAATAATAATAAAAAATAATAATAGTAATACTTATAATAATAATAATAATAATAATAATAATAATAATAATAATAATAATAAATATAATAATAATAATAAAAATAATAATAATAGTAATACTTATAATAATAATAATAATAATAATAATAATAAATATTATTATTATTATTATTATTATTATTTTATTATTATTATTGTTATTATTATAATTATAATGAATGGAAATGGGTGAAACTTTATTATTAGATTACAATTAAACCAATTAATAAAACATTATCTAATCAAATAGTCATTGCCAAAAACAAAACCATTTCCATTATCTTTCAATAATAAAAATAAAATAATTTACAATAATTTGAAAAGTCCAGCTTTGTGTCAGTACTGAAAGAGATCTAGGGCAAAACAAGGCTTCAAAATGACCTGGAATAAAATGTTAGTACATAAACTTGCATTATAAATCCATATATAATACAGTAGCCGTCATTGCTGGGCCTGCATGTTCTAGGTAAAATGAAACCCACTTTCAAAATGAAACTCCATACTAGCATTTCAAAAATTTAATATTCACCAAAAAATTATAATTTGTGTAGCATGGAGAGAATAACGAAGAGACAGGACCCAAGTGCAAAGACAACTAATTTAATAAGGACCAAAAAACTAGAAACACAGACCCTCGATATAAACTACGGGAACAAGACTCTGAACAAGACTCTGAACAAGACTCTGAACAAGACTCTGAACAAGACTTCGAACAAGACTCGGAACAAGACTCGGAACAAGACTCGGAACAAGACTCCGAACAAGACTCTGAACAAGACTCTGAACAAGACTCCGAACAAGACTCGGACAAGACTCTGAACAAGACTTCGAACAAGACTCCGAACAAGACTCCGAACAAGACTCCGAACAAGACTCCGAACAAGACTTCGAGCAAGACTCGGAACAATTACTCGGAACAAGACTCGGAACAAGACTCCGAACAAGACTCCGAACAAGACTCGGACAAGACTTCGAACAAGACTCTGAACAAGACTTTGAACAAGACTCCGAACAAGACTCCGAACAAGACTCCGAACAAGACTCCGAACAAGACTTCGAGCAAGACTCGGAACAATTACTCGGAACAAGACTCCGAACACGACTCCGAACAAGACTTCGAACAAGACTCGGAACAAGACTTCGAACAAGACTCGGAACAAGAGTTCAAACAAGACTCCGAACAAGACTCCGAACAAGAAACAGAGTACCCAACCAACAGACAGAGGGACGAAACACTAACCCAGCACAAAGGCCACAACTGGGAGTCTAAATACACCAGGCCTATCCAGGAACACCTGGGAAGGGGCGGAGCTATTCATTTGGGACAGGTGAGGGGCATGACAAGAGGGCGGAGACAGGATGAGCTAGAAACCAAAACAAACAGAAGCACATGGCACCAGACAACAAACGGCATGTAAAGGTAACAGGAGAGATGGAAACAGAGAACCAGAGACATACAGGGGCAAGACCAGGCGGGGCGTGATCACTGCTGGGGTCAGTACATTTTCTGGCTTAATGAAGCTGCAGTGGACCGAAAAATACACCTGCTAAACTGCAGGGATGCTCTGTGGTCCAGTGGGGGTTCTGACCTTTGAAGAACAGTGTGTGTGTGGGGGGGTTTTACCATAAATGGTCAGTGGTCTTAAATTCGAATACATGTGATTTGACTGGGTGTACCCAAACTTTTGCATACAGCTGCATGTATGTGGCTCAGGCAGGAAAAGCCTGACCTGGATCAGTACTTGTTATCAGTGGACCACCATGCGGCCTTCTCACCATGTTCCTGGGGTTGGACATTAGGAAGTGCTGGGCCACGTGCACCGGGAGCAGATTGAAGAGAATCCTTCTGTTGTCCAGCTTCACTTTCTCCATGCCGTCCCTCTCCTCCTCGGCCTGAACGGAGAAGACG
>JAMWET010005171.1:35000-45000 GCA_024036415.1 Prochilodus magdalenae
GCCGGCCAGAGCGCATCCTGCGGACAAAAGCAGCCAGCGGCCTCGCGCAAATGACCCCAACGACACCGGCTTATTTGACAGAGCCAGGTACAGTGAGTCCGAGAGCCAGCGCAACTGTTGTGGAGGGCATGAACGCCGGCTAATCGATGCGACATGAACACAAGACAATATTTAAAAGCCCATTGAGTAGGAACCAAGTGCCGTGTGATGTATGGCTCAGTGCACATACAGTACTAGCATCCCAAACCCAGATTAGTCAGAACCTGACCTGGGAAAATGGGCCTTGTGTTGACGTTTTGGCTCCCAGGTTTAGATACTGACCTGTGTGGCCCAAAGGAAGTCCAGTCGCAGTTTGAGCTCCAGCTGTCGGGAGTGCAATGCCAGAGCGCTGGAGAAGAGCAGCAGGGACAGGATGGGCTCATAGCCACGGACGTTAAAGGACCTCACGCTACCCCTGTGGACATACACACAACATACATGATCACACACTTCATATACAAATGTACATATGACCCATGATATTAATATTTAATGAAGCATATGATGCTAGGGCTACTTTCAAAAAACCTTGAGTCTCTTTTATTATAATGATCCATTATTGTTATTTTATTATCCAAAGGTATGTGGACACCACTCTTAATCGCCAGTTCAGGTGTTTTGACCACACCCATTAATAAGTTGGCAGGGACAAAGAACTGGGCTCAACACGCACAGAGCTAAAAGCCAAAGGAGGCTACCTTGACGAGTCGCTAGTCTAGCATGACTGCAAAACCCAGGCAAACATAACCAAAGGGGTAAGTAATGTGGGGTCATAGACAGAGAGACAGGTAGGGGTTGAAAACCAGGAAGTCCGACGGACCAGCGAACGAATCCAGTGGGGCAAATCCAAGAGAGTACATTTACATTTCCGGCATTTAGCTGACACTCTTATCCAGAGCGACTTACAAGGTTAATCGTATTACAGGTGGGCCAGTGTAGTGTTAGGAGTCTTGCCCAAGGACTCTTATTGGTGTAGCACCGCGTTACCCAGACCAGGATTCAAACCCCAGTCTCCCACATGTGCTGGCGGCTCCCTGGGGGGTAGTGGTGTTACCCGCTGAGCTACACCAACCAACCAGAGTAGTAGAGTATAGAACCAGAGAGACAAAACAATCAAAGGGGATGAGCAAAAGAGAGAGAGAGTCAAAGACAAAGGAGGGCAGAACCAGAGATATGTGCAAGAGGCAAGTGAGAACCACATAGCGATGTAAACACAGGCTTGGCAAAACTTCACCTTGACCGAGTGTTTGTGAGGGGTTTAAATGCAGTGTGGGGAAAGAGCAGCAGGTGTGTGCAGAATTCAGGGGGGCCGAGAACATGGACTGGGATTGGGTGACTGGGGACATGTGGGTGTGATGACATTGGACTGTGCGTTCTGGGAAATGGAGTCCGGGAGACCGGCGCTGTGAGGGAGACCCGGAGGCATGACATACAGTGAGTAAAATAAGTATTTGAACACCCTGTGACTTTGCAAGTTCTCCCACGTAGAAATCATGGAGGGGTCTGAAATTTTCATCTTAGGTGCATGTCCACTGTGAGAGACAATCTAAAAAAAAATCCGGAAACCACAATGTATGATTTTTAATAATTTATTTGTGTGTTACTGCTGCAAATAAGGATTTGCACACCTGTGAAAATCAATGTTAATATCTGGTACAGTAGCCTTTGTTTGCAGTTACAGAGGTCAAACGCTTCCCATAGTTTTTTTACCAGGTGTGCACACACCCTGAGCACACTGAGAAACTCCAGTGGTTTGCACAGGGCCCTGGTCTCAACCCCACTGAACACCTTTTGGCTAAACAGGAATGATGATTACGATCCTGGCGTCAACTGAATGAGCACAAATGACCACAGTCACACTCCAAAATCTTGTGGCAAGCCTTTCCACACATGTGGAGGTTGCACAGCCACAAAGTGATACCCATGATTTTGGAACGGGACGTTCAACAAGCTCATACTGGCGGGATAGTCAGGTGTCCAGTTACTTTTGGCCATATTGTGGGATGTCCTTCACTGTTCTCAGGGGGTGCACTCTGGTTTTAATCCGCCCCTTGTTTTTCTGTTGTGTCTAGTTGATGGTAAATAAATAATAAAAGAAGGAGAGTGTGATATCAGTTTGGGCTGCGTAGCCCTGCAGGGTTAACGGCTTCCTCTGCTCTAACCCACCTGATTCATTTCAACTCAAGGGTTTGGTAATTAGCCTATGAGCTGAGTCAGGTGTCCAAAGAGAGAACAACACTCCAGCGTTCAGTGTTGGGAGCACTTGGGCACAGGGGTGTCAAATAGTCCTTGACTGCCACAGAAACGCCATTAAGTGATGGAAATAATAACGGTGAGGCCAGTCATTCTCTGAGTAGAGAGTTTCCGAGCCATTTTGTGCCAGAGGAATTTGTCTTCCACGTTTAACCCATCCCTGAAGTGAAACATCCACATACACACTCACACTAGGGGGCAGTGAGCACACTTACCCGGAGCGGTAGGCAGCCCTATCCATGGCACCAGGGGAGCTGGGTTAGGGGTTAGGTGCCTTGCTCAAGGGCACCTCGGTCATTACTGTCAGTTCAGGGAATCGAACCGGCGACCCTCCGGTCACAAGGCTGGTTCCCTAACCTCCAGCCCACGACTGCCCCACCAAACCCAAACAGACCAGCAGTGCAAACAGCCAGTGTGTACAGATCGGCAGTGTACTCCTCAATGCCCGAGAAAAGCTCAGCTCAGATTATATAGAATATTACACTGGAGGGGAAAACAGTTGTCAGACTGTAGAGAACGCAGAAAAGCACCGGAGGGTTGGAAAACCATCTGGCCGGCCCGAAAACAACCTTGCTAGATCGGACACTTGCATCTCATTAGGAGCTACTGAACACGCTGTGACAGGGTAGACTCCAGGTAGAATTCATTTATGCATGCAGCATCATCAGATCCTCTGTGGGGACCGTTGGAAGACATTCCGGCTCTGCTCCCCTGTCATCTTCATCACCTGTGTCCTGTCATCACTGTACCTTGTTCACTTTTGTTTCGATTGACGCTCTTCCTCTCTCTTTACTCTTCCCGAGCTAACGGCTGCCCTCCGGTCCGGCTTAATACTGGGGCTTTCCTGCTACCCGCCTCTAACCAGCTTCCTGTCTTCCCAGCCTGACACTGAAGGAAAATTGACCGGGGTTCCCCGCTACCTGCCTCCGGCCAGCTGCTTACCTGCCCAGCCTATCGCTGATGAAGGACTAACCAGGCTTTCCCTCTGCAGACTAATGTTTCCGCTATGGCTACCTGCATCGGACTATTATTCGGCAATTAGCTCTTCATTAACATCACCGTTAATGAAGTTACCGTCACCATGACGACGCTACGTCGGCTACTACGACTAGATCAGCGTAACTAGATACTCAGCTGATGTTACTTTCAAAATGTAGTTTGGACTAGAGGAGGATGGGCCCCACCAGTATGGTGCTGGTACTGGTGCCGAAACCTTGAAACCTTAAACTGTTAAGGTTTGGGACCGAGGAACCTGTGGTGCAAACGGCAAAGGGGCGGTGTTGCTGTTTGATGCACTGCACTGAGGTAAACTGAGGAACAATGGTACCCCACCGATGGCGTGCTCGGGGCTTGTCCTTTATGCTGACCTTACACTAAACGATTTTCAAGCGATTTTACTGTCGCAGAGAAATTTCCAAAGTTGGAACAAAATCATGAGTCTTGCTAGAGTTGCGTCGCTCTCGCGTCATCTCCATCGTTCAGTGTAAGGTGGTCAGGATCACAGTTTTCAGTCAGTCTGTTTCTCGTCCTGGTGTTCCGATAAAATCAACCGTGTTTAATATTATCGTAAGTCGTAGGTCTTGGCTCACGCAAACAGTGACGTAAACATTGTCAACAGCCAATAGGAGAGCGCCAAACGGGAAGCCGCGAGCGAAGTACAGGAATGTCTGGTGGAGACTGGGCACAGAGAGGAGTCCAGTGAGGGTTCGGAAACCGCGGTTCTCCTGGACTGTGGACAAGGAGAAGCTGGTGGAGCTGTGGAGTGTAGAAGAGCGCCTCTCTAATGTGTCTTCCCCTTTATACCACGACAGAGTGGAAAAGGAGAAAAGGTGGACAGAATTTGCTCAAGTCCTCGTAATGCCCGGGTTTAACGCGAGCCCAGAGATGACGCAAACATAAACACATCCAGGAGTTCATTAATGCGCTGAGATGCGCAGTAAACAGTCCGGTTCTAAATCACGCAGGTTTTAAAGCTATGTTCGCCTTATCCTATCCTGTAACGGAGAGTAGTTGTGCTATGCTAAAGCTAACTAGCTAAAACACTGCCGAACGGGGCCACAGTGTTTACATTAGCCTACCAGCGAGCATGATGGGAAATACTCTCAAAATCTAGTTGCAGTCTTGTAAATAGTGACTCTGCCAGATTCCCAGTGTTAATAAAATCATAGCCTGTGACTAGTCTGAGACTAAAAGTCTGTGACTTGTCTTTAGATGTGAGAGGGGGTCAGACTTTAGTCTTTAGTCTTCTAGTGTATGGTCAGCATTAGTATGTGCAGGAGACGTGTAACGTGGGAAAACACTACAGATAGTCTAGAACCTTATAACAGTACACCGTCATAACGGAAGGAGGAAACGGAACTACGAGTCGCCTTGCGTGTAATCACCGTCTATGACACTCCCTCTGCTCTGTGGTGAGAGAGCTGGTTCTGGAGGGTTAGGTATATACGGCCTCAAAGCAAAAAGTGAAGTTTGCACTTGTAGAACATGTTCCCCAATGTGGTTCTTGCTTGGACTATCTGCCAATTTCTACTTACGTACTAAGGACTGCACTCCTCCAGATACGTAATTGCACAGCTCTCAGACCAGTAAAGAAGGGGGCCCATTCTTAACGGGCTCAGTAGAGCCTTGGAACCAGCACGGGCATGGGCACTGGCATTTTGCTGGTGGAAAAGAGGAATCTGAGGCTTGCTAAAGCTCGGCTCTACCAAGACCTCCCAAATGAAACTGTGGTCTACAACGTTCTAGCTCAACCCAGCCTCCGTGTTACAGTTCCAGACACCTAATTCTGCCTATGCATTCCTACGTATATCATCGCTGTCCATAGAAAAACATGTATCTCCATTTTTGTTGATTTTTACTTTTACACCCCATCTAATCACAAGAGCTACTGTTTACACTGTGTGGAAATTTTAATAAGGAATGGACCAACAGAAATGGCCCAGAACCGCTTGGAAAGACGTCTGGTTCCATTGACTTCCATTCAAATTAAAAGAGGTTTTGGCCTCTCCTGTAAAGTTGCCATTTTGGAGATACCTGTTTTTCCTTGGACGGTGACGATATACAGATCTAGATATGTACGCTGGGTTGCACCTATACGTCTCTCTGGTCGTTTCATCAGATACACTGACCATATAGGTGCACGCTATAGGTAGTTACTGACTGTAGCTCGTTACTGCACAGCTTGCCAGCATCCCTCTACAGTCCATCAGTGGGAACGAGCACAATAAGACCACCACTAACCCGATAGTAACCAGAGGTGGTGGACCATTCTCAGCACAGCACTGAAAGCTAATTGGTAGCCGAATGCTAACGTTGCCCTGTTATAAGGGTTTCACGAACAGCAGCCCTCTTGGCCTGAAATAGCCACTGAGTGCCATTCAATAAATGGGCAACTCATCAGATGCATATATGTATATGCATGTATGTATCTGTCCATCCGTCGATCCTTTCTTTCTCTCTCGTGCGTTTCCTCTTAAGAGACCCTTGGCTGAGTGGGGGGGAGGCTCGATGCCACTCTGGGGTTTTTGTGTTCTGATTATATTCAAAGGTTCAAGCTGGGCTAATGAGCCTCTGCTCATCTTCAAACACTTAGGAGAGGTCGAACGAAAAAAGGGAGCGCTCACAAAGAGAGCAGGGCTTCATTAAAGGAGATTGAAATACCTTTTAATTATCGGATACGGAAATCTTACTTAAATAGTCGGATGGCCTATTTCCTACAGCTGTAGGCCTGAATCCCAGGCTTTGGCTGGAAGGGAACGCTGGAGCTTATATTTAGGATGAGCAGGGGAAAATTCGGAGGCCGTGATGTCATTTCTAAAAATGACATGCTTTGAAAGAGGAGAGGAGATGATGGTTAAGATCAGTGGGGATGTGTAGCCCAGATAGAATCAATAGAGGGCACTGAACTCGGTGGGTAGGTTTGACATTGTGGGACATGGGAATCAGTCAAGTCTCAGGCTCGACCGCGCATGGGCTGTAAGCAAGGACGGCCTTATCGCTGTACCTGGCTGACTCCACAATTGGGAATGAGTTGGTTGGTGTAGCTCAGCGGCTAACAGCACTACCCGCCAGCGAGCCGCTGTTGGTGTCGTGCCAGACTGTCATGGAGTGACTCAGTCCCGCTTTTGTCTTGTTGGAGACGACTCTCTCTCTCTATCTCTCTCTCTCTCTCTCTCTCTCTCTCTCTCTCTCTCTCTCTCTCTCTTTGTGTCATCTTTACCTCGCTCCCATTCTCTCTCTCTCTCTCTCTTTATATTTATCTCTCTCATCTTTACCTCTCACCCATTCTCTCTCTCTCTCTCTCTCTCTCTCTCTCTCATATCTTAACCTCTCTCCCATTCTCTCTCTCTCTCTCTCTCTCTCTCATCTTTACCTCTCTCCCATTCTTTCTCTCTCTCTCTCTCGCTCTCTGTCATCTTTACCTCGCTCCCATTCTCTCTCTCTCTCTCATTCTCATCTTTACCTCTCTCCCATTCTCTCTCTCTCTCTCTCTCTCATTCTCATCTTTACCTCTCTCCCATTCTCTCTCTCTCTCTCTCTCTTTCTCATCTTTACCTCACTCCCATTCTCTCTCTTTCTCATCTTTACCTCTCTCCCATTCTCTCTCTCTCTCTCTCTCTCATCTTTACCTCTCTCCCATTCTCTCTCTCTCTCTCTCTCTCTCTCTGTCATCTTTACCTCGCCCCCATTCTCTCTCTCTCTCTCTCTCTCTCTCTCTCTCTCTCATCTTTACTTCCCCCCCCCCTCTCTCTCTCTCTAGCTCTCTCCCATTCTCTCTAGCTCTCTGTCTGTCTCTCTCATCTTTACCTCTCTCCCATTCTCTCTCTCTCTCTCTCTCTCTCATTTTTACCTCTCTCCCATTCTCTCTCTCTCTCTCTCTCTCTCTCTGTCATCTTTACCTCTCTTCCATTCTCTCTCTCTCTCTCTGTCATCTTTACCTCTCTCTCTCTCTCTCTCTCTCTCTCTCTCTCTCTCTCTCTCTCTCTCTCTCTCTAGCTCTCTCCCATTCTCTCTAGCTCTCTGTCTGTCTCTCTCATCTTTACCTCGCCCCCATTCTCTCTCTCTCTCTCTCTCTCTCTCTCATCTTTACCTCTCTCCCATTCTCTCTCTCTCTCTCTCTCTCTCTCTCTCTGTCATCTTTACCTCTCTCCCATTCTCTCTCTCTCTCTCTCTCTCTCTCTCATTTTTACCTCTCTCCCATTCTCTCTCTCTCTCTCTCTCTCTCTCTGTGTCATCTTTACCTCTCTTCCATTCTCTCTCTCTCTCTCTGTGTCATCTTTACCTCTCTCTCTCTCTCTCTCTTACCCGGCTATGGCTCGCCGGTAGCCGCTCAGCTCCAGCACGGTGATGTAGCTGACCGCCACCATGACCAGCAGGAGCATCTTGGGCAGCCAGGAGACTCTGAGGAAGAGGGCCATGGTCATGGTGCCCACGATGCAGGCCAGGAAGGCATACTGCGCCCCGTCGCAGGGCAACTCCGCCATGGTGCGATTGGCACCCCCCGCCGCGTCGATGATCACGATGGAGCTGGTGGAGTTAGTGGACCACAGCCATGGCATGCAGCCCACCTGCGGAAAAGTGGGAGGAGTCACAGAGTGAAGTCAGCTATGTCTAAATGGATGTCCTGCTCTCAGGAGACACAGTGTCCTGCAGGATGCCTGATTTCTGGGAACTGATGAAGAACATTCCTCGGCTTTGGGAATCTGGTTAGGCTACCGCTCAGTTAGTTAGCATCGGTCTGACTCATCAGGCCTGTCGTCCTAACTAACGGGAGAGCTTGCTGAGCTGTATCCACTGAGGCCCCTGAGAAAACATCCTGATTAAACGGATTTTACTTCCTTTATTCCCAACCAGACTGTATCACTGAAATAAGAGCACAGTAAGCAGAGTGGTTATTTCAGATGTATTAAAAATGAATAGAGTAATTATTCTATCCTCTATTACTCAGAAATGATTAGACCATTAGACAGGAGGCCCTGAGGGCTCCCCTCTGACGGGCTCTGCATTACTGCTGCACAGATTCAGGCTCTTTAAGTCTGGGCTTATTTGATGTATTGTCAGGATGATGGTGATTATGATGGTGATGGTGATGATGATGTGAAGGTGACGGTGATGGTGATGGTGATGGATGATGATGATGGTGAAGGTGATTATGAGGGTGATTATGATGATGGTGGTGATGGTGATGGTGATGGTGATGGTGGTGATGATGATGGTGAAGGTGATTATGATGGTGATTATGATGATGGTGATGATGGTGATGGTGATTGATAATGGTGATGGTGGTGATGGTGATGGTAGTGATGGTGATGGTGATTATGATGGTGATGATGATGATGGTGGTGATGGTGATTGATAATGGTGATGATGATGATGATGGTGATTGATAATGGTGATGGTGATTATGATGGTGGTGATGGTGGTGATGATGATGGTGATGGTGATGGTGATGATGGGAATGGTGATGGTGGTGGTGATGGGGATGGGGATTGTGATGATGGTGATGGTGGTGGTGATGGTGATGATGATGGTGGTGGTGATGGTGATTGTGGTGATGATGGTGATGATGGTGGTGGTGATGGTGTGATGGTGATGGTGGTGATGGTGATGATGGTGGTGATGGTGGTGGTGGTGGTGATGATGTGTTGGTGAGGGTGGTGATGGTGGTGGTGATGATGGTGATTATGGTGATGATGGTGGTGGTGATGGTGGTGATGGTGATGGTGGTGATGGTGGTGATGATGTGTTGGTGATGGTGGTGATGGTGGTGGTGATGATGGTGATTATGGTGATGATGGTGGTGGTGATGGTGATGGTGGTGATGGTGGTGATGATGTGTTGGTGATGGTGGTGGTGATGATGGTGATGGTGATGCTGATGATGATGATAATGATAATGATAATGATAATGATAATGATAATGATAATGATAATGATAATGATAATGATGGTGATGGTGATGGTGATGGTGATGGTGATGGTGATGATGGTGGTGGTGGTGATGGTGATGGTGATGGTGATGGTGGTGATGGTGATGGTGATGATGATGATGATAATGATGGTGATGGTGATGGTGATGGTAATGGTGATGGTGATGGTGATGGTGATGGGGATGGTGGTGATGATGTGTTGGTGATGATGATGATGATGATGATGATGGTGATTGATAATGGTGATGTGATGGTGGTGATGGTGATGGTGATTATGATGGTGATGATGATGGTGATGGTGATGGTGATGGTGATGGTGGTGATGGTGATGGGGATGGTGGTGATGGTGATGGTGATTATGATGGTGATGATGATGGTGATGGTGATGGTGATGGGGATGATGATGGTGATGGTGATGATGATGATGATGATGATGATGATGATGATGATGATGGTAATGGTGATGGGGATGGTGGTGATGATGGGGATGGTGGTGATGATGGGGATGGTGGTGATGATGTGTTGGTGATGATGATGATGATAATGGTGATGGTAATGGTGATGGGGATGGTGGTGGTGGTGATGATGGTGATGGTGATGGTAATGGTAATGGTGATGGGGATGATGATGATGATGATGATGGTGATGGTGATAGTGATGGTGATGATGACAGTGATGGAAATGAATGCTCACCACGCAAGCTTGGGCCACAGCGTAGATTAAGAGCACTATAAGCACACACAGGACCGTTCGGATCTGTATGGTGAGGCACCCAGGAAA
>JAMWET010005171.1:47500-64565 GCA_024036415.1 Prochilodus magdalenae
ATGAATACACTGCCTGATGCCTCGACGCTGCTGTAAGGCAGTGACGCAGTAGATATGCTGGTCTATAGTTAGACCGTATGGAGATACAGGGTCCAGATAAAGAGACGCAGGGACCTTAGATCAGTCACACCGGATGACCTTAACGAGCCAGTGTAAGTACAGCAGGTCACTGGGATGTGACTTTGTGCCTTCCAACGCTCACACGGCCGCTTCTCAGGGGGATAAAGTGCTAATTACAATTACCGGGATTCCCTGTGTATTTTTAGATCCCAGCTCTCTCAGTATCATTACTGAGGCCTGTAAGTAGCTCTCCGCAGGTCACATGGACGGCCACATGATGAGCAACCTCCACAATCCTCCCCAACACTTCAGATAACACCTCCTTCACCAAGACTGCTACACCGCTGCAGCTGGGTATTCCTTCCAGCTTTAACGGGAGGCTCGGCTCTACTGCATTAGGGCCCGTTTGGGAGGAGGGTGCATTTAATAAAGTCTGCTTTACAGGTGTTTACATACTGGGAAATAAGAGAGCACTCCAGTTCCTTCTTAAACCAGCATCTCCACATGTACAGCAGGTTCTCAGTGAGGAACCGAAGGTTGGGTTCTAGCTTTACTGGCAGATACAGTGAGCGTCTGGTTCATAAGAACAAGGTCAAGCAGCCAACACACAGGACAACACAGCTACAGACTGAGAGCAGAGGGCCAAACCCACTCTCTACTGACCATGATGAGCGCCACCTCACTCCAGTGTCCCTTACCCACCGTAAGATGACCTCAGGTGACCTACAGAGAGACTGGCGAGCGGTGGCTGGGGTGAAACGCACAGCGAGCATGGTTCTAAAAACAGGCTTCTGGAGGTCATTAGTGATTTTCTAAATAAACAGATCTAATACAATATCTGATCTGGAGTTTGGGAGACATGGTTCCAGTAGAGTAGAGAATCAAACAGAACCAACACAAACCCAGAACCTGTACACCTACAGACACTGATCATTTAGAGGTGGTCTCTTAGAATTTGCCAGAGCTGTGTGTATATATTAACCTGCAGTGGAGCTGATAGAACAAGGTTCATTTCTAAGCAGGTTTGGAGTGATTCTATTGGTCGGTCCATCATGAATATTCATTGACCTGAAAGTAGAACTAGAGCTTTTAAACTGAGCAGCAACTAAATATATATTAGAGGTGGAGATATGGAGAAATATCATACTGTGCTACATGAGGAGTATATGTGGTGTATCAGGATATGGACTGGTTCAGACATCTGATCAGATGGAGCTGTTAAGTGTGAGCCTGTAGAGACTTTAAGCTCACCAATAACCATTTAGTTTTTAGATAGATAGATAGATAGATAGATTATTGACAGACCTAAAGCTGCTTGAAACACTTCAAAATGGTTTACCTGTACTCTAGTAACATGAAGATACATGATGCATGCTACAAGGAAACAGATGCAGAAAACCAGCAGCACCAATACTACTGTCCCCCTGAGAAAATAAAGGGAAGGAGAAGAGGGAGAAGGACAAAGAAAAGTTTTGAAAAAGATGATTTACAATGAGGCAAAACTAGCCAGGATGAGCATCAGTTAGCATAGCAAGATAGCGTCAGTTAGCATAGCAAGATAGCATCAGTTAGCATAGCATAATAGCGTCAGTTAGCATAGCAAGATAGCATCAGTTAGCATAGCAAGATAGAATCAGTTAGCATAGCAAGATAGCATCAGTTAGCATAGAGACTTAGCACCAGTTAGCATAGCAAGATAGCATCAGTTAGCATAGCAACTTAGCATCAGTTAGCATAGCAAGATAGCATCAGTTAGCATAGCAAGTTAGCGTCTGTTAGCATAGCAAGTTGTCTCCCACCTGGCAGTCATTCAGTATAGCATTGTTAAGAACGAGCTATCGAACATACTGTATTTCTAAACTCTGAAGGCATTACCATAAATTAGCATCAACTCTAAATGAGCAAAAGAGGAGAAGAAGGAGGTGAAGGCCTCCTTTATATTTACTGTGGCATGATGAGGAGATAGACAAGGCCGAACAAGGCAGCTAGGATTAGAGAGAGCACCACAGCTCCAGTGAAGTACTCATCGTGGAGGTGATGATACTAGAAAGAGGAAACATAGACAAGCTTGACCAGCAGCAGCGAAACCAACAGCTGCTTCCCCGCTAGACTCCATTCCAGCCTCATCCAGGATGTTTGGTCTGATACAGTTTCACCACAGAGCTAAGAATAGAGGATCATTTGAAACACTGTGTCCACTCACTGTCCACTCTATTAGACACTCTGCTGCACCTTGTAGATGGACAGTCAGAGACGACAGCTCATCTGCTGCTGCACAGTGCAGTGTTGGTCATCCTCTAGTTCTTCATCAGTGGTCATTGGACGCTGCCCACAGGACGCTGTCCACAGGACACTGCCCACAGGACGCTGCCCACAGGACCATGTCCACAGCTCATGGCCCACAGGACGCTGCCCACAGGACATGGCCCACAGGACACGGCCCACAGGACACGGCCCACAGGACATGGCCCACAGGACGCTGCCCACAGGACATGGCCTACAGGACGCTGCCCACAGGACACTGTTAGCTGCTGGATAGTTAAGGTTGATGGATGATTCTCAGTCCAGCAGTGACACTGAGGTGTCCAACTGCAGTGCTGAGAGCACCACACCAAATAAACTAACACACCACCCCACCACACCAGTGCTGAGAATGATCCACCACCCACATATCTGCTCTGTGGTGGTCCTGTGGGGGTCCGGACCATTGAAGAACAGAGTAATACAGTGTCCAGAGAAACAGATGGACTACAGTCTGCACCTGTAGAACTACAAGGTGCATCTATGAGGTCAGTGGAGCTGATAAAGTGGACACTGAGTGTAGGAACTTGAGTTCCTATGCTGATGAGTGTACACTGATAACTTCACAGACCTTTCCCCCAAATTACTTTGGGCTATTGCCATCAAGAAATTCACACACCATGTAACAGACAACAGGCATTTTCAAACTGCGTCAAACAAAACGGATTTAGCGTGAAGCGAATGGTGCTCACCCAGGTGGAAACAGTTCTCGCGCTCTGAAGCACTCTGTAATGAGAGTGAATCGAGATTTAGCAATGCATGGTGTCACGGCCTTGTCCGACTCTGAGCACTTGTACATGAGTGTGAGAAAGTGCAGGTCGGCCGTGTCCGACTCTGTCTGCCGAGCCTCTATCAGACGGCCGATGTAGCGGTTGACGCGAGTGCCCGGGCTGCTCTGTGTCACGTTGGCGGCCACGGATGTCCGGTTCCGCAACTTCTCTGGAGCCGACCGGAGCACCCTCCTCTGTAGAAGAAATAGAGATGGGAAATACGCTCAAAGGCTGAGATCACTTTGTTGAACAATGTTGCTCGAGTCTCTGAAGCTACTTTCCCTGCCTTAAAACATCTGTTCCAGACTATCAGATAATCAGACCAGCTGTTCTTGAGTAGAAGTAGACTGAGAGGAACGTCTGAGCACCAACATGTGGAGGTTAGGGGGTAGTCCAAGACCGGGGATGGATGCTAAGCCATGGATGCTAGACCTCCTCCTGCAATAGGAACTTGATAAATCTATCCTGAAAGGTTGAATAGCAGGGGCTTATCAGGGTAGCAAAATGAAGTCAG
Source organism: Prochilodus magdalenae (assembly GCA_024036415.1). Taxonomy (NCBI): domain Eukaryota; kingdom Metazoa; phylum Chordata; class Actinopteri; order Characiformes; family Prochilodontidae; genus Prochilodus; species Prochilodus magdalenae. The sequence continues at coordinate 51,146 of JAMWET010005171.1, forward strand.
CATCCTTAATAATCCCTGGGATTACAGAAGAACCATTGGATGTCTCCACGTTTTGACCGGTGTGGTCCAAACTGAAGGCCTTGTCCTAACAATCACAGTTTGCTACTGTTGTTTTGGTGACCACCGTCCAACCAGGACCACACAGCAGATGCCCTTACATGGCCAAAGCTTGACACCTGAAACATCGCCACAACCGTAACCTACTGAGACGCTCTGAGCGAGAGTGACCCTGCACTGGCCAGCTGTCCACTGTGTGGTCCTGAGTGTGAGTCGTCTTAGACCAGGCAGCAGACGACAGCTGTGTGCTACACATGCATGAACACCCCCCATCCTACCACCTCGGCTGTTCAAGATGAAGCAAGTCATTGCGAGGCAGCTCAGGCGTCAGCTCCAGGCCTCGACTTTTCAGATGCAATCCCATCACAGAGTGTTGTTGGGTCTACACCGGATTGAAATCTGGACACCACATTGGTGGCTTTGGGTTCAGTCCAGAAACTACAATGATAAAAAATCTGAAGGTGGTTACTGCATGGGCTTTGGGATGTCCTAATCCTAATCCTCCATTTAGTCCACACTCACTAGATTACGAGGGACCAGGCTAGCTGCACTATTGCTGGTTTAGGGTTGATTATAGTCTGTATAGTTGATTACAGCCAGAAATGATCTTATCATATAACATGTCTGGGGTCGACTTGTCAAACGCTTGGCACTGTACTGAGACAGAATCTGCCATCCTCTACTCCTTGCTCTTTCAATGTGCCAAGGAAAAGGACAAGCAAGACAAGCTAGCTCGATGCAAGCTAGCTCGAGAAGCTCTATGATTAGGAAAAGTTAATTGTTTAACATTGAAGTTTCAGGAACATGGCTCGACTGACTTGTCAGAGGGTTGGAACTACTTGTTGAAGGACTTGGGTGTCTGATCGGACGGGTTTAACTGAACCGTTTTCCCTTGTAACGGATCATTTCCACACCCTTTTCATACAAAAATGCACGGATCTATTTCCAAACAATGTGACCATCACTGCTCCCAACTTCCATGTGTTTGTTTTTTGGTGTTACATTCCCTAGGGGCAATCCGGAGTCAATGGTTTCTGACAGCAACTAACCTGGTACCTGGACGATGCGTCAGACTGCCAGCCCATATCTGATTTTTGGCATATCCAGATTGTATCTAGATTTCAGCAAATTAGATTCAAACCATGGAAGGGCAATTCCAATCAGATTCCAATTCCAGTCGTCTCGGTCGGAATGTTCTGGATGCTGAAATCAGATTTCAAAGTCTCTTTTGCGCCTACGACTGTGTGGCTGTATGACTGTGTGAGTGATGGAAGTGTTGTTTTCTAGTTTGGTAGGTCTTCCACACATTAACTGAGATCTTACTCACCTCTTCTGTCTTCAGTTTGAAAAATGCGTAACAATTTACTCTTTCCAGCACATTCTTGGAAAACTGGGCAGGTTTTCAGATTTACAAGTTTATAGGAAGTATCCTGGGCGTAGTTGAGTTTTCATAGCTATGTAAGATCAACTGAGTGAACCACTTTGCTACAACGCCACCCTGAGGCAGACCAGTGCCTCAGCTCTAGTTAGTCAGAAGTGGAGGTACGGGGGGAGGTACATTGCTTTGCAGGTACAATAACAATACATGGATTCGGTTTATTCAATCTTTGATCTTCTGTCAGGGACTTCAGGGTGAGCTACAAGAAAGGTGAACGAAACAGAAGGGAAATCCGGAAGTGAGAGTCGAATAAACAATGGACGATAAGAGCTGAGTAGGAAAGAGAAACGCTTTGTATACAAACTGGGTTTGGCAATACTTTGCAAATGGGGGTGGTGGGTGAGCAGGGTATATAAACAGGAAGTGATTAGCATGTCAGCTGGCCTCAATCAATACTCTGGCGACCTAGAGCACGGAAGTGGTGTATGAGTGGATGATTCGGGAATTGTGGCTGTGACATCATCTAGGAGGGTACTCTGGGAGATAGAGTTAGGGAAATCCAAGGCAGTTGGGAAACCCGGAAGGGAGACATATTCTATCTTCCAGTTATCGTTCTAGCACTTTCCTTGCGATAAAAAAGAGAAGAGGAAATGTCTGCATTTGATAAGGTGAGTAACAACGTTAACATCCACTAACAATAGCTGGCTTTTTGTGGCTGCCCTTGATATAGTCCATGGGTTTTCTGGGTTTTCATGCTACAAACTCACATCTTCATGTTTCTGTTGCCAGGCTTGTCAGTTGAACAAGCTGAGGAATAAAGCTAGTTAGCTAGCTAGCTATGGATGAGCTAGGGATAGCTCGCTAAGGCGAAGCTAGGGCCAGCTAGTTAGCTAGGGCAGCGCTAGGTAGTTAAGGCTAGCCATATTTACTTTAGCTGAACAGCACATAAAATCAGCTACCCACCAGAACTTCAAGACGTGGGTTCATACGAAGAAACACCCTAAAAACCGTGTATACTACACCAAGAGATCCGCAAATTACCTGTTTGGATATTCCCAGTAGGTGCTAACATTAGCTAGGTAGCTAGTCAGCTAACTTTAGGGCACCAGACGTGGTTTTTCTTCAACAACATAGGAACTCCAGCTTAACTTATCATCCCCAGACACTTCCTTTTCTCTTTCCCATCACAAGGAAGGCGCTAGAATGATGACTGAGTAGGATTTGGATCCAAACGACAAGAAACACAGAACTGCTAAACGCTCAGTACAGGCTCAGACACCAATCTGCTAACAACCCAGTTAGATTAGAAAGAATTTAGACTTTTTAAACCCACAAAAATGTGTGAATAAACAAGTTTGCAGGTTCTGTGACTGTTATTTTGGGGGCCTTCGGGGACATTTGGCTCCGGAAATGGCTATTTACGTGAGAACTACCATCCCCATACCCCCACCCACATTTAGCCCAAACTTCAGTCCCCAGACTATTCACGTCTGGCCTCACTGATCCTACTGCACCTTTGCTAAACATGTAGTTGGAATTATGGGCACGTCATGGCCTCTGGGGGCTACGCTTACCCATGCAGCCCTTGGCTGTGTCTGGAAGCAGACACGTTTATGTGCACACAGCATAAATCAGCTTTTACAGTGGGTAGAGGCAGAGACACGGTCATAATGATGTGGCTGATCGGAGGACGCCAGCGCTAACGGAAGCGCTAACGGCAGCGCTTCCTTCGAAAGAGCAGACGAATCTAAATATATCAGCTTGAAGACAGAGCATCTAAAAATAAAGGAGAACCCTACTTCCTCCACATCAGGAAGCCTCCGCAATCAATACGGAGGGGGGAAAAAAAAAAGAACACCTCACATCAGAGCACGTCTCTGAATCAGTCAGAGAGAAAAAACAATACATGCTGAAAAGGTCATCCACTGCAGCAGGAGAGGAGAGAGAGACTGAGACACGGAGAGTGAGGGAGAGAGAGGCCGGATATGCCCTGCTGAGAGACATCGCACTGGGGAGGCAGGAGTCAGAGAAAACAGTGGATGAAGTGGAACGGTGCGAATGGAAACACACTTCTGTGATCGTGTGTGTGTGTGGGGGTCTGCTGAGAGCTGGTGGCTCGGAGCTCGAGGGGAATATCCAGGCCACATTACGATTTCCAGACTGTATGAACTGCAGCTTTACTGACTCCCTGATTTATTTACTGGCGTATATTGCCCGCTGATATGCTGATGTCATTTCATATGCACATGTTAAATTCAACAAACAGTGTTAGTGCGTCAAAATGCCATATTTTCACTTATAAAGCGCGTCATTTGACCCGCCTAAACATTTTCATGCAGCTATATATATATATATATATATATATATATATATATATATATATATATATATATATATATATATATTACACCTAACAGCCTAATGTCATGGGATATGACTTATGTCTGTACCCCTTTAAGGTTCTTCTCAACTTTTTGATAGATCATATTTTGAGTCTCTATACTTTATGAGGAACTTACCCTGATTGTGCCATCTCTACCAATTGGCAGAGGAGGGTTAGGCTAGCCTTTTAACAGACACGCCAACCTAATGTTCTCACCCATAGAGGAAGCAAGTAAGTGGGTTGTTTTTGGTGGAATTGACAGGAAAGTGTACAATATCCGCATATTATATTTTCAGAGGCTGTGATGAACAGAATTACGTACAAAAAGTCTATATTTTGCATTTATACTCACAATTACCTTCCTTCTCTCTTAGTATGAGCTTTGGGTTGGGTTGCCATGTAGTGCACTTATGCTTATGTGTCTGTGTGTTGATCTCTGTAGGTATCAGCGCTGACCCTTGTTCGGGCAGTGTCTGAGCTCATGGTATGTTCCTGTACTAGCTGGAAATTTTATCGGGAACACGTGGAACAGAACACTAAGCATGGTGGTAAGTCGCTTTGGATAAGAGCGTCTGCTAAATGCCTTAAATGTAAATGTCTAAAACATGTGTTACCAAATGGTCTAATTGCTAGAAGTGTCTATACTAAGCTAATGTAATTAAAATTGATTACTTTTTTTTTGCTCCAAAACAAAAAAAAATCCATTACTTTTTTCTGGATGAGGAAATTATAGGAATATTTTTTTGGTTGTTTTAAATTTATAGCACTCTATAAATCACAGTGATGAATTTAATTTTTAATAAACAGCATAGTTCCAACAATCTTATTATATGTTATTTAATACTATATGTATGCATATAACTGCAGACCTGTCACAATCATAACACTTGACAGCTGGCAACATAGATAAGTACAGATAACAACATACAAACCCCAGTTCCAAAAAATCTAAAAGGTGGGACGGTGTGTGAAATGCTTATAAAAAACAGAATGCAGTGTTTTGTGTATGAAACCGAAGACAGTATAAGAGAAAACCTTACTGTTCGCTGTATTTCATCGGGACAGGAGCAGGTACAACACTTCGTTATATGAGGACAGTTTTTAAAACCGATCCAGTTTTCAGAAGAGTTTGATGTTCTTGTATTGAGTCTTCAGTTTTGCACCCACACGGGGCATTTGTTGACAGTAAGACACACATTTTCAGTGGGGAACTGGACTCCAGACACGTCAGTCCAGCACCTGTCCTCTCTGATTACAGAGTCAGCTGTTGTGACATGTTTTTTGGTGATTGTGTGTTAAAACAATCACGGACCTCTCTGAAAAAGACGGCGTCTGGAAGGCAGCACAAAATGTGTTCAGTGTTGAGGGTCCTGAATCAACGTAGTTCCATGTACTTGATAAAATGACAATAAAGCCTTTAGAACATGAACATGGCGGTGTTTTCACAGATGCCCGGGTTATATAACAATACCCTCCATATTAAGACAGGCGCTGGGTATAAAACTTTACCCTGGTAACATGTAACGTCCAAACGAAAGCAGCACAAAACGAGTCCATCTATCAGGGAACAGCGGTCACTTTGTTCTGAGCTTGTTTTGACCTGTTGGACAGAGCTTGGTTCTAGCTACCTGTTCTCCTTCAGGGTTCTGTGCTTATGATGATTTGAATAGACATCAGTGTCAGCCTAATGAATGAGCTTCTATTAAAGACTGGTGGACTGAGAGAGACACTAGTGTCTCTCCATACTTAAGTACATCTGAAGGTACATACTTTAGTCCTGTTACTTTCCATACTTAAGTACATCTGAAGGTACATACTTTAGTCCTGTTACTCTCCATACTTAGGTACATCTGAAGGTAAATACTTTAGTACTGTTACTTTCCATACTTAAGTACATCTGAAGGTACATACTTTAGTCCTGTTACTCTCCATACTTAAGTACATCTGAAGGTACATACTTTAGTCCGATTACTCTCCATACTAACGAACATCTGAAGGTACATACTTTAGTTCCCTGTTACTCTCCATACTTTAGTACATCTGAAGGTACATACTTTAGTCCTGTTTACTCTCCAAGTACTTAAGTACATCTGAAGGTAGGCACATACTTTACTATACCTGTTACTCTCCATACTTCAGTACATCTGAAGGTACATACTTTATACTGGTTACTCTCCATACATGGAGTACATCTGAAGGTACATGGACTTTAGTACTGTTACTCTCCATACTTAAGTACATCTGAAGGTACATACTTTAGTACTGTTACTCTCTCCATACATGAGTACATCTGAAAGGGTACATACTTTAGTACTGTTGACTCTCCATACTTAAAGTACATCTGAAGGTAATATACTTTAGTACTTCTCCATAGCTCCATGGGGGCGTAAGTACATCTGAAGGGACATACTTTAGTACTGTTAGCTCTCTCCATTACTTCAGTACATCTGAAGGTAGCATACTTTAGTAGTACTGTTACCTCTCCATACTTAAGTATATCTGAAGCTACATATGCTCTAGTAACTGTTACTGCTGAGCAACTACTTAAGTACATCTGAAGGTACATACTTTAAGCATCTGTTACTCTCGCTACTTCAGTACTATCTGATAGTTACATAGTCTTAGTACGTGTTGCCTCTGAGACTGGGGGTACATAGGAAGGAATTCATACTTTAGTACTGTTACTCTCACCATAAACCGTAATACAATCTGAGGTACATACTTTAGTCCTGTTACTCTCCATACTTAAGTACATCTGAAGGTAAATACTTTAGTCATGTTACTCTCCATACTTAAGTACATCTGAAGGTACATACTTTAGTACTGTTCCTCTCCATACTTAAGTACATCTGAAGGTACAGACTTTAGTACTGTTACTCTCCATACTTAAGTATATCTGAAGCTACATACTTTAGTATTGGTACTCTCCATACTTAAGTACATCTAAAGGTACATACTTTAGTACTGTTACTCTCCATACTTAAATACATCTGAAGGTACATACTTTAGTACTGTTACTCTCCATACTTCAGTACATCTGAAGGTACATACTTTAGCACTGTTACTCTCCATACTTCAGTACATCTGTAGGTACATACTAGTATGCTGTTTACTCTTCCATACTTCAGTACATCTGAAGGTACATACTTTAGTACTGTTACTCTCCATACTTCAGTACATCTGAAGGTACATACTTTAGTACTGTCACTCTCCATACTTAAGTACATCTGAAGGTATATACTTTAGTACTGTTACTCTCCATACTTAAGTACATCTGAAGGTACCAACTTTAGTACTGTTACTCTCCATGTTAAAGTACATCTGAAGGTACATACTTTAGTACTGTTACAATCCATACTTAAGTACATCTGAAGGTACATACTTTAGTACTGTTACTTTCCATACTTAAGTACATTTGAAGGTACATACTTTAGTACTGTTTAGTACAGTGGAGGTTCTAAAGGGAGGAACTTCTACTGACACTGAAGGAGTATTTTACTCAAGTACATGGTTAGTGTACTTCGTCCAGCACTGATTGCCATCATAAGTGAGTGTATAGTAACAACACAGTTGCTAAAACACATTAAATGCAAATGTCCTTACAGTGTAGTGGCATCCAAATACAGCGCACAGTAGATTAACAAATTACTGACTTCTGTTAATATTTGCATTTGACCACCCGTCCCCCCGTTTCTTTGGGAATGGGGTTTGTACTGATCGACTGCTTTGAAAAGAAAAAAAATGAAGGGTGACTTTTCCACAAGACTGCACAAACACATACACAGAGTTGAGGTACCTTGTCCCCATCTTCGCAGTTCATGACGTTGGAGAAGGGGATCTCGGCCTTGAACATTTTGCGGCAGTGCATAAGCTGCACAAGCAGGTAGCATACCGTTTTAAACTTCATCTTTTTGGCAGGCTTGATGTCGGAAAGGATCAGCCCAGGGAAGATCTGAGGACAGAAGAAGACAGGAACGCTTAAAACTCACCATTAATGAACTCTCAATGGCCTTTTTCTTAGCTTTCACTTGCCGTTAGCCATGCTAGCATCTTGAAATATTTTCTTTGGAGAACAAGACACTAATAAGACTTCACAGTGCAAGCCCAGGGCAGTGTTCAGTCTCCACAGCGTACTGACAAGGTATCTGCCTCCCGGGTTTGTCTTTCGCTGATGCTTTTCATACAGCAGAATTCACGCTAAGAGGATTAGCTTGGTCAGCCATCCTTGAAGGAGCTGGTCGATAAGAAGAGGCTCTCTCTCTTCGCTTAGTACAGACAGGTTCTATCACACAATGCACGAGCTCTTAGGTTGAGTTAATGCAAAACTCTTAGAAGGGTCGGAGAGGAGAAACTTATGGGGAGTTTTATTCCACAAGCCTACTCGAGTAAAAGGACCGACAGCTCAATGACAGGTTATGTAAAGCACAGGTGCGCTCAATCTCTGTAGCTTACTAGTCACTGCTAAGGGAACTGAAAATGGAGTATGGGATATTTACCTTGTTTACTTGCACATCAGTGTTACAGACTTGAGCCGTTTTGGCATAGGACAGTAGTGTATCCCGGTGCCACTATTCTATCTGCACCCTCCACCCAATTTCCACCATTGTTCACCTGCTACACTGCCACTGCACACTGTTAACAGTAAGTACAAACCCCAGGAGCAGCCAGCGTGGAGCTCTGATTATTCCTAGCTAGCGTCTTTAGATATGCAGTTTGAATAATGCTGTGTGAAGATTCTGTGATGATTGTTTGACCACTCAATGGGTCAGTCCGTAACTGCTGACTTGGTTATGGATAGTACCGGGTTTTCAAATGGGACTTTGCGGCTGTTGTACCATGCCTGTCTTGTTAGTATAGTGGACAGTATTCCCCCTATCATGCAAAAGACTAGGGTACAATAACCTGACAGGGAGAGATGAATGCTTCGAACGGGGGTAGTCATGGTCTTTTGGTCTAGCCTACTAACAAGGTGACTGGAAGGTTGCTGGTTCAATCTCCTGAACTGACAGGACATGGCAGAAGTTCCCTTGAGCAAGACACCTAATCCCCAACTGCTCCCTGGTGTTCCTTTGAGCAAGGCACCTACCACACAACTGCTCACTTGGCTTCTAACCCTCAACTGCTCCCTGGGTTTCCCTTGAGCAAGGCACCTAACCCCCAACTGCTCCCTGCGGTTTCCTTGATAAGGGCACCTATCACCCAACTACTCCCTTGGGTTCCCTTGAGCAAGGCATCTAACGCCCAGCTGCCCCCTTGGGTTCCTTTGAGCAAGGCATCTAACCTCCAACTGCTCCCTGGGCGTTCATCACATTGAGGATAGGAGCATCTACATCACCCAGGATCTCGTCTCTGTGTGGGATGTGACGACGGGCGGTTACCTTTATGCCGCGTGAGGCTATGCACTGACGCCCTGCAACTGCTTCTTTGTTTATCTTGTTGTCCTAGAGCAAGGCACCTAATCCCGGTCAACTGCCTTGCCGCGTATGGGTTTTCCCCTAGGCCTTAAGGTCTCCTACTTCTACCCAACTGCTTCCTTGGTTTCTCCTTGAGGCTATTAGTTACAGCCTACTAACCCTAACTGCTCTCTGGGGATTCCTTTGGATGCAAGGCCATCTATAGCCCCCAACTCCTCCTTGTTAGTGTTCCCGGGCTTGGAGGGGCAAGGCTCTGGGCTACCACCCAACTGCTCCGCTGGGTTGTTCTTGATGAAGGATCTTAGCCAACTACTACGCCATGTGCTGCTGCGCTTTGGGATTCCCTTGAGCACAGTGCACGGGCTAACCCCCAGTACAACTGCTCGCCTGTTTTTTTTCGCCTTGAGCAAGGGCACCATCGCACACAACTGCTGCATCATATGGCTTCCTAAGCCCTAACTGCTCCCTGGGTTTCCCTATGAGCAGGCAATCACCTAACGCCCAACTGGCGTCCTGGGGTTTCCCTTTGAGGCTAATGGTAGCGCTAACCCTCTCGCCTGCAACCTGCTCCCTGGGTTTCCTTGATGAAGGCACCTATCATCCAACTACTCCCTTGGCTGCCCTTGAGCAAGGCACCTACCACCCAATGGCTCCCTGGGGTTTCCTTGAACAAGGCACCTATCCCCCAACTCCTCCTTTTCCCGCATGGAAGACGCTCGACGCCCATAGGCAACCCAACTGCTCCGCTGGGTTTATCACAGTGGGGGATGAGGGTGCCCTGGCCACGCCATCTAGCTTGCTTCTTGGGTTCCTTTGAGGCAGAGTGCATCTAACTAACCCCCAACTGCTCCCTGTTTTTTTCCTTGAGCAAGGCACCTACCACCCAATGGCTCCCTGGGGTTTCCTTAAACAAGGGACCTAACCCCCACCTTTTCCCTGGGGTTCCCTTGAGCAAGGCACCTACCACCCAACTGCTCGGTCATTTGGGGTTCCTTGAGAGCAAGGGCACCTAACTCCAAACCTGCTCCCTGGATGTTTCCCTTTGAGCAAGGCAGGCGCTACCATCAGCAACTGCTCAACTGGCTTTCTAACCGGCCTCAACTGTTCCCTGGGTTTCCCTTGAGCAAGGCACCTAACCCCCAACTGCTCCTGGGTTTTCCTTGAGCAAGGCACCTACCACCCAATGGCTCCCTGGGGTTTCCTTGAACAAGGCACCTATCCCCCAACTCCTCCTTTAGGTTCCCCTCATTAAGACCCCTACGCGACCCAGTGCTGCTCCACCTGTTTCGCGCTATGATGACTGTAAGCTCTGCTCATCCCAATCTGCTTTCCTTGTGAATTCCTTTGAGCAAGACAGGCATCTATACTCTGCCCAACTGCTCCCTGTTTTTTTCCCTTGAGCAAGGCACCTACCACCCAATGGCTCCCTGGGGTTTCCTTAAACAAGGTGAAAGGGAGAGGGGAAGAGGCCTAAACACGCCACCTTTTCCGTGGGGTTCCCTGAGGCGAAGTCACCTAGTACCACCCCACTGCCACTGCTCACCCCGCTGTGTTGTTCCCTTGTAGTCGTAGGCACCTACCACCTGCTCATAACATTGCGCGCCTGTGAAGGCTGGGCGTTAAGAACCATTAGCCCCTGGGAACATAAAACATTGCGCAGACATAAGCCCTGTCTGAGCAACTACTCCCCACACTATTTCTAGCTCCAGTCATGCTATCTTCCTCAACACACTTGGTACCAAAGCATGAGGGGTAGCCAAATTTTCTACACATTTGGCAAAATTAAGACAAACTGTGTGATCATGGGTTACAGCCGTTCCGCACCGCACTGCCTGGTGTAATGCCTCAGGACTTCTAGGCTAACAAAAATGAGATATTACCAACAGAGCTGTTTAATCGTCATGGCCCAACTAAGGCCTTAGTCAACTCAGTGAGGCCCATACCGCTGCCCACACACACACATGCACAGTGGCTTGTAACACTGCCCACACAACCTTCCCTTTCCCTTTTGTCCCCCCCCCCCCAAAAACCCCCCTCCCGGTGCTCTATGGCACTATAAAGAAAGTTTCGATGTTGTGTTTCTGCAGGAAGGCGTTTCTCTCCTGGCCGTTTCCTGGCTCCACCTCATAGTCCCCATTTAGGCACTCCAGAGTGGACCGCGTGATGTGGACTTTCCTAAAGGCCAAAAGGACAAAGCATCAATCAGAGGTGGGCACTCCAGAGAACACTCGGCAACTTACAGAGAGAATTTTTCTATCTGAAGAGTTCTAATTCACATACAGCTGCATCACTGGGGTTGCCGCCCGATCACCATAGAAGAGCTTCTGCCCGCCAGAAGGAGGTAGTGGGTTGCAGATGCAGTGGCCTAACCAATGCAATGCCAGAAGACATCTTTGGTACAGACTTGTGGAGGTTCCTAATGGTGTCCTGTGATAATCCGTCCCATGCAGCTTGAATATCCCATTACAGTTCCTTCACACAGTGTGGTACGGGTGGAGGTGGAGGGACACCAGGCCCTCTGGACGTGTGAACTGTTCATCTTGGTACTGACCACAGTGATGGCCAGACTCTTTGGTCGTCTCTAAGACTAAAGCGGGACTCATCACTGAAGACGACCAGCTGCTATCCTGAGTCCCTCCATGTCAGTCTGGCATGACACCATTGCGGTCTTTGGTGATGTTGACGTGGTGTTAAGGACGGTCTGCGTGCATGTAGTCCTGCATGGTGCAGCTGTCTGCCAATGGTGCTGCACTAACAGGATGACTCATGGAGTCTGCAGTAATTTCTATTGGGCGATATACACGGTGAAGATCCGATGTCTAAATCGCTTAACTGGACCACGGCCAAGTTGCGTTCCTGACTCATTCTGGGTGTGGCGCTATTTGATAGAATTAGTCGGTGTTTAAGAATGAAGTGATGGACATAGAATTAAATAAAAAGCACAGATTTCGTTTGTACACAGTGTGGGCATCTTTAGGGAGCATAATGCGTCACTGGCGGCATAAAGTCCTCTTTACGTTTTAGTGCAGTGGCTTCCTGCGCTCACGTGAAAATGCCAGGCAGTCCTGCGCCTGCTTGATATGAACGTTTGCTAGGAGTCAGCGATCGTGACGCGAGTACATCATACTGCCCAATCTTCGTTCGCTGAGCTAGGAGCGGGCGCAGGTAGGCCTCACGGCGCGTGTGTAAACCCCACGTGCGGCCATGTTCAGGTTAACCTCAGTGGCCTCTGCGACTGACCTGCATGAAGAAAAAAGGAGAGGAAGTATATAAAAAAATGATAGGGATTGAGACAAACGCGTATAGGTACAGGACAGTGGTAGTTAAGTTAATGGGCCCGGAGCGCGGGCTACTACCAATGTAACATCGGCTGAGCGCTGCGAGGTTCGGTCAGAGATGCTTAGGTCAACCTTGAACTCATATCACAGGTAGACCCAGTGTGGTGTTGGGAGTCCTGCCCAAGGACTCTTACTGGTGTATTCACAGCTTTATAGATCACTGCAGACTGCGGGAATCGTAAACCCGAAAACGCCCACTGAGCTACCGGGCTAGCAATGGGGTGGTAGGGCTCCAACAGGTAGGGGTGTTATGGCACTGAGCTAACAACCTTAATCAATTCTCTGTTCCACGTTACCTTTTGATAGTAAACCATCGTGGCGGCAGACTGTTGGACAACCCCAGAGTCCACACTGTGTCCAGACAGAGCGTGCTACCTTGGCTGGTTGTCCACCTTGTAGATAGTACATGGTCGCAGACCGACAGTGCAGTGTTGGTGGTCCTCTAGTCCTGCACTACGCATATCAGACTTCGCGGACACTCTCCCACAATGTATATGATCTCCACAGTTTAAGTTTGATAGTCTGACTTATCGCTGTTAGAGGCTGCCTTGCTCAGAGGCTTGTTGTCTGTTTTGGAGAGCGTCGCATAGCTGTTAGTGTCATAGTCATGTGATCAGCTATTAATCAATCAACATCTTTCACCCCCAGTCTCTCCTCTCCCGCCCGATCCATCTCTCTCTCTCTTTCATCTCTCGACTCTCCTCGTCTCCCTTCTCCTCCTTCTCTCGCTGGGGGGGAAGGGGGGAGTGGGGGGGGGGGGGAAAAAACCATCGGGAAGGGAGGGGATGTCGAAGAGGGGAAAGGGGAGCGTAGGGGGGGGGAAAAAAAAAGGGGGAAGGGGAAAGGGGGG
>JAMWET010005172.1:0-2500 GCA_024036415.1 Prochilodus magdalenae
CCCCGAAAATCACACCAGAGGAAACCTGAAAAGCTGTGTGTGTTTCACAGCGAGTGTTTCAGGACACCCTTAAATCACAGCGTCCGGTTCCAGACAGCAGACACACACCAGTAAACACGGCTCCGCTCCTCTGCCTCAGGTGAAACACACACTAGAGCTGGGAGGCAGGAGGAGAGATGGAGGCAGGGGTGAGCTGGAGCTGGGAGGGAGAAGGAGAGATGGAGGCAGGGGAGAGCTGGAGCTGGGAGGTAGAAGGAGAGATGGAGGCAGGGGAGAGCTGGAGCTGGGAGGGAGAAGGAGAGATGGAGGCAGGGGAGAGCTGGAGCTGGGAGGTAGAAGGAGAGATGGAGGCAGGGGTGAGTTGGAGCTGGGAGGGAGAAGGAGAGATGGAGGCAGGGGAGAGCTGGGGGGGGAGAAGGAGAGATGGAGGCAGGGGGGAGGTGGAGAGAGGAGGAGAGATGGAGGCATGGAAGAGTTGGAGCTGGGAGGGAGAAGGAGAGATGGAGGCAGGGGAGAGCTGGGGGGGGAGAAGGAGAGATGGAGGCAGGGGGGAGGTGGAGAGAGGAGGAGAGATGGAGGCATGGAAGAGTTGGAGCTGGGTTGGAGCTGCGATCAAACTACAGATGACATCACACTACAATCGCCAATCAGGAGCCTGAACTGTACCGCAGGTTCACTGGGGGACCCTGCGAGGGTCAGGGTGTTGTTTATAATGTGGGTACGGATCATTAGCCTGCTGTTATTTACACCATTACCGTTACGACACAAAACTGAAACGTTTCCCTCAAAGTCATTTAAACCTTAAACTGCTCGTGTGACTGAGGTAGGGTCCTTTCATGTCCAGCGTACATGTCCTCTGTCTTCTACACTCACCAGCTTGACAATGAGCTGTGGCTGTAAAGTCCCAGCACATGGGAGTCGAGTTCATCTAAGAGAATAAACTCAGCTTGGAGTGTATCGGCGCTGGTGATAATCGATATGAGGGACCCGCACTCCTTCAGCCCCGATCACAACCCCGATTATTAATACCTCAGCCGGAGTGACAGACCAGCGTCCAGCTGGAGCGCCAGCTATCTGACTACAAGTAAAGGAGAGGAAAGAAGTAAGTGTGAGTGGTGGATGGAGATAAGACAGCAGGAGGGAAAGAGACAGGCCGGAGGAGGAGAGGGGCCTGAGGAGGGAGTGGGGGAAAGAGAGAGAGACAGAGGGAAACAATGGAGGAGGGGTGAAGGAGTGAAAGACAGGGATGAGATCATAGCTCCTCTAGTAGTCTGCTGTCATACAGGTCAAATTGCTCCTCTCTCCCCCCCCCCCCTTTATCTCTCTCCCTCTCTCTCCTCGCCTTTCTCTCCCCCCCGCCCCGTATGTAAATGTAAGTATGCTGGCTGTCCGCAGCCGAACTTCTCACACAGAAGGTATCCGAAGAATCCCGAGTGGTGGAGAATACTATGGCTTTGTTCTGCAGAGGAAGCACCATTCAGTAGAACGGGGGGGATGGGGGGATTGGGGGGGGGGTGTAGATTTGAACTGCAGACAGAACGTGAGAAAGACAACAGCTCTATCACTCGCTCATCATCTCCTCTCCGTCACTGAGATCAGAGAGAGAGACAGAGGGATCCACTTCAAACCTCCACCCGTTTATTCAGTTCTCCCCCATAACTGGGTGTTTGAGACGTGTACAGAGTGAGGGAGAGAGGGTTTGGTGTGAGGTGTGTACAGAGTGAGGGAGAGAGGGTTTGGTGTGAGGTGTGTACAGAGTGAGGGAGAGAGGGTTTGGTGTGAGGTGTGTACAGAGTGAGGGAGAGAGGGTTTGGTGTGGGGGGTGTACAGAGGGAGGGAGAGAGGGGTTGTGGTTAGGTGTGTACAGAGTGTGGGAGAGCGGGTGTGGTGTGAGGGTGTGTACAGAGTGAGGGAGAGAGGGTTTGGTGTGAGGTGTGTACAGAGTGAGGGAGAGAGGGTTTGGTGTGAGGTGTGTACAGAGTGAGGGAGAGAGGGTTTGGTGTGAGGTGTGTACAGAGTGAGGGAGAGAGGGTTTGGTGTGAGGTGTGTACAGAGTGAGGGAGAGAGGGTTTGGTGTGAGGTGTGTACAGAGTGAGTGAGAGAGGGTTTGGTGTGAGGTGTGTACAGAGTGAGGGAGAGAGGGTTTGGTGTGAGGTGTGTACAGAGTGAGGGAGAGAGGGGGGTGTGGTGTGAGGTGTGTACAGAGTGAGGGACAGAGGGTTTGGTGTGAGGTGTGTACAGAGTGAGGGAGAGCGGGTTTGGTGTGAGGTGTGTACAGAGTGAGGGAGAGAGGGTTTGGTGTGAGGTGTGTACAGAGTGAGGGAGAGAGGGTTTGGTGTGAGGTGTGTACAGAGTGAGGGAGAGAGGGTTTTTGGTGTGAGGTGTGTAACAAACAGAGTGAGGGAGAGAGGGTTTGGTGTGAGGTTGTGTACAGAGTGAGGGAGAGAGGGGTTTGGTGTGAGGTGTGTACAGAGTGAGGGAGAGAGGGTTTGGTGTGAGG
>JAMWET010005172.1:12500-30000 GCA_024036415.1 Prochilodus magdalenae
AAGAAGTTCTGGTGGATGATCCAATCAGGACTGATCTCTCTGTGGTATGTAGGTACACACAGCCGAGCCAGCTCTCCCATTAGTTGGGACCTTAGGAGCTGGACTGACGGTAACACTGTGTTTACACTAGCAGGAGACAGAGCGGCAGGTGTCCAGTCATTTCCTGTGGGAGTACACGGTTTATAGCCATCACTTAGCAACGAGTAACTAATCAAGTTTGGAAGTGTGGAAGTAGTAGGGCTCGACAGCTAGCCGGGTTAGCATGCTAACGGATCAATAAAGCTAGCCATGAATCCATACAGTTCAGTTTCTATATAAATGAACAAATTTGTGAACGTGCAGTTAGATTACCCGCCAACGTACTTTGGAAGGGTTAACAGAGGAATCAGCCAATCACGCTTTGTTTCCTGGGTTTGTGAGAGGAACGCTAAGGAGAGTTTAGAGGAGGACACTGAGGTGTCTAACTGACAGTTCAGATCATCTGACTCTGTTTAAAGGACACAGATCCAACCAGACGTCCTCACCGAGTCATTATGGGTCTCGTGTCTGCTGAAGTCTTTTCCATTCAAGCCATAATTCTATAATCACTCACCCCCACTGACAGCAGCAAACAGCACCGAGTCCCAGAACGCCCGGGTTCTCCCTGAGACAGAACGTCTGAGTTGTTCCTGAGACAGAACATTTGGGTTCTCGCTGAGACAGAACATTTGGGTTGTCTTTTAAGACAGAACTGCTAGATTCTCCCTGAAACAGAACCTCTGGGTTGTTTCTGAGAGCGCCGGGGTTCTCCATGATGGAGGTTTACAGTCCAGGCCTTACGCTTGCTCATTTTTTTATTAATTCATGGGTTTTGAGGGACACAGCTCAACACATAAAACTCTACTGAATATACCAGCATGTGTGATGTTACAGTCCTGACAGGAAGACCTTTATTAGTCTTCAGTGTCCATTTACTTCAGACTGGACCTGCCACAGGTGACACACACAGATACACACACACACTCACACACACACACACACACTAACACACACACACACACACACTAACACACACACACACACACACACACACTAACACACACACACACACACACACACACACATGCACACTAACACACACACACGCACACACACACTCACACACACACACACACACACACACACACACACAGATAGACACACACTCACACACACACACACACACACACACACACACACTAACACTAACACACACACACACACACACACACACACACACACTAACACACACACACACACACACTAACACACACACACTCACACACACACACACACACACTAACACACACACACACACACACACAGGAGTTCACATGGAAAATAACAGGCTGTTATCACCATCATGCAGTAAAAATGTGTTTCCTTCCTACTTTTATGTGCATTCATTTGCTTATTAGCCTCCCAACCCACACACACACACACACACACACACACCTCTACACACACACCTAGACACACACACACACACGTCCTCTGAAAGCGCCGTGTTTTTGTCACCTCCATCTCTGTTTGTGTACGACAGGCTGACTTGCGTCTGTATGACGTGTGTGACCGTCCAAAAATACACACTCCTCCTTTATCTCCATCACCCTGTTCCTCACCCCTCCTTCCTTCACCTCCATCAATCCCCCTCTCCCTTTCTCCATCTCTCCTTCGCTCCTACTCCCTCTCTTCCTGCCATTCTTTCACCACTCTAATTTTAGATAACGGTGAAAAACACTGTTTACATCTGTTAGAGAGAGAGAGAGAGACAGGGGGAGAGAGAGACAGGGGGAGAGAGAGACAGGGGGAGAGAGAGGGAGAAAGACAGGGAGAGAGACTGGCAGAGAGAAAGAGAGACTAAGAGAGGAGTGAGAGGGTCAACCACCATTGAACAGGACAAGTGTGTGTGTGTGTGTGTGTGTGTGTGTGTGTGTGTGTGTCAGGTTTATGCCACATTGTGTGTTCATATACTCACACTGTGGACACCTCATGAGGACCACAAGCTGACCATACAACACACAGAAACCAATGTGTGTGTGTGTGTGTGCAAGTGTGTGTGTGTGTGTGTGTGAGTGTGTGTGTGTGTGCAAGTGTGTGTGTGTGTGAGTGTGTGTGTGTGTGTGTGTGTGTGTGTGTGTGTGTGTGTGTGTGTGTGTGTAGGAAAAAGTGGTGGGACATAAAGGATGGAACTCAGCGTGTGTGTGTCCACTGGTAAATATGAGCTTAGCTGGGAGCCCTGCAGGGACACAGCCTGTCACCACACACACACACACACACACACACACTCCCTCACATTCCAGGGCGTTCTGCTCACCCAGATAACTTTCAGCTTTTTAAATTCCCTCTAATTCTGAAAATTCTGTCTCTCATTCCATCAACACTTCATACTGGGATACATCACCTTGCCAACATAGTTATCTACAACCAGAGAAGTTCAGGGCTGTAGACCATAAACAGGTCCTGGACCAGGCAGGCCCGGCTCACCTATCATCAATGTCCCTCTGTGTCACATCAGCCTGGTTGTACTACAGCAGTACAGCAGTGTAGTGTAGCGATCCAAAACCAACTCCGTACACTACCAGCACCACCAACACCTCCCTACACCCCTTCTTATATCATAAGAATACAAATCACAGACCCAGTATTGTAACAGAACCAAAGTGTGGGCCAAACACACACCTACACCTGTGACAGATCTTCTTATCCACACCGGCTGTTAAAGACATGAGCAGGGATTTGCTGCTAATATGAAACAGACCCTTAAATTTGCCTGCAACTGGAAAATCGGGGGTTAAATGTTCACTGACGGGGGCGCTGTTGCCCCCACCCCCTCATGGTAAGGTACAACATATATTCAGTATAATACTGATACACAGTATGGCCTATTTAATATGTGTGATACAGCACTGGTTCTGATTAACACAGTGCTGAAATAACAGACAGCTGAATGTTGGGACTGGTGCGGTCGGTGGATCACTCTGTGTTGTGTTTAAACCTCCGACCACTAGGCAGCAGTGTTCTGATCTATCTTCACTCATTCCACTATTCAACTATACCAGCCACCACAGCATGAGGCCGCACCGCTAGCGTTAGCATTAGCACACCTGTGCCTACGGTGGTGTGTGCTGCCTGTATCCTGATACGGGACGTCCCTGTGTCTGTGTCTGCTGCGCTCTTGGCTGCGTGGTGGTGTTATGTGAAGCTGAAACGTGGAGCCCATGTGCTCTGTGAGACTGGAAGGCTACCTAGGCTGTTTACTACAGTGGTCAGGGTAAATAAAGGAGGAGCAGGTGACAGAGACTTTTCCCTGTTCTCTCTCTCTCTCTCTCTCTCTCTCTCCCTCTCTCTCTGTGAGCTGGTTAAGTGTGTCTGGTAAAGCTGATTAGGTTCTGCTGATCTTCATTACATAACGTCCACCTCACTCTCACCGCGGGGTCTGGATTACAGCACATCCTCGTCCATCAGTTCAGTGGAACTCCAGACATCCCGCCCTATCACTATCACCCCCGTCACATGAGCGAGTGTGTGTGTAGCGAACGAATGCTCCCCGCCCTCCTCCAGCCCTCCTCCAGCCTTCCTCCAGCCCTCCTCCAGCCTTCCTCCAGCCTTCCTCTAGCCCCCCAACAGACTAATTAATAGACAGGACTGAGTTAACCAGGCAGAAAGCTCAGATGGTTTCTTCTCTCTTTCACACATTCTGTCCATCTTGGCCTCATGTCAGCCTCTTTAGCTTCTCTCTCTCCACCTTTCTTTTCGTTCTCTCTCTCTCTCTCTCTCTCTTTCTCTACTCCCTCTCTCTGTCTCCCTCTGAAGTTTCTCACTCTCTTTCTCCCTATATCTTCTTCTCCTCCTGTGTTTTTCCTCTCCCCTCTTCTTTCAGTATTCTCCTCTGTTTCAGAGTTTTCTCTCTGTCGTATTTCTCTTTCTCTATACTCTCGCTCTCTGTCTCTTTCTCTTCTCTTTATCTCTTTTCTCTTCCATCTCTCGATTCTCCCTCTCTCTGCCTCTTCCCTCCAGGGAGAGATTACCCTCCTCAGCTGGAGCAAATAAAGCCTACCACATTACGCAAGACACTGATGATGTAACCACGCTCGCTAACTCACCACACACACAACAGCGGAGCAGCAGCCACACCATGGCAACCAGCATCACACGCCGCTCGCACGGCCGCACGTACAGCACCCCAGCAGACTGCATCAGCATCAACACTGAGGTCAGCAGCTCTTACAGTCAGCGCAGATGCAGTTATACACCACCAGTGATCCTGCTAGTCCTCGGAGTTAAATCCACCACCACCAGAACCTCTTCACCCCAAACCGAGGCCCATCACCAAATTCACATCGCTGGGCACCCACGCTACGCAGCAAGAACGTAGCCCTTTTCCAAACACCTTGTTGAAATTCCAGACCATTTCTCTGTTACACGGTGATGTCATCTCGTACCACACTCCTAACTGCCCACCTACCCGCAAGCTCAGCGCGATAAGGCATAGCTACATTACCACACGCAGGCCACAAGCCTAAGGCTTTTCTCAAAATGATGTATATCCAATATAACGATCACTTTGTTAAACCTATATGGCCTTTACCTTTACAGAACTCAGGCCACAACAACTCCTACGGTGTAACTGAAAATCATACATGTGTTCATAAAGAACCTCACACCACACGATCCAGCGTGCTTGAGATTACTGAACAACAAGGCACTATTTGAGGTTACAAATTCACCAATCAGTGGGCTTATGGTTTCAGCATTCCAATTTAACAGGCCAGAGGGTTTGGGTGTAAGGACTGGACTATTACAGAGACTGAAGACAGACGAGGAGATGATGAGTAAGATCTCAGTTCAGGTGTGGAAGACCTACCAAACGAGAACTGTTACACCAAACATGGTGCCACCACTGAACCACCAGTGCCGCTATGGTGAGTGAGCTGCATGGTACCCCCTGAATACTGTGGAGTACTACACACTGGGCTGAGCCATCGCTTTAACAGTGTCTGTCTGCACACTCGCTACCATCTTAATCATGTATGCAGTCACATGAGCCGGTCGGTGTTCTCTCCTCATCAGCGTCCTGCAGCCATTCGTAGCTAAACGCTTCATTAAAGGAGCGTGTCTGATAACCTACTAACCAGGAACCATTCACCTGCTATAGGACAACACACACACGGAGAGGCGGGGAGAGAGAGAGAGGTGGGGAGAGAGATAGAGGGAGAGAGAGGGGTGGGGAGAGAGGGAGAGAGCGAGACAGAGAGAGAGAGAGAAAGAGAGAGAGAGAGAGAGGTGGAGAGAGAGAGAGGTGGAGAGAGAGACAGAGAGAGACAGAGAGAGAGAGAGGTGGAGAAAGAGGAAGAGAGAGAGAGAGAGAGAGAGAGAGAGAGAGAGAGAGAGAGAGAGAGAGAGAGACAGAGAGAGGGAAAGAAAGAGAGAGAAAGAAAGAGAGAGGTGGAGAGGGAGGTAGAAAGAGGAAGAGAGCAAGAGGGAGAGACAGAGAGACACACAGAGAGAAAGAGACACACACACAAGACAGACAGACAGAGAGGGAGAGAGAGAGAGAGAGAAAGAGAGAGAGAGAGAGGGAGGGAAAGAGAGAGAGAGAGAGAAAGAGAGAGAAAGAGAGAGAGAGAGAGAGAGAGAGAGAGAGAGAAAGAGAAAGAGAGAGGCTAGCCTGATCTGAGTGAACTTTCTACCCCTTTGCCTGCTGCTGGTGAGCATCATTACGTAACAGGGTGAAGAGGGGACGCTGATGTTCGCTCGCGCGCACACACACACACACACACCACACACCACACACACACACACACACACACACACACACACACCACACATACACCAGAGAGCACAGTCCATCGAGCAGGGCTGTACACCAAAACACAAGCTCAGGACATGTACTCACAGACACTCAGAAAGGACAACAGTGCTACATTCAAATCAGTAATCTAATATGATTAAAGGAGCAGTATGTAAGATAAGGCATCCTCTCTTCAGCTCCAATGTTAACTCCTATTCTGCTTCGGTTTATTTCACTTCTTCTGTTATCGCTGCTTTAAAGATCAGCCTGATCAAAATGAAGTTGCACCAGTATCAACAGATATCAGCAGAAAACCCTGGATAGGAAGTTCCGGAATGAGCAGGGTGGGCTTGGTGGGCCTAATTTAGCTGCTCATCACAGTTTATGTTAAGACCAGTTCCGTCAGAGCACCCACAGACGCTCAGCTGTAACTTTGCCACACTAAACAACAGGTGATTGGCCAGAGGCTTATTTGCATGATGTGTAGCCATCAGTGGTATCAGGAAAGCACAATAACAAACACTTTATTGTGCAGCCCGGAACCCCCACACACACACACACACACACACACACGCACACACACACACGCACACGCACACGCACACGCACACACACACAGAGTAACCAATCAGGGTGGATGGTGAAGTTCCCTCACCTGAGAGAGACACGTCTGAACACACAGGGCCGTATCGGGCTACGTCAGCATGGTGCAGACAGCAGCCCGCCTGGAGCTTATGAGCTCAGCACAGCCATCTATAAAAACACTGATTACAGCCTCTACTGAGGATCTGAGCCTCACGCTGCTAACCCAGACAGCTTCCCCGCTGCACACCCCTGTCCACCGTGATCAGCACCCAACACGGAGCTACCGACAGATTGTGTAGCTGTAAAGGGGATGAAGGGGAGATTAAGATCCAGTACAGACATCAGGTCTGAAGTGTTAAAGGTGCTCTACAGTTACGAATGCTATTTAATCTGGACTTAATCTTAATCTCAGTCCGGAAGACTGGTTCTCTGGATTGAAGTAATTGGAGGAAATGTGGTATACTGAACAAGCAGAGTCACTGCCCACCTGTTAGCCCACCTGCTAGTCCTATCCAGGTTTTCAGTAGTGAAATAGTTCCCATAGTCTGTGCTTACTATTTATATCTATTCTCCTATTAGCTCCTATTCTCCTTCAGGAGGGGGCAGTGAATAAGCATGCAGGGTCAGTGGGACAGTAAGGGTTGGGAACCTGAGTGGTGGGAAAGAAGCAATGCAAATTCCACACAGCATTACAAACATCATCAGCATTCCAAAATAATCCCTAGCAGGCTCACTGGTTGGTTGAGTCTGTACAATCGCAAGTTACACATAGAATTAATTTCTTTACAACTTACCTATAGAGAAATTAGTGATATCTGCTTTACCGGTAACTATAACTACTATATATATATATATATAACACTGATATAAACAGAACGCACACACAGTGGAAATTATTTCACTACTGAAACCTTGGATAGGACTAGCAGGTGGGCTAACAGGTGGGCACATTTCTGGAAGAGGCCTTTATTTGTCTGCTGGACTAAGATTAAGTCTAGATTAAACCGCATTCATAACTGTACACCTTTTGAGACTGAGAATCACACACCAACCAAAACTAGGCGTCCTGTGTATGGCATCCTGTGTGTGGCATCCTGTGTGTGGCGTCCTGTGTGCGCCATCCTGTGTGTGCCGTCCTGTGTGCGCCATCCTGTGTGTGCCGTCCTGTGTACGGCGTCCTGTGCCCACTGATGAAGGACTAGAGGATGACCAACATTGCACTCTATCGTCTCTGACTGTCCATCTACAAGGTGGAGCAGCAAGGTAGGAGTGTCTAATAGAGTGGACAGTGAGTGGACACAGTGTCTAAACACTCCAGCAGCACTGCTGTGTCTGATCCACTCACACCAGCACCACCCACACTAACACACCACCACCACGTCAGTGTCACTGCAGTGCTGAGAATGATCCACCACCTGCTCTGTGGTGGTCCTGTGGGGGTCCTGACCATAGTAATACAGTACACAGAGAAACAGATGGACTGCAGTCTGGACAGAAAAACCGAGATTGCCTATTCTTTCCCATTCGTTCAGCCCTAGCCCACACCGCTAACCCGTCCCGTCAGAACCAGGGAGCATTGGTGTAGCGCTTGAGCTAAAGCCTCGGTGAGGCTCCTTGCGGGCCTTTGAGGCCCCTCAGCCTCGGCTCAGCCCTAATCCCCTAAAACAACAATCACTCTGTTATGAGGGCGAGTCCTGAGCCGCCTCGTACGGCCTGTTGTGTGTTTGTGCGCCTCTTTTTGGCCTGCATGCGCCTGAGCATTGCGTAATCGGCCAAACCACGTCTGCGGCTAAAAATGGCATGGTTAAAACAATTATGAGCTGAGTGCTCTGGCCAGAGAGCGCACACACACACACACACACACAGACACACAGACACACACACACACACACACACACACACACACACACACACACACAGACACACACACACACACACACACACACACACACACACACACACACACAGAAGCAGCTTAAAGCGTGATGTCACTTTCAGTTTAAAATATGTACAGCATACATGACCAGGAGAGGGAAATGTAACAGTTACGGGAACTCCACAGTCACACCGTCCACTCTGAACCGCCCGCTCTGAACTGTCCACTCTGAACCGTCCACTCTGAACCGTCCACTCTGAACCGTCCACTCTGAACCGCCCGCTCTGAACCGCCCGCTCTGAACCGTCCGCTCTGAACCGTCCGCTCTGAACTGTCCACTCTGAACTGTCCACTCTGAACCGTCCACTCTGAACCGCCCGCTCTGAACCGCCCGCTCTGAACCGTCCGCTCTGAACCGTCCGCTCTGAACTGTCCACTCTGAACCGTCCGCTCTGAACCGTCCACTCTGAACCGTCCACTCTGAACCGTCCACTCTGAACCGTCCGCTCTGAACCGTCCGCTCTGAACCGTCCGCTCTGAACCGTCCGCTCTGAACCGTCCACTCTGAACCGTCCACTCTGAACCGTCCACTCTGAACCGTCCACTCTGAACCGTCCAGTCTGAACCGTCCAGTCTGAACCGTCCACTCTGAACCGTCCACTCTGAACCGTCCAGTCTGAACCGTCCAGTCTGAACCGTCCAGTCTGAACCGTTCAGTCTGAACCGTCCGCTCTGAACCGTCCAGTCTGAACCGTTCAGTCTGAACCGTCCGCTCTGAACCATCCAGTCTGAACCCACCGCTCCGAACCGTCCACTCTGAACCGTCCAGTCTGAACCGTCCGCTCTGAACCGTCCGCTCTGAACCGTCCGCTCTGAACCGTCCGCTCTGAACCGCTCGCTCTGAACCGCCCGCTCTGAACCGTCCGCTCTGAACCGTCCGCTCTGAACCGTCCGCTCTGAACCGTCCGCTCTGAACCGTCCGCTCTGAACCGCCCGCTCTGAACCGCCCGCTCTGAACCGTCCGCTCTGAATCGTTCGCTCTGAATCGTTCACTCTGAATCGTTCACTCTGAATCGTTCACTCTGAATCGTTCACTCTGAACCATCCACTCTGAACGGTCCAGTCTGAACCGTCCACTCTGAATCGTTCACTCTGAATCGTTCACTCTGAATCGTTCACTCTGAACCATCCACTCTGAACGGTCCAGTCTGAATCGTTCAGTCTGAACCGTCCGCTCTGAACCGTCCAGTCTGAACCGTCCAGTCTGAATCTTTACTCTGAACCGTCCACTCTGAACCGTCCAGTCTGAATCGTTCACTCTGAACCGTCCACTCTGAATCATTCACTCTGAATCGTTCACTCTGAATCGTCCACTCTGAATCGTTCACTCTGAATCGTTCACTCTGAATCGTTCACTCTGAATCGTTCACTCTGAATCGTCCACTCTGAATCGTCCACTCTGAATCGTTCACTCTGAACCGTCCACTCTGAACTGTCCAGTCTGAACCGTCCGCTCTGAACCGTCTACTCTGAACTGCCCGCTCTGAAACGTCCACTCTGAATCGTTCACTCCGAACCGTCCACTCTGAACCATCCAGTCTGAACCCTCTGCTCTGAATCGTTCACTCTGAGCTGTCCCCTCTACACCATCCACTCGGAGCGGTCTGCTCTGAACCATCCGTTTTAAACAGCACTTCAGAAAGTTTACTGTGTCCCAAAACACAGTACTCAACAAAGAGCTGACAAACGCCAGAACACAGAACGAGGTGCATACAGGAGGAACAGTCAAATCCTAAGTGCTCAAGATGAAAACAGCTCGAGTGAAAAGTGAAGTAGGTCTGACATGATCAGCACGTTTGGAGATGCTTTCTAGAGAAGCTCCGAGAGCAGCCAAGAATCATTAACATTTAATGCCTATACCTTCCTATAAATACAGCTCTCTCTTCTCCAATCAGGTATCTATTATTCACTACACTCCTCCCTCTGAAAACAGCCCGGGGAGGGGCAGGGTGAAGTGGGTGTTTTCTTTTATAACCTATAGGGTCAGAGGGTCATTAGCACCACTTACGGCTCTGTCTGATTTACTTCAATATTAATTACATTGATAAATTCAGTGGAGGTCGTCAGTCTTAGCATCCCTGAGCTAATACGCATCCCTGATCCCGAAACCTAGAAGCTCTTTTAATGAATTTTGTAAATGCATGTCAGTGTCAGATCTTCTTAAATGGTCTGCAATCTGTTGGGGTCAGTGAATAAACACACTCCACCTTAGCAGCGTTTCTGATTTGTAGGTATCACAGAGAGAACACAGAGAGCGTCGCATACCTACGGTCTGTCTTTCACAGGACTTCTTGTCTTTGTGATGGTGCTCACAGTTGTCAACAAGATACAGACAGAATTACACACAGCACTGCTTTCAGTATGAATAGGAA
Source organism: Prochilodus magdalenae (assembly GCA_024036415.1). NCBI lineage: Eukaryota > Metazoa > Chordata > Actinopteri > Characiformes > Prochilodontidae > Prochilodus > Prochilodus magdalenae. The sequence goes on from JAMWET010005172.1 coordinate 23,206, forward strand.
CTCAAACTCTCATCTCACAGATTTCACATGACGTAAACACTGCTAAACTTACCGGACTGAACCTTCACCCTGTGTGCACACGGCCAGAGACACACTGCTTAGCATCCCTGGTGGTACTTCGAAGTGAGAGCAGATAGGCAGAAGCAGTAAACGACAAGGGGAAAATATTAAACTAGCTTAAAAGATTAGCTGTGATGGTCACAAGGTACTCTCTTCTCCCACACCTCATTTTACATGAGGTCTCAGAATACAAACACAGGCTCCTTACAGGGAGGTAAACTTCCAAACCACTGCAACCTGCTATTCTGTATGTTCACATATATGCGGAAGAACGACTACAGCAGGAATCAAGATCAGCACAGCGCTTTTCCACGGCTGTAAGAACGCCTTTTTTGATTGGTTATCACCGTAGTGCATCACTGCTCGTTTACATAAAGTTGACCCAGAGTCATGCTGCTGCTCGCAACTGACCTCCACTGACTCAATATCATACAGGTTAGAAAACACCTGAGAGCCTCAGAACAGCTGAAGATCGCCTTGCAGTTTGGGGGCATATCAGGGTCAACACTGGGCAAAGCTAGGGTATGCTCAGCCTTCGAGCCGTATGATACAGCCAAAATTCCGTAAGCTGCATTTGGAAGGAACATGATCCAGTTTTTCAACAAACCCTTGTGAAACACCCGCACTCTGCGATGTGATGTTACTGGCTGTGGGGTGATAGAGCGTTCCTACCCTGCTTCTAGATGTTCACTTAATGTCCTGCATTTAAAAACAGTTTCAGGGTCAGTTCAGGAAAATAACAGTGCCATCTCTACCTGTAACTCAACAAGAGAGATGGAGAGACAGTAGGAGAGGGGGAGAGAAAGAGGGAGGGAGAGAGTAATGGAAGATGAGATGCCACTAGGGTATTTCAGTGTGGTTTGGTGACGGACCAGGGGATGATGGAGCAGAGAAATGGAATAAGTGTGTGTGTGTGTATGTGTGTGTGTGTGTGTGTGTGTGTGTGTGTGTGAGAGTGTGTGTGTGTGTAAGTGTGTGTGAGTGTGTGTGTGTGTGTGTGTGTGTGTGTGTGTGTAGGGTTAAAAAGGGACACACAATCGATTTTAAAAGGTTTTACTCCACAGAGACACACACACACACATGTGCGCGTTCCCGGGTAAGCCTGTTGCGTGTCTTGCTCTGTGCTCTGTGTGAAATGAAAGATAAGTGAGTCGGAGTGAAAAATAAACTACAGTGGATAGTTGGAATAAGCCGGTATTCATCTGCAGCCGGGGTAGTACATTGGGAACTGCTAAGTGTTTGGGACTTTCTCACCACGCCCGGGTGTGTCTTGTATGAGGACTGTACTAACTGTATGAGCTGGCGCTGCTGTACCACCTGTTATCCCTGTACAGGTGACTGAGATCCTGTTTATAATCGTTCTACACTATGGTGATGAACTACACCACATTAGGTTTATCTGAGTACGTTGTGGAAATCACTAGTGCCCAAACACAGCCTGCCAGCCTCTTCTAGCAGCGATCTAGTGGACACCTGTTTTGCCTTATATCTGATTATTTTAGTACAAAAAGTCCTAAAAGGACTTTTATGTTGAAGAGCCTGCATACGGGTGGAGTGGTGGGTTTACTGGAGTAGAGCGGAGGGCTGAGTGTTTAGCTGGAGAGGCTGAATACGGGTGGAGTGGTGGTTTACTGGAGTAGAGCAGAGGGCTGTGTGTTTAGCTGTTAGTGCTGGAGAGGCTGAATACGGGTGGAGTGGTGGGTTTACTGGAGTAGAGCGGAGGGCTGTGTGTTTAGCTGTTAGTGCTGGAGAGGCTGAATACGGGTGGAGTGGTGGGTTTACTGGAGTAGAGCGGAGGGCTGTGTGTTTAGCTGTTAGTGCTGGAGAGGCTGAATACGGGTGGAGTGGTGGGTTTACTGGAGTAGAGCGGAGGGCTGTGTGTTTAGCTGTTAGCGCTGGAGAGGCTGAATATGGGTGGAGTGGTGGGTTTACTGGAGTAGAGCGGAGGGCTGAGTGTTTAGCTGTTAGTGCTGGAGAGGCTGAATACGGGTGGAGTGGTGGGTTTACTGGAGTAGAGCGGAGGGCTGTGTGTTTAGCTGTTAGTGCTGGAGAGGCTGAATATGGGTGGAGTGGTGGGTTTACTGGAGTAGAGCGGAGGGCTGTGTGTTTAGCTGGTAGTGCTGGAGAGGCTGGCTACGGGTGGAGGGGTGGGGTTACTGGCCTGAGTAGATGCGGCAGGAGGGCTGAGTGTTTAGCTGGAGAGGCTGAATACGGGTGGAGTGGTGGGTTTACTGGAGTAGAGCGGAGGGCTGAGTGTTTAGCTGTTAGTGCTGGAGAGGCTGAATACGGGTGGAGTGGTGGGTTTACTGCAGTAAAGCGGAGGGCTGAGTGTTTAGCTGGAGAGGCTGAATACGGGTGGGGTGGTGGAGGGCTGTGTGTTTAGCTGGTAATGCTGAAGAGGCTGAATACGGGTGGAGTGGTGGAGGGCTGTGTGTTTAGCCGGAGAGGCTGAATACGGGTGGGGTAGTGGAGGGTTGTGTGTTTAGCTGGAGAGGCTGAATACGGGTGGGGTGGTGGAGGGCTGTGTGTTTAGCTGGAGAGGCTGAATACGGGTGGAGTGGTGGAGGGCTGTGTGTTTAGCTGGAGAGGCTGAATACGGGTGGAGTGGTGGAGGGCTGTGTGTTTAGCCGGAGAGGCTGAATACGGGTGGGGTAGTGGAGGGTTGTGTGTTTAGCTGGAGAGGCTGAATACGGGTGGGGTGGTGGAGAGCTGTGTGATTAGCTGGAGAGGCTGAATACGGGTGGGGTAGTGGAGGGTTGTGTGTTTAGCTGGAGAGGCTGAATACGGGTGGGGTGGTGGAGGGCTGTGTGTTTAGCCGGAGAGGCTGAATACGGGTGGGGTGGTGGAGGGCTGTGTGTTTAGCTGGAGAGGCTGAATACGGGTGGGGTGGTGGAGGGCTGTGTGATTAGCTGGAGAGGCTGAATACGGGTGGAGTGGTGGGTTTGTCAGAGTTGGTGCAGCCCTAGGACTGAAGAGATGGTTTTCAGCACTGATGTGTCTGTTCCTAATAGTAAATGTGACACATCATGCTCTGCCTTTCATACCGACCCAGCAGGCAGACTGAATGAACCACTCCAGTCTTCCCTCCACACTACTCCTCTACAGGTTTTCACTGGGTTTGGAGCATGGAAGCTGAAACACTCTGCCCTGGCCTCAAACAGACACTCACTGATGAATTACAAAGACATTACTGGCAGCAACAAACCAGCTCAAAGTTCAGAAGAGAATTCTGTAAGCACAGAACAGGTTTAAACAGAACTCAGAGGAGAGGGAGAGAGGGAGAGAGAGAGAGCACAGGAGAGAGAGACAGAGAGAGAGAGAGAGAGAGAGAGAGAGAGAGAGAGACACAGAGAGTGTTAGGGAGAGAAAAAGTGAGGGAGAAAGAGAGACAAAAAGAGAGAGAGAGAGCAGGGCTGAGCAGTTGAGTTTTAAGAAGAAAGAAAGAAAGAAAGAAAGAAAGAAAGAAAGAAAAAGCGATAGCCAAAGAAAAAAGGGAGAAAGGGCTAGTGAGAGAAAGAGAGAGAGAGAGAGGGAGAGAGAGATGGAGAGGGGGAGAGTGAGAGAGAGAGAGAGAGAGCAGAGCTGAGCGGTTGAGTTTTAAACATGATCTCGCATTCCTGACTGAAAGAGGAAAGGGGGAAAAAGAAGGAGAGGGGGAGTGGGGGAGGGAGAGAGAGGGAGGGAGAGAGGGGGTTAAGATGGCGCCAGACAACATTTGAATTCCCGGCAGTCGACCACACACACACACACTCACACACACACACACACACACACACATTCACACACACACACACACACACACACACACACACACACACACACACACACACACACACACACACACACACACACACACACACATTCACACACACACACACACACACACATTCACACACACACACATTCACACACACACACACACACACACACACACACACACACACACACACACACACACACACACACTTTTTCTGTGGCCGTTACGGTGAGAGAACAGAGGAGTGTAACTTCCCCTTCAGTAGTATTATTAGTGCACCCACACACTCACTCACACACACCCTACACCCATCCCAAACATGCCCTACACACCCCTAACACACACATTCCCAGATAAAAACAGACGACAAATATGCAGACGACTTCAGCCAGAGACTGCAGTCCCTGGTACTGGGACCTATTCAGTACGTTATGGCTTATTTGTTATCCACTATGAATTATTCAATATCCAGTATGAATTATTCAGTAACTACTATGGATTATTCAGTAACTACTATGGATTATTCAATATCCAGTATGAATTATTCAACAACTACTATGGATTATTCAATATCCAGTATGAATTATTCAACAACTACTATGGATTATTCAATAACTACTATGGATTATTCAGTAACTACTATGGATTATTCAGCAACTACTATGAATTATTCAGTAACTACTATGAATTATTCAATATCCAGTATGAATTATTCAGTAACTACTATGGATTATTCAGTAACTACTATGAATTATTCAATATCCAGTATGAATTATTCAATAACTACTATGAATTATTCAGTAACTACTATGGATTATTCAATAACTACTATGAATTATTCAATATCCAGTATGAATTATTCAATAACTACTATGAATTATTCAGTAACTACTATGGATTATTCAATAACTACTATGAATTATTCAATATCCAGTATGGATCATTCAGTATCCACTATGAATTATTCAGTAACTACTATGGATTATTCAATAACTACTATGAATTATTCAATATCCAGTATGAATCATTCAGTATCCACTATGAATTATTCAGTAACTACTATGGATTATTCAATAACTACTATGAATTATTCAATATCCAGTATGAATTATTCAGTAACTACTATGGATTATTCAGTAACTACTATGGATTATTCAGTAACTACTATGAATTATTCAGCAACTACTATGAATTATTCAGTAACTACTATGAATTATTCAATATCCAGTATGAATCATTCAGTATCCACTATGAATTATTCAGTAACTACTATGGATTATTCAATAACTACTATGAATTATTCAATATCCAGTATGGAATCATTCAGTTATCAGCAACACCACTATGAAATTATTCAGTAACTACTATATGGATTATTCAGTAGAACTGCTAGGAGGTTTCTGAATCATCCAGTATGATCTCATTCAGTATGTACAGTGGGGCTGGATTCAGTTATGCCACTATGAGTTTGTGAGTGACTAAACTATGGATTATTCAGTGAAGGTGGAGGTTTCTAGAGTTTCTATGTGAGGTAATTGATTGAAGTGTGGTGTTGAACGAACGAGAGGCGTGTGAAGGGTTAAACTGCAGTCAGTTCCAGTCGTCAGTCAGTGTGAGTGCGGCTCTTTTCCCTCTCTGCTAGTTGAGACTATGGTGCCCTGAGAAACGTGCACACTTTAACGCACTGCAGGTGTTATGCTGAGTCACCCTCATGACAATACACACACACACACCCGCACGCACACACACACACACACACACACAAACACACACACACACACACACACACACCCGCACACACACACACACACACACACACACACACACGCACACAGTACTCTGGCGTTCATCCACTGAATCATATTAACTCCAGCCACCACAGCAGAGCAGAGCGGCAACAATTACACAAAGCTGATTAGCCTCTGATTGGGCGAAAGTTAAAAATGAAGGAGTCTATAACACTCTGAACCGCTCACACGGTATACCAGGCCATTCCGACAGACTGCTACAACCTACAGGAGGTGACTTCATATCTTCATCAGGGTCGGGGGGAGTTCATGGTCCCTTACATGAGCTAGCTTATCGTACCATGGTCCCCGGGTGGGGATAGCGTGGAACCTATCCCAGCTCTCACTGGGCAAAAGGCAGACTTACACGTTTCATGGGATATACTGCCTATCTTTCTAGTCCATCTACAGAGCAGACCTAGCACATCTCCACGATGTAGCACTCAGCTCTATCGGGGTGGGGGGATGCCCCACAACAGACACAAGTAGGATACATGCAGCTAGCTATGAAAATGAACGTCTGCCGGGACACCAGAGCGGCAGCGCAGTGTTATCAGTAGCCTTAGACCCGACTTGCTAATTGTGAGTGGGTCAGACACAAGAGCTAAACATGCACACAGTGCCGAAAGCTTGCCCCCATGACAACGCACAGCCAGGAATCAAGAGCCAGACCCGTTACTTGGAAGCCACAGAAGATCAACAAGCTGGATTAGCTGATTAATTGACTTTGTCATAGATCAATCTGTAGTCATCAGTCCGATCTCACGACCCAGACAGCAGAACCTGAACTCAGCCACAGAACACTGAACACAAAACAAACAAGAAGCACATTGCGTAACCTTGGGTGGCATGCTGGGTACTAGACAGCAGGCCTGCAGTCTACTGCTGAGAGAAAGACACAACACCAGGATGGAGGTGATGAAGGTAATGAGGGATGAGTGAGCAGAGCAGAGGTCTTCTCCACTGGATGAGAACAGAGACAGACAGAGTTACACAAGCCTGCCTGTCTTTACAGAACCAAGATGGTCTGAAATTAGAGGTCCAGTGTGTAAGCTGTCCATTTAGGAAGTGCATTTCAGAGGACCAGCCTGTCAGATGCGAGGCTCTGTTGACACGTTCACTGCTGGGTTTTCCACAGACCCGGTCCCAATGTTTACAACACAGATACAAATGACACAAAGTTCACTCCAC